>RPFO01000034.1:2931025-2980781 GCA_009746045.1 Mesostigma viride
TCAGTTTCGAATCTTGATGCGCTTTCTTGACCGTTGCCTGCCCCTCTCTAAACCCCCCATTTTTTATGATGTTACCAGGCATTTGCCTTACCCTAGTGTACTTTTGCAGTTTTTTAGGCGCTGTATGGGTTTAAATACCTTCATAGATGTTAGTTATTCTTTTGCTACGTTCATACTGCGTGATTGTGTGGCCATGGGCTGCATCCAGCGTGCTTTCAAGCTTATACGGGTGAGTGAAGAATCTTGGTGATAAACCACTGTCATCATGTGCCAGCAAGTATGTTGGCCATGCCATGGCAAGGCAAAACAGTGTTAGCCATCTCTATTCTTGTTAAAAACAATTGAAATATGCTTAACCTACCCATTATATTGGTGGTTAAGGCTCATAATAAAACCCTTTGTAGGTAGGTATCAATGCCCATTCCCTACGTGCGTGCATAGGCTCTCACACATATACTAAGGTATAATATAACTGCAATATGATGATGCAAGTATGTTTTCCTGTTATGCTAGAAGGGAAATGAGTTGATTGGCATGGTTGATTGCCACGGTGGTGTGTAGTATGACCGCACTTACATGCTTGCACATTGCTAGCAACCTCGAAACCCATTCTTAGGGCTGGTGGTTTTTGGTGAGTTTCAGGTAGAGGCTGTGGCCAAATTGAGCCCAGTTTTTTGCCATGTTTCAAGAACTATATTGTTTACACGCCTATATTTTTTCAACATGCATATGGATTTTATTGAATTTTCCCAACTCGTCCTTCCACAGAAAATTGCCAAATCGCGAGCATGGGTTGACACCCTTGTAAAATTTTACATGATTTGGTCAACATATGATTTTTTAGGCATATGCCCAAGCATTAGCATGATATTGAGTGCTCTGATGCATATCAAACATATGGGGAGACACGTGTGTAGTACTCCTACACACAGATCTCGAGTGATTTATCTAGTACCAAATCCGAAAGGCTTGCATCACTCCCCGGACAGGAGAAATTTTGCGGATGACTGTAGGTGTAAGTTGGCGATGCCATGGTAACCGGAGACGTCCGTCCTATTGTCAGCAAAATCTGGTGCGAGAGGTCCCCAGTTCGATTCAGGTCGGATTCATTTGTAGATCGCGTTTTCCGCGTTTTCCGCGGCCCGGCACTGAACGCAAAGGTTTTCACCTTTGCGGAGTGTCTGATCAGAATATGGGGTACCCCCCTACCCTTACCGCTACATGATCTCAAAGTTGGCATACTCAGTCCTATTTTTAGGACTGAGTTTTGACGTACGACGTGTTAATCAATTAATTTACCCGGGCTATTAAAAAATTAAATCAGATTGGAACATATCTCCATTGGGAGTACATGTAGCACATGTCCCTGAGAAGGGGTCATATGGCTTGTAATATACTTTCTGGGCTACTTCCTCAGTGCAAGGGTAGGGTGTAAACTACTCCTGCTCGGGCTGCACAAGGTGCACCTGCACCACTATGTATTCCAGCACCTAAGGCGCGGACAGAGGGTGGAAGATCATCGATGGCTAAACAATGGCCAGGGCATGGCTTCTCTGTCGCCCGCCGCTGCCGCAGCTGCTAGTAGACGGGACGGAGGTCCCGTTCCGTGACCGCTTCAAACTGCTGGGGAGCATGTTCCCCGACACCGCCGACGATGTGGACACCCGCATATAGGCCTGACCTGGGTTCGGCTTGGCTCGCTCAACACCTACTGGCAATCGAAGGCCCTGGGCGAGCACCGCAAGCGAATGCTCTTCAAGGTCCTGGTCCTCCCGGTGCTCATCTATGGCGCCGAGGCATGGACGCTCACGGACACGCTGGCCACATGGCTAGCTGAACGGCAAGGTAACCAGGATGCTCCGCCAGGCCCTGAACGTAGGGTTTTCCACACATAGGTCTTTAGATTCTAAAGTTGTATCAGGGTATGCCTCACATTTCGATCGGACGAGATTAGGCAGTGTAGGATAGCATTCGTAGGACATCTTGCTCGCACCAGTCAGGCCGACACCGAACTCGGTCTGGCCGGCCCCCAGCGGCTTGGCCAACCAGGGGGGCATGTCCTGACCTGGCCCCAAGGAGCAGTGGCCCCAAGGACATCAGTTCCTAGACTTTAGATGCATGGGTAAACATGCCATGACCTACCCCCAGCAGCTGCTGGCCGACCTAGTGGTCCCAGCTACGTTTGAACATCGCATGAACACTCCATCTCTCTTGCTTGGACTGCTATGCAGGACAAGAAGAAGTGGAAGACGATTGTCCAAGCTCACACGCCAGCCCCTGTGGGCAAGCCCCCTCCCCCCAAGAGGAAGGGGCGCTTTGCTGAGTAGAGTAGTTAGGGTTTTCCAGATTATATTAGCTTAGAGTTAGCTTAGTTCGGTTTCGCGGCTTGAATCGCCCACCTCCATTGATCCATCCAGCAAGCTAGGGAATACGTGCTACATGATCTCCCGACCTAGTGGGATCCCAGCCCAGTTTGAACACCGCATCCACTCTCTCTTGCCACTCTCCCTTCTTTGGACTGCCATGCAGAACAAGACGCGGTGGCAGAAGATTGTCAAGGCTCATACGCCAGCCCCTGTGGGCAAGCCACCTCCCCCCAAGAGGACGAGGCGTTTTTATGAGTAGTGTAGTTAGGATTTTCTAGGCTAGATAGCTTAGAGTTAGGTTAGTTCGATTACGCGGCTTCCTCCACTCCACCCATCCGGGAGGGCCCACAATCAATCTACAATACCCATGCCAAATTTTATTACTTGAGGAGACGCCATTTCAACAAATACATGACAATTGATGCTCATTGTGAATGCGTTTCCACATGAAATCATTACCATTTCATGCCATTTGGTCAGTGGTGCGCTTTCCGCGTGCACTTTTCATTACTAGATTGCTTAAATTTATTAAAATTTATTAACATTTATTAAAATTTATTCAAGTCGGGGTAAAATTGGCTGTTTTTGTCAAAGTGTCATGCACTCGGAGGGTAAGCAAGTGAGACAAGTTGTAGATTATTTACAATTGCACAACCCTCTCCACGACCCCGCGAGTTCTATTTATAGAACGAATTATAATTATTGCCAAAATTGTGCACAAGCCTGTGCACAACCCAACCAGTAATTCCCACTTGAACTTTGAATATTCAAGTGAATGCTCTGGAGACAGATGTACAGATCGATCTTTACAAATGTACACGAGTTCAGATCAAGTAAGCTATCTATCTACTAACAGGCGTTTCTTTACAGGTGCCCGTCCGCTGGGCTTCTTTACACCCCCCTCCCGCTCATCTGCGCCAGCCTTCCCTTGAGGTTTTCGTTTGCCCTGCCCTGCGGCTTGGTCTCCCCCCTTATCTTGGAGTCGTGGGGAAGATCTGGTCCATCGCTGGGGAAGATCTGGTCGCCGGGAAGTACCCCTTGTCCATCCACCACTCCAAATACGTTCCCTCAGGTGGCTTGAAACAGTTCCGCATCTCGTCTTGTTGTACCGGGAAAATTCTGTTGGGCATCGTCCCCTGCTTCCTATTAATCCAGATTCCCTTTTCGTCACACCCTTCTGCCCAAAATTTAATGTACCACACGCCCGTTTTAGTATCCACCTTTCAAACGACTCCATGCACCAGGAACGTGTCGACGTGGAAATCAGGCACCAGCTTCATTGGGTCTGAATTGAGTTTATCCACCGAATCAGCAGCCCACGTGGGCTTCCACAACGTATCATGGTTTTTGTTTTTGTTCCTCCGATACTGGCAAAATTCACCACCGTGCTTGCACAATACCGAAACCGGACATCCAACAGGCGAGCGGGGCACGGCCCGTTTCCCCCCCCCCCCACCTTCCAGATTCTCCATCCAAGGCTGCCAACTTGGTGGTGGCACTTTCTTGTCTAGTGGCTTGGGCTGGGTTGCGGTAACTGTGACAGGTGCATGTGGCGCTTCCTCAGGTGGCGCTTCCTCCTCAGGTTCCGATTCTTCCGATTCTTCCGAATCTTCCTCAAACCCTTTGGGTGGGCCGCCATGCGCGTCATCCTTTGGCGGCTCCTCTTCAGACTCGTCACCTGTGGGTGGGACAAGCAATGACGAGCGGCGCAATTAGTTATCATTACATTCGCAAATCAAACTTGAGAATATGCAAACATCATAATTTAACTGACCATATTCACTCAGATTAACTTACCCTTTGACAGATGACTAGCCGTTGCTCTTGATCGAACGTGCCCGCCAGGCGAAAGGAGCTTTTTGCAGTAGTCGACGGCACGCCCCAACATCCCCCCCCCGACGCCCCCGAATTCCCCTTCGAGCCTCCCTCCCCTCCCCCCCCTCCCCCCCTGAACCCGATGCGCCGGTCGACACGCCCCCCTCAACAGCCCCCGTCGACCCGCCCCCCTCTCCGCCCTTCGACCCGCCCCCCTCTCCATCCTTTGACCCGCCCCCTCTCCGCCCTTCGACCCGCCCCCCTCTCCGCCCTTCGACCCGCCCCCCTCTCCGCCATTCGACCCCTCCCCTCTCCGCCCTTCGACCCGCCCCCTCTCCGCCCTTCGACCCCCCCCCTCTCCGCCCTTCGACCCGCCCCCCTCTCCGCCCTTCGAACCCCCCCCTCTCCGTCCTTCGACCCGCCCCCCTTATCACCACCCTCATTCCCGCCCCCCTCATCACCGCCCTCCCCATCATCACCCCCCTGTGACCCGACATCCTCATCATCCCCCTCCGGGAGAACGCCGACATCATGAGGGTAGGGCGTCCCCATTGAGACGTCTTCGGCCGCGGGGGTCTCCTGGACAGCGCGCTTCCGCCGTTTCTTTTTGGTGGCACCGCCTGACTTCTCCAGCGGACGCTTCTGGGCTCCACCCGCAATTTCCTTGCCCGAACGGCCGTTGGGATTGGAAAAATCCTCCGCTGGCCGCTTCCCAAGTACCTTCAGAAGGACCTTAAACCCATCCACCTGCTCCTTTGACCCAATGAAGATCACGGGTGGGCTGACGTCCTCGGCCCGTCCCCGAGACGTCAAATCGCCTAGTACATGCGACCATTCGTCTTTCACACCCTTGAAATCTCCACAATCCTCCGCCGCCTTCCAGTCCCGTTTCTCCACCCACGCACCCTTGTGACCCTTCAACAATTCCTTATCGTCCCACAGCTTGGCGTGGTGTCCCAAATTCAGCAACACTACCCCATTCTTGATATCCGGCCGTTCCTCGGTTCCCTTCCCCTCCTTATTCCCCGAAACAAATTCGAACCCTTCCATTGCATTTTTTACCAGTTGAGCCAACCGTGTCGGCCCGTCGCCCGTCTCCCACGCGAAAGTCTTCATAGTGAACTCACAGATCGGCTCCCCCTCAGACCCGTAAACTTCCTTAGAAGTCCACGGGCCCTGCTGCTCGATTTCGGATGCCAGCTCCTCCGACCCAAACTTCCGCGTGGGTTCCCGCTTCTCCCCCAACCTTTTTTGGCGACCCGACTGGACGTCCTCTGCCTCCGCATGTTCGGCTTCGCCTTCCTCCGGCACAGCCCCCGTCACCGCCACAACCCCCGCCACAGGCTGTACGGGTTGGGGCACCACAGCCTGCTCGGTTGGGGGTTCGGGCGCAGTCAGGATTGCCCATGTCGTTTCCTTCTTGGTCGTCAAATTCGTCCTCTCCAGCAGTGCAAGTGGGAAGGTGGAATCGTCCCTCCCAGTTGGCCTGATAGCCACCCTTATTCTCTTGGCAGCTACAGCGACCGTATCGGCCACCCTCTGAAGGGCGCTGTCGGATTCCGAAGGCTGCATCGGCAACCAGCCGAGGTCGCGTGCGTTGGGGTACTTCCCAGATTCAGACTTGTAGATCATGAAAAGGTGGACCATCACCTCCCAGAAGATCTTGGCCATGTATGTCAGGTCATACAAGCACTGAGGAGGAACGTGTTTGGCCTTCACGGTTGCCATGATAGACGGCCATAATCGAAAGCGGGCTAAACTCCTCCACCCTTCCTGTTTGATCCCCCCCCCTTCCTCATCACCCTTCCCTCCCCGTCCAGCTTGTCCGCGGCCACGATGTCCAGAAACTCTGCAAGCTCCTTGGCCAGCTTGTCCTCAATCGGTATTCCGCATCTACTCCCGTCCGACGTGATCGTTTCATCCTTCACAGCCGAGATGAAGTCGTAGACTTGGGTTTTCTCCGATTCGGACAAACCACCCTCGTTCAAACGCCCTCCAACCCGCTCCTCACCACCCTCCTCCCCCTCCCCTTCCTTCCTTGCCTTCTCAGTGCTGCTTGAAACTCCATGAATCAAATTCCATATTTCTTTCTGGTCCTGCAGGGGCACCTCCGGCTTATTCCAGGATTCCTCCATGTGCGTCTTGAAATAGTTGTGCACTTCCAGCAGCGCCGTCCCCCTCGACTTTTTGGAAACGGCCTCGTCTTCTGCATTCAGCCCCCCTCCGATCAGGGCAACCCTCCGGTGCGCCTCTCTCCCCTGCATGCATGAGTCACAATGTTTGAAACAAAAAAACTGTCATACAACACACGACTTGACATTTTGTCCCCTCACTTTGGAAGATCGGCCGTTCCCGAACCAAAATCAAACCCTAATTTCAAGGGTCCAACGGCCGTTGGCGATTGAAAAATGACACCCTAATTTCCAGCCTCCAACGGCCGTTGGCGCAAGAAAAATCACACCCTATTTTCCAGGTTCCAACGGCCGTTGGCGAATGAAAAATGACACCCTAATTTCCAGACTCCAACGGCCGTTGGCGCAAGAAAAATATCACCCAAATTTCCAGGTTCCAACGGCCGTTGGCGCAAGAAAAATCACACCCTATTTTCCAGGTTCCAACGGCCGTTGGCGAATGAAAAATGACACCCTAATTTCCAGACTCCAACGGCCGTTGGCGCAAGAAAAATGACACCCTAATTTCCAGACTCCAACGGCCGTTGGCGCAAGAAAAATATCACCCAAATTTCCAGGTTCCAACGGCCGTTGGCGCAAGAAAAATCACACACTAATTTCCAGGTTCCAACGGCCGTTGGCGAACAAAAATCACATCTAGTGCCTAAAACGTTCCCACACCCGATCCGTTATATTTACCTTTGGCGTCCGCATGTCCTTCATGGGCGGGATCAGTGCTTCCCCCTCCACCTCCCAGCCCTTGAGCACGTCCAGATTGGTGTACATGAACTTGTCCGCGTCGCTCACCAACCCCTTCCACAAATCAAACGCCTGCTCGATTGTCTCCACGTACTTGCCCTTCTGTTTACCCGCGATCTCGCCAGCTATCGCAGTCCTCACTTGCTCGTCTGAGCCCTCAAAAATCACGGACTTCAACATCTGCGTGTAGTGGTTCCCGTCCAGCACGGCAAACTGCGCAAACACGAAAGGCTTGTCGTACGTGAGCATGTAGTCCAACGCGGTCTTCGTGAGCTCAAGTACTGCCTCACGGTCAGATGCATCTGACCACTCGGACGGATTCAAGTCCATGGTGATCAAATCCTGCGAGCACGCGGCCGCCATATCCTTCTTGGAGTCCGTCCGGAGAATGGCCCTCCCTTCCTCGGCCGTTGGCGAACGAAAGTATCCGAACCTCTGCACGGCACGGTCACTGTCCTCCCCCGTCAGTTTTTTAATTTTGTCAGAAAACCCTGGATTCTCTTCCAGCCAGGCATTGTAAGAATCGGGCTCCTGGTCTGCCAGCACCTGCCACGCAAACCGGAAGATCAGCACGGCACATTTTGCCTTCGTCAGACTTGTGCCGGCCCCCACGAACCACGGCGCGAGCCCCTTACAATTCCGCACCGTCACCGTCCGATGCCTCATTAGTTCCGGGAGTTGGCACAAGTTGTTCGTAAAGACCCGTACTTGAGTCGCAATCGCGGACCCCCCCACGAGGTCGACATCGTCTGGCACTAGACGAAACTTCTGCCGCAGATGAAACGCCGCCTGTATGCTGTCAGTTAGGTTCTTGTCGTGCACATGAGAGGATGGCGCTGGCTCCCAGGAGTCCAAAATGCTGAGCTTCGCATTTCCAGCACGTGTCGTCAGCAGCCCCTTCCTCTCAAAGCTCCTCACAACCCCCGACCAAAAGTCCCCCTGACCTCGTTGGCACCAGTCCTCGAAAAATGTTGTGACCTCCTCTTCCGCCGCCGCATGATCAACCTTGTGGCCCAACCTCATCTGTTCTTCGTTCGTTCTCTGCCTTGATGGACGCCCCTGATCACATGCAAAAAACAAAGAGATAGCCGGAAGGTCAGTACTTTGTTCCAATGGCCATTGGCGCGAGAAAAATCACACCCTAATTTGCAGGTTCCAACGGCCGTTGGCGCGAGAAAAATCACGCCCTAATTTCCAGGTTCCAACGGCCGTTGGCGAATGAAAATGACACCCTAATTTCCAGGTTCCAACGGCCGTTGGCGAATGAAAATGACACCCTAATTTCCAGGTTCCAACGGCCGTTGGCGCGAGAAAAATCACACCCTAATTTCCAGGTTCCAACGGCCGTTGGCGCGAGAAAAATCACACCCTAATTTCCAGGTTCTTACGGCCGTTGGCGCGAGAAAAATCACACCCTAATTTCCAGGTTCCAACGGCCGTTGGCGAATGAAAATGACACCCTAATTTCCAGGTTCCAACGGCCGTTGGCGAATGAAAATGACACCCTAATTTCCAGGTTCCAACGGCCGTTGGCGCGAGAAAAATCACACCCTAATTTCCAGGTTCCAACGGCCGTTGGCGCGAGAAAAAACACACCCTAATTTCCATGTTCCAACGGCCGTTGGCGCGAAAAAAATCACATCCTAATTTCCAGGTTCCAACGGCCGTTGGCGAAAGAAAACCAAGCAACAAAAGGACAAGGACAAGGATCCAGACAAGGCCAAGGCCAAGGCCAAGGCCAAGGCCAAGGCCAAGGCCAAGGCCAAGGCCAAGGCCAAGGCCAAGGCCAAGGCCAAGGCCAAGGCCAAGGCCAAGGCCAAGGCCAAGGCCAAGGCCAAGGCCAAGGCCAAGGCCAAGGCCAAGGCCAAGGCCAAGGCCAAGGCCAAGGCCAAGGCCAAGGCCAAGGCCAAGGCCAAGGACAAGGCCAAGGCCAAGGCCAAGGACAAGGACAAGGCCAAGGCCAAGGCCAAGGCCAAGGCCAAGGCCAAGGCCAAGGCCAAGGCCAAGGCCAAGGCCAAGGCCAAGGCCAAGGCCAAGGACAAGGACAAGGACAAGGACAAGGACAAGGACAAGGACAAGGACAAGGACAAGGACAAGCACAAGGACAAGGACAAGGACAAGGACAAGGACAAGGACAAGCACAAGCACCAGGACAAGGCCAAGGACAAGAACAAGAACAAGAACAAGGACAAGGACAAGGACAAGGACAAGGACAAGGACAAGGACAAGGACAAGGACAAGGACAAGGACAAGGACAAGGACAAGGACAAGGACAAGGACAAGGACAAGGACAAGGACAAGGACAAGGACAAGGACAAGGACAAGGACAAGGACAAGGACAAGGACAAGGACAAGGACAAGGACAAGGACAAGGACAAGGACAAGGACAAGGACAAGGACAAGGACAAGGACAAGGACAAGGACAAGGACAAGGACAAGGACAAGGACAAGGACAAGGACAAGGACAAGGACAAGGACAAGGACAAGGACAAGGACAAGGACAAGGACAAGGACAAGCACCAGGACAAGGCCAAGGCCAAGGCCAAGGACAAGGTGCTGGCACAAGGACAAGGACAAGGTGCTGGCACAAGGACAAGAACAAGGACAAGGACAAGGACAAGCACAAGCACCACGACAAGGCCAAGGCCAGGGACAAGGACAAGGACAAGGACAAGGACAAGGACAAGGACAAGGACAAGGACAAGGACAAGGACAAGGACAAGGACAAGGACAAGGACAAGGACAAGGACAAGGACAAGGACAAGGACAAGGACAAGGACAAGGACAAGGACAAGGACAAGGACAAGGACAAGGACAAGGACAAGGACAAGGACAAGGACAAGGACAAGGACAAGGACAAGGACAAGGACAAGGACAAGGACAAGGACAAGGACAAGGACAAGGACAAGGACAAGGACAAGGACAAGGACAAGGACAAGGACAAGGACAAGGACAAGGACAAGGACAAGGACAAGGACAAGGACAAGGCCAAGGCCAAGGACAAGGACAAGGACAAGGACAAGGACAAGGACAAGGACAAGGACAAGGACAAGCACAAGCACAAGGACAAGGACAAGGACAAGGACAAGGACAAGGACAAGCACAAGCACCAGGACAAGGCCAAGGACAAGAACAAGAACAAGAACAAGGACAAGGACAAGGACAAGGACAAGGACAAGGACAAGGACAAGGACAAGGACAAGGACAAGGACAAGGACAAGGACAAGGACAAGGACAAGGACAAGGACAAGGACAAGGACAAGGACAAGGACAAGGACAAGGACAAGGACAAGGACAAGGACAAGGACAAGGACAAGGACAAAGACAAGGACAAGGACAAGGACAAGGACAAGGACAAGGACAAGGACAAGGACAAGGACAAGGACAAGGTGCTGGCACAAGGACAAGGACAAGGTGCTGGCACAAGGACAAGAACAAGGACAAGGACAAGGACAAGCACAAGCACCACGACAAGGCCAAGGCCAGGGACAAGGACAAGGACAAGGACAAGGACAAGGACAAGGACAAGGACAAGGACAAGGACAAGGACAAGGACAAGGACAAGGACAAGGACAAGGACAAGGACAAGGACAAGGACAAGGACAAGGACAAGGACAAGGACAAGGACAAGGACAAGGACAAGGACAAGGACAAGGACAAGGACAAGGACAAGGACAAGGACAAGGACAAGGACAAGGACAAGGACAAGGACAAGGACAAGGACAAGGACAAGGACAAGGACAAGGACAAGGACAAGGACAAGGACAAGGACAAGGACAAGGACAAGGACAAGGACAAGGACAAGGACAAGGACAAGGACAAGGACAAGGACAAGGACAAGGCCAAGGACAAGATGCTGGCACAAGGACAAGAACAAGGACAAGGACAAGGACAAGCACAAGCACCAGGACAAGGCCAAGGCCAGGGACAAGGACAAGGACAAGGACAAGGACAAGGACAAGGACAAGGCCAAGGACAAGGACAAGGACAAGGACAAGGACAAGGACAAGGACAAGGACAAGGACAAGGACAAGGACAAGGACAAGGCCAAGGACAAGGTGCTGGCACAAGGACAAGAACAAGGACAAGGACAAGGACAAGCACAAGCACCAGGACAAGGCCAAGGCCAGGGACAAGGCCAAGGCCAAGGCCAAGGCCAAGGCCAAGGCCAAGGCCAAGGACAAGGACAAGGACAAGGACAAGGACAAGGACAAGGACAAGGCCAAGGCCAAGGCCAAGGCCAAGGCCAAGGCCAAGGCCAAGGCCAAGGCCAAGGCCAAGGCCAAGGCCAAGGCCAAGGCCAAGGCCAAGGCCAAGGCCAAGGCCAAGGCCAAGGCCAAGGCCAAGGCCAAGGCCAAGGCCAAGGCCAAGGCCAAGGCCAAGGACAAGGACAAGGACAAGGACAAGGACAAGGACAAGGACAAGGACAAGGACAAGGACAAGGACAAGGTGTTGGCACAAGGACAAGAATAAGGACAAGGACAAGGACAAGCACAAGCACCAGGACAAGGCCAAGGCCAGGGACAAGGACAAGGACAAGGACAAGGACAAGGACAAGGACAAGGACAAGGACAAGGACAAGGACAAGGACAAGGACCCGGACAAGGACCCGGACAAGGACCCCGACAAGGCCAAGGCCAAGGCCAAGGCCAAGGACAAAGACAAGGACAAGGACAAGGCCAAGGCCAAGGACAAGGACAAGGACAAGGACAAGGACAAGGACAAGGCCAAGGACAAGGACAAGGACAAGGCCAAGGACAAGGTGCTGGCACAAGGCCAAGGCCAAGGCCAAGGCCAAGGCCAAGGCCAAGGCCAAGGCCAAGGCCAAGGCCAAGGCCAAGGACAAGGACAAGGCCAAGGACAAGGCCAAGGCCAAGGCCAAGGCCAACCCTAGCCTAATATGGATTTGTACTACAGCACTAGTACAAATTGGTTTTTTTTCAACATTGTTATTTAATGCCTCTCATAGGTCCAAAGCATGGAGGTCAGTGTCCCAACATGTGGTGACACCGTGACACCGTGACACCGTGACACCGTGACACCGTGACATCACAACACTAGCATTTCACAGTTTGTATGATGTCACATGGTAATGTGACGTTCAGCACTGGTATCATGATGTCCACATGTAAGCTAAAGCGCTGCCCAACATGACGTGACACCGTGACATCATGACACCGTGACACCGTGACACCGTGACATCACAACACTAGCTAGCATTTCACAGTTTGTATGATGTCACAAGGTAATGTGATGTACAGCACTGATATCATGATGTCCACATGTAAGCTGAAGCGCTGCCCAACATGACGTGACACCGCACGACATCATGACACCGTGACATCGTGACACCGTGACATCGTGACACCGTGACATTGAATCTTGCTATGTATGGAGATATCGTTTTTCACTTCTCTAACTTGAGTAATGCAAGCACAAGGCAACATAATTAGTTTTGAACCCCTGAAAAGAAAGAACCTTACATGCCCTACGTCTCAGAACACTGTTGCATCATGCATGACACCAGGACACGGTGACAAAGTGGCATGGCACAAGATACAACTGCATTTGACACCAAATATTGATAAGGCTAAACAACTAGCCTTCATTCCTAAATAGCCATGCATGCATCACATTCTTTACTGAAATATGACATGGATCTACTAAGTCAACCATGCAGTCACATGTGAGTCTCAAACCATTAAAACAGGTATGCGCATATGTGTATTCCATCTGGGTTTGATGCCCAGGCGCATACCATTAATTAGACAACTAGTCCAAAACAATGCATGTCTCACTTAATAGTCATCATAATACACATCTTGTTCCAGATTGTTTGCATCTTGCTGATATGACGGACCGTGCGGCCTTTTCCGCGGTGGAGGGACTTGTGGCTGTGGGGGCCGGGGGGCGCTGTGAGCCCGCATGCCTTCATCAAAGTTGCTACGACGAGGATCCCTTGCAGAACTTCCCTCAGCCTTCAGCCTTGCCTGCCGAAGCGGCGACCTCCTTAGAGGCTGAGAGGGGGGGCTGCATAACCGTGTGCGCCTTCACTGTAGCGTGGGAAGGTCTCTGACCCTTCCGCGCGAATATATTGTTGCATGCCGCGACCTTGACGCTGGCCATACGGATCTGCTGACCCCTCACCGTGAGTATCATGCATGCTGGCGGGGTAGGAGGTCTTGGCTGGCTGCCTGCCAAAGCTAGGCTGGCTAAGCCTGCCCTGGTCATAAGGCATGTCGTACATGATCAGGCCTAGCTCGCCGTACGGTTCACTGTCATAGTCCAGCCGCCTTGCTTCATCGAGCACGGCAGGGCGCGTGGCGCGGGGCGCTTGCTCACGGTATGCCGGCTGAATCTCCATCACCTGATTGCCGGCGTAGCTTTCACGGCGCCACAACGTGAGAGGCCCCGCAGGCATCGGAGGGGTTGGCTGGCGAAACTCCATGCCGAGGCCAGTGCTTGAGGGTGCAGCACTTGCTACAGGGGTTGACGGCACTCGTTGCTTTTCCAAAGAATCAACCCTCGCAGTTAGAGCTGCAATCTCATCCCGCATTTTCGCGATCTCAGCTTTCTCGGGGGCGGCTGCGGCCGCCTTGGCACGTGGGGCTGGCGCTGGCTCTGCCAGAGATTTGACCTTTGCATTCAAGTCAGCGATCTGCGCAATCACGGAAGGCGGTTGCTGCTTCTTCTTCTTCCCGGCTTCCTTCGGAAACCCCACCCAGGCTTTGAGTTCCTTGATTGCCCCCTGCGCTGCTTCTACCACGCGATTGATGGGCGCCAGCCACTCTGCCGGGGGAGCTGACGGCATCACATGCTCGGGCGGCGGTGCTGACTTTGCCACGCCAGATGACGGTGCCCTCCCGCCTTGGTAATCAAGCTGGCGCCGCCGCAAGTTCCGCTCACTGGGCGCCGGTCGCGCCTTTGAGGCGCGCTTTGCTAACTTGGGGAGCGGTGACGAGTGTTCCTCGCTGCCATTGTCAGCCCCGGCCCCTCCCCCACCGTCGCGCCCCTCTTCCTCCTCCGCCTCTTCTTCATCCTCCAGCTGATAGTCGACATGATCGTCGCCCTCGCTCACATCGTCATCGTCAGCCCCAGGTGGGTGGACAGTGATCACCTGAATTGTGCAAATGCATGCGTAAAAGGATCGACATCCGCAACAAGAATATGAGGAAGTCAGCAACTCAATGACTAATTAATATGAAAAACCTTGGTAAACAAAAGATCATAAGTGCACTGGCTTTGCGCATGGTTGCAGGCGGGTTGCACACAAAAGGCATAATCTATAGCAAAGGGAATATTAACAATGTAAGACACATAAAACACTTACACGATAGCCCTGCTCCGCCTTGCTGGTGCCGTTCTTCAATTGGTTGGTACGCGACTCTGGAAGCTGGAAGACTGATGCGATGTCCGAGATTGCATCCGCCAGGGTAGCACTGGATGTGCTATGCAAGCTGGCAGTTGCTACCATGTCGACGGTGAGCTGGAATGGACGGCACCATGCCACGTAAATGTCCCCAGCCGCGAAGGAGGTCACCTGCCACCCCCCATCCTCGTCGTCGCGAAAGATCGGACGCACCAGCGCCACGTATGACGCGCGGTCACGGGCGACGCTGGGTGGCCTCACCAGGGCGAGCCCGACGATTACCAGCCGCGCAGTAATGTTGCCCAAATCACCGGCGTGCAGGTCACGCATTATGTCCTCCTCTGCATGTGTGCAGACGTCACCGATGCAAAACGTTGTCACCTTCTGGGTGCTACCAGAGCTAGCTGCCGTGAACGCAACGCACAGCTGAGGCCAGTCTGTCTTGGTCTCTAGCTTGACGTTGCCAAACTTGTCATTAAGCAGCTTGGGGAAGTCGTACGCTGGTGTGATGTCGCCCTCGTCAACAGAAACCTGCGGCACCCCATCAATGCACCTGGCGGTGCTGGGAACGCCTTTCCCCAAGTCCAACATCCGAACGACAGCCGGCTTGGAAGCCGTAGGAGCTCTGGAAGGGATGCTCGAGCTGGCTCCCTGCATGTGCACCCCCAAATATCCCAGGTATTTCACCAGACGCCTCCGAGGCACTGCGTCCGATGATGCCTGGTGCAAAACAATAGCATTTATAGCACGCAAAACAAGAAAGCAAAACAAGAAAGTTACGTATTTTCTCCGACACCAAACGTCATCGTACCCTCCATGCAGCAGCCTCGTGCAAGCTGAATTGCATAGAAGCTGCAACTACGATTCTATTCATGAAAGCATACAGGCAGGCAGTCGACATCCCAAGCAGGATAACCCCCCTAAACAACAACCCCTCGCGGGGGGCGCGTGAAAACGGCAAAGGCAAAGCGGAGCCCGCCGCCTTTGGGCGGGCGGAGCGGAGCCCCCCGCGAGGGGAAATTTTTTTTGGAAAATGGGGCAAACCATGGGGGTTTTCTTACGGAATTTACCTGCGATCTTCCTTGCGATGCAGTTTTGCCTGGTCGCTCGCGCTCCCCGTCCGAACCGCCATCAGAGGCTGCATTAATTCTATTAAGCTCATTCAGCGCGCCCCGGACGTACACGGTTGATTTCTTATCTTTTGGTTGTTCATCTGCCTTCCCGTCTACAGCAGCGCCATCATCGGCTGTCTCGGCATGCTCTGCACGTTCATCCGAGCCATACTGTTCATGGATTTCTGCCGGCGGCTGCTGTTCGCCGCTAGCCATCGCAGCTATATCCTATCAAACTCCGCTGTCCTAAAAACACGAACAAACACGAGGGCACGCAAATTATCTACGTCGTGCGTCCAGAAGTACTTGTCGAGCTTAATCTGTATATTATTTTGCGTTCAAGTTCTCCGGACCTCGTGACATCGGGTGCATGCCTTCGTTCCCGAGGTCGATGTCCCGAGGTCCCGAGAACTTGCGGCCCAAATTTAGGTGGTGTCCCGAGGTCCCGACACCTGATTGGCCCGTTGAGATTCGCTCAGAATCAAGAGCAATCAATGCGGACCACGAGTAGCTCGGACCTCGTGACACCACCTCGGGCCAGGCGGGTGCACTTGCACGCCGATATATCGACAACGATGGAAGATTGCATCGGTAAAATGTATTAGCCGGGTAATAACAACTCGGGCAGACCGGGCTGCAGTTGGAGCCCGTTTTGCCATGTTTAGATTCCACCCCACTGGCGTGGGGACCTACGTTTGCCATCTGCACACGTAGAAAAGGGGGCGGAAGTGTTATTTAATTTGCACGGGTGCCCAGTGGACATCATAGCCATGGCGAGGTCCACAGTTGTCATGGACCCCGGCCCAGGGGCGCTGGGTTGGCAGATTTTGGCAGCGTTTGTCTTGCTGCTAATCCTGGGATACGTCGTTTTAACCACCATGGCGAGGCGGGGCGTCCGGTTGTCTGCTGCTGCCGTGTTAGAGAAATGCACCTCGGATGCGTCCCTGAATGCGGCACTTAGCAGGGACTGGGATTGTGATTGTGGTCGGCATTGTTTGAGAAGCGTGCATAGGGAGGAAGTACGTGCAATGAGAACTGACTTGTGGAGAAAGACGCCGGCGGATAGGAAAGACTTTATCAGAACCCAACTTAGAATGGGCGGTCAGAGAGAAGAAGAAATTCCGGGAAGCTTCCGTCACAAACGCAGTCGAGACGAGGATTTTCTTTTCGCAGTGGAGGGCTACGTTGTTTACCCGGCTACCAAGCATAATCCAGAGTCGACAGCCCCCTTTCGGCATCGCATGTGTGAAGCTGCTTTCCGCCGTGCTTTGTATATCAACCCCAATATTTGGCAGACGGCTGTAAAGGAGGCAACCCGCCCCGCCCCTTCACCTGGCACTCGTCGGGATGTGGAATCCGGCTTGGGTAGCACTGCTGGACGGCGTGTTCGAGGATCCCGTTCAATATCTGCCAGGATTGGGGAGGCCAAAGCGCTTTGTGAGCTATGGATTCGGCGTTGGTTACGCCCAGCAGTTGAGAAAGATCCTCGAGATGGCCGCAGCATTCTTGAGCAACCCTGCAAGAAGACTTTGTACTCGGAGTATGTTAGGGAGAGACAAGATTACAATGCACCTGTGGTTAGTATTTCGCTTTTCAGGACAATCTTCAAAGCAGTGGCGACAATCATGGAAGTCCATGTTGAGCGTTTTCGCACAAAGGTTATGGGTGAATGTTCCCGCTGTCGAAAGCTGAAGGATGCCATTTTGTTTTACCGGACCACTGACCGGGCCAGGTGGGAGGCCAGTAAGGAGAAGTTAGCTGATCACACTGATTACTTTAATGGGGAGCGGATGGCTTATCTGCAGCGAAGGTTCGAAGGCGCCAAGCATTTTTTTGTTTCCATAGTCATGGATGGTTTGGCAAAGATGAAGACAGCGGTTCCAACGAGGGGGAGCGCCTCGAAAGAGTGGCTTAGCAGCCGCCAGCTTCATATACCGTACCAGTTAGTCTGCTCTATTTTGCACGGGGTGAGGACGTATTTTTGGGTCATCATGCCATGGGTAGCTAATTCTGAGGTTTCTGGTAATTCAGGGCGCGTCACGGCAACAGTGCTCACGCATCAGTTGTTGGAAGTGGTTGTTGAGCGTCCATGGGAGAAGTCCACTGATCCTGAGATTCGTGAGTTTGGCCTTGCCCCTAACCTCGTCCTTCAAGTGGATGGGGGTGGGGACAACATGAACAACGAGTTGTTGGGGTTCCTAGCTGTTCTCATTGTCCGCCGCCTCTTTGCTCGCATCAGGGTGTGCCGGCTTCCACCGGGACACACACACAATGATGCTGACCAAAGGTTTGGTTGGTTCATCCGGTGGTACAACGGCATCAAGAACCGTGTGTCAGATCTTCCACCGGTGCTGATGCTGACGTTTCAAGACGTGCTGCAGGGGCTGAAGCGTGCCTTTGCACATTTCTACGACGACGGCCCTTCTGGGAGCACGGCGATCATCAGTCCACTGCCACCATCTTCCAAGGTTCGTTTGTCTTCATAGATTTATGCTGCCATAGTGGATGAGTGCATTGCCAGTGTGTTGGTAGGCGGGGCATGTAGTCATGGGGATGCGCGCGCGCGGCACGGTGGGGGGAGCGCGTGGCGGCCAGTTTTTTATGCTATTCATGGGGATGCGCGCGCGCGGCACGGTGGGGGGAGCGCGTGGCGGCCAGTTTTTTATGCTAGTCATGGGGATGCGCGCGCGCGGCACGGTGGGGGGAGCGCGTGGCGGCCAGTTTTTTATGCTATGTAGCTGCAGAGTTGAATCACAATTTTCTGCTTACTTGTCTTTTACTGCTACCGTATGTGCGTTTCCTTTCGCGGCTACTGTGTCCTTTTGCAGCTGATCAACGCAGCGCTGGACTTCACCACGTGGCTACGTGGCTGCGTGGACCCAGACCTTGGGCGCTGGGTCAAGTCCGCTGATGTTGTTGTGGACGCGTCAACCAATCAACCCGTGATCGAGCGTCATCCGGTCAGCAAGATATTCGATATCGAGTTGTTTGGCCATCGAGCTGCAGACGACGGACCGGATGTTGGTGATGACTGCTATTTCCGCTACCGCCTTGCCACGGCGGAGGCCTTAACGGATGTGCCCGCCAATTGGTGGAGGCCTCTTGGGCCGAACGGGGAGGCCTGCGACATGGTCAGCGTCAACTCGAGGCGCGCGAGTGATGGCAAACAGCTTTTTGGCGCGCTGGTCATGGAGGCAGCCAAGGCACCCAAGGGCAGCCCGGGTCTCGCTGCTTTCGCCGATTGGGATGGCGATCACGCAATCCGCTCTCACTGCTCTAAACTCAGTCGGCAGTTTCCAGACGTCATGACGGAGGAAAAGCAAGCAGAGCTCAACGACGAGATCCGCGGCTTTCCCACTGACCCAGCGCAAGTAGAAGAGTGCGCGTCGGTGTTTGACGTCATGATCCAGAAGCTGACAGAGTGCAGGGAGCAGCAAAAGGACAAGCCCCTCCCTTTCCGTCTCCATTCTGCAGGGGATCAGGCGATCATGCGGGCTACCCGTGCCCTGGAAGCGCCGCTGCATCCAATTGTCACCCACGCTGGCGACCGCCGGCACGAAGTGCATGCTGCCATTCAGCGGGCGCGACGCGCGGCTGAGCAGCTGCCTGCCGCCCCTGCCCACCCTGCCGCCCTGGCCGCCCCTGCCGCCTCTACCGCTTCTGCCGCACATGCCACGCCTGTGGTCGCCTCCAATCTGCCTGCAGATGCCAGCGGTGGTGCCCGGACTACTGCGACCTCGGACCGGATTTTTACGGTAAATCCCGGCATCATCTCCCACGGCGATCTGCTTATCGTCAAGAGGCCTGCAGTAACGTGCGGGGATGGCATGCCGTGGCCAGAAGAGATTCTGGTAAAAGTAACGGATGCATCTACAGTGCGTGCATGCGGGACTCTGACAGTTTCTGTGTATTATTCACCCTCCTGGGAAGGGCAGTTTAGCAAGCTCGTACTCGCCGGTGGTGGGCCGGGCCTGGTAGTGCCGGCGTCAGATATCATTGTTCAACACTGGACAGTTGGTGCAACAGGGCAGGCTGTCCACACTCCCACGCTTACAGCAACACGGAAACTGTCTGGTGCAACCCTCCAGGCTTTGCGAGACCATCCACATGTGCACTTTGCCGGATTTAAAACACAGCAAGCTGCCGCCGCGACATCCAAAGCTGCATGTGCGGCATACTTTGCTGAGCACGGTCTGCAGGCGCTAGAAGGGAGGAGGCTTTGTGCGTTGTGGGGTGCTTCCAAGACCCGTTTTCATGGGTGGGTCGTAGGAGTGGATGAGAGTGATGGGAAGGTGAAGATTGAGACAATGTGGTCTGACGGCAAGGGGGCTTCATACACCTCCTTGGAGGAAGTATTGAGTTTCATATGCGGGTGCCCGCATGCGGCTCATGCCTTTGGCCGTGCAAAGTTTTTTCAGGATGACACCGCAGGCGGTGTCGGGACGGAGCGGGATGTGCCGCCCGATGCTTCTACTAGTGAGAGTAGTGATGATGAAAGTGATGAGGATGAGTGAGGGGGCGTGGGACTGATATTAAGTTAGACAATTATATCTGTCCATGTGACAGTGTGCAAGGGTGCATAACAATCACTGCATGGCTGGTTATCGCGAGGTCATGTTTTGCCTGGCATGGTCCCTCTAATGATGACTCTATGTCATAAATGTCCCTCACTATAACGACTCAATGAGAATGTGTTATAATTTTTCATTTTAAGTTAGACATGTATGATGTCAATGAGGCACCCATGAATATACTTAGTTGTCTCTTTTATACAGTCACATGATGTGTTCCCACGTACCATGCTGAAATAAATTATGTGCATGCTTAAATATTGTCAAGGCAAGCAGCAATTAATAAACGCTTAGCTGCAATTTGTGAATGCTTACATGTGTATAGTTAGACAACTACAATGTCAATACAATTCTGCAAAGATGTGTCTTTACATGCAATATGAGGCGCCATGGTGGTGTCACGGTGTCACGGTGTCACGGTGTCACGGTGTCACGGAGTCACGGTGTCCAGGTCATCTAGGGCAACCTTGTCATTATCAAATAGACATATAATCCCCATTACTTAATCACTAAATGTGCAAAGATGTGTGTTTACATGCAATATGAGGCGCCATATGGTGGTGTCACGGTGTCACGGTGTCACGGTGTCACGGTGTCACGGTGTCACGTTGTCCAGGTCATCTAGCTAGGGCAACATTGTCATCATCAAATAGACATATAATCCCCATTACTTAATCACTAAATGTGCAAAGATGTGTGTTTACATGCAATATGAGGCGCCATGGTGGTGTCACGGTGTCACGGTGTCACGGTGTCACGGTGTCACAGGTCCTATGAACTTCCCCTTCCTCAAAGACTTTAGTTGAGATGTTAGATGCATAGAAATGCAACTTTGAAAAATGAAGTACAAATGGCGTGCTCTAGTACAAATCCATATTAGGCTAGGGCAAGGCCAAGGCCAAGGCCAAGGCCAAGGCCAAGGCCAAGGCCAAGGCCAAGGCCAAGGCCAAGGCCAAGGCCAAGGACAAGGACAAGGACAAGGACAAGGACAAGGACAAGGACAAGGACAAGGACAAGGACAAGGACAAGGACAAGGACAAGGACAAGGACAAGGACAAGGACAAGGACAAGGACAAGGACAAGGACAAGGTGTTGGCACAAGGACAAGAATAAGGACAAGGACAAGGACAAGCACAAGCACCAGGACAAGGCCAAGGCCAGGGACAAGGACAAGGACAAGGACAAGGACAAGGACATGGACAAGGACAAGGACAAGGACAAGGACAAGGACAAGGACAAGGACAAGGACAAGGACAAGGACAAGGACAAGGACAAGGACAAGGACAAGGACAAGGACAAGGACAAGGACAAGGACCCCGACAAGATGGCGCAAGAAAATCACATGTGCGTAACACCTACCCGGACAAGGGCTTTTCCAGCTGCTGCCGTCGCGGCATCGGAACCCGATGACCCAGAAGCCGCCGATTTCCTCCGCTCCTTCGCCGCCTTTGCTGCATGAACGCCGCGCGCCGCTTGCCCCGATGGTGCGGGGGGAGGGGGCATTTGCTGTGCTGCCGCTGCAGCTTCCGACGGCGCGGAAGGGCCGGCGGCCGCAGGGGGCAACACCGGTGGCGGCGGAGAGCCCGGCGGCGGGGGCGCCGGCGGAGGGGAAGGCGGGTGGTTGTGCGTACAAGCACGCTGTGACACGCAGACGACAAAGAAGAAATCCGCCGAATATGTTAGCAAGCGGTGCGGTGCAGCACACACATCTGACAAAGCTAATAGGTCAACCCTTAAAATCGTGTCCAACTGCCCGCTATAAAAACCGGGCAATTGTCACTTTCCATGATAATGTCCACAAACCAACCTAATAGTTAGTTATGGTCCATTATAGGACACAAGCACACACATATATTCACCACCTTGGGGGTCATGTCATTGGTCATATTGCAATGTCCTATGGGTGCCAAATATAGCACCCCCTGACAGAAAGGAAGCTAGTAAAGGGCTCATGAACACCAAGGTTGCATGTGGAGGAGCAGGGACCCAGCTGCAAGCTCTAACAATAAATGCCCACTACAAATATCGGACAGTTTGGTTGGTGACACCTGCTAGCATTACAAAGCTCAATTCTCATCCCGTAGCAACAAAAATGTAATGTCCGCTGTAAATATCACTCAAAACGGCTAAAGGGTTAAAACGAAGTTGTAGTTGTTTTGCGGCATCAAGTTTCAAAGTACGTACTGGGATACCCTTCGCGTTCAAGCTTGGCATCAGTAGGATACGATCTTGGAACCAGTAAGGGGGCTTCGCTTGTGCGGCAGATGTAACGATCCATTGTGATCTGCGCGCAAAACATACACAAACGAACAACCCTCATAGGTTGAGCAATCCACAAAATCATGCCATTACTGTAACAACATGGGCAAAGCATACACAAACGAACAACCATCATAGATTGAGCTAGCAATCCACAACATTATGCCATTACTGTAACAACATGGGCAAAGCATACACAAACGAACAACCATCATAGATTGAGCTAGCAATCCACAACATCATGCCATTACTGTAACAACATGGGCAAAGCATACACAAACGAACAACCATCATAGATAGAGCAATCCACAACATCATGCCATTAATGTAATAACATGGGCAAAACATACACAAACAAATAGCCATGATAGGGCATTAAGAGAATAGCCATGATTGGGGCAATAAGAGAATTTTTTTGTTCAATTCAATGATCACAATTTATGCACACAGTCGATGCATTCATAAATGAGGCAGGTTCTTCCGAAAATTGGCTCCGTCGTAGAGTGTCAACGGCCAACTTGCAAACACGCACGTTACATGATATACATCCTAGTCATTATGGTCCTATACAAACGCCAGAAGGGCCTAATACCGGTTTAATTGGATCTTTAGCTACGCATAGTAAAGTAAATGAATATGTTTTCTTGTCCTTTTTATACATTACAAAAAAATCAAGTAATTAAAAGTGAAATACCTATTTTTATACCTCCAGATCAACAAGATCAATTTAAATTCGCCCCAGAATATTTATTACTTTCTTGTTACTCTAGTGTTGAAAATAATTATGTTCATGTGCGATATAAACCAGAATTTAGTAGTAAAGCAGAAGAAGTCGATTATTTGGGGATTTCTCTAACGCAAGCTTCAATAGCTACTTCATTTATTCCCTTGGTGGAACATGATGATGCAAACCGAGCATTAATGGGTTGTAATATGCAAAGACAAGCAGTTCCATGACACCAAGGTTGAGACTTACATGCATGGGACAAGAAAAACCTCGTTGCAAGGGTTGAAACAATAACGAAATTGTATGACCACAGACACATAAAATGTAAGGCTTGCTCAGTATTATTATTTACCCATCAATCAATTTTAAAGGCAAGGAAATGTTGAAATACGGACGACCGTCCCAAGTTCGCCAGCATTAACAAAAGCATTTCTGTGACAAGAACAGTGGGCGACCATTCCCATTATTATCTTTTCCTCTTTTGTTTCTTCCCCTTCCCGGACTCGCATTCATAAGCGACGTCCGCCATCCCCAAACGATGCAAAATTTTGTTGGAGCTCTGCATCTTCTCCAACAGTTCTTGATCCGATTCCTCCTTTGCACGACGCGCTTCCTCTGCCTTCGCCTTTGCGGCCTCCACATCTGCATCTATATCCGCCTTCACCACCATCCTGATCAAACGGTCCCGCTCCTCAGGCCTCGGGAGCGTCGGCAGTCCCACCGGCTCTGCGGCAAGAAGAGCCTCCAAAATATCCTTGTGCAGTCTTTGTGCTTCCACAAATCCATTATTCGTCATCAAGGTGTACGCGCATTCACGCGCCACACCCTGCAAGGAATCCCCCATGGTAACGTTAAGCCCATGAGCAAACCCGTACGCGCTGTCCCCCTCTGCCAAAATCTCGAGTCCCTGCCTGTCGAGGCGCACCAGCTCAACTTTCCGTTCCCCAGTGTGCGTTGCCGTGAAGTGGAGGACCGAGCGTGTCATTCCGGTCTTCCCCATCAACATCTGCAAACTTGCTACGTATGCGATCCCACGAGCGCACACGTCCTCCAACTTCTCGGCAAAAGGTAGATGTGTCTTGCAATACACATCCAATCCCTCCAGTGGTCTATCACATCTAAGAAATCCACACCCCCCGTATGGATCCTTGGCATGTTGGTACTCGAGGTCGTGCGCTTGTAGGAACTTGTAATGTTCCGCGCACAGTCCCTCGACCCTTACGGGCTCCGTACAGATTTTGCATTTCGTTGCCATCTGCGCAATTGCCATGAGTCCCATACAGCAGCCATTGTATAACAGGGGCAATGAGCACCGTCAGAACCCCCTCTGGCGTCTTTCTCACACAATTCTCAATCTAGTCTTTTTGTGCAATAATTGTTGGTTCAAAGAAGGTCCGTTCAAAGAAGTTTTATGAGACAAAATAAATTAGTTTCAATTACACGCATCAGATTAATCAAATCATATTTTCTCCCTCTCTTTCTTACTGAGCAATTCTGTCCATCCTGCCCCTCTTTGCCGGCTTCTCATCAATCTCCTCATCAAAATCACACACACGTCTAATCTGCTGTCTAATCTGCTCTACCAACCCCCCCTTGCGCATCAGGTCTTTCACCTCCCCCTTCAAGAGCGCTGTCACGAGTCGCGCGCACTCATACGCGGACTCCGTGGCCAGGTCCCTTCCCATATCATGCCACACTTTGGCCGTTGGACAGTCGGGATGGTCTCCCATGTAAGCCCACACATGCCTTGGCGGCTTGTCCTCTCCGCCTATCCCCTCTCCAGGTCGCATCTGTCCCACCTCCTCTATCACCCACTCTGCATCACGCAGCATGAATCGAGGCTTCTTGTCAACATAGTACAAGACCAAAACCATGTTGTTGGGCCAAGGCTTCCACTTTTTCGTCACGATGTGACGGTCAATCGTCATCAGCCCGCTCTCGATTTCGGCAAACAACGCCCCCCATACGTCAGAATGCTTGGGACAGAACCACTCGCTGTCCGTCGGCATTCCTTCCCATTGACAATCCGGATGTTCGCATCGAATGGGGTCCATCTGTGCACATCGATATTTTTTACACCACCCGCAAACGCACGCATTCAGCAGGGTCAACGGCCGTTGGCCCTGTTAAATTCCACACACCCAACGGCCGTTGGCCTTAGACGCACAAAACTTGACACCATCAGGCGATTTTTTCCAAATGATTCTTCTTTATTAAATAAATTTACATTCATCCTAAAATCACATTCTAGTCAACATCCTCCCCATCTTTAGTGGGTTGCATTCGACCCCAATTGTCGTTCATAAAACTGACCAAAACATGAGCCGGAGTCCCCACATCCTCCTCACGCCTCAATTTACGCAATACACCTTTAGCAATTCCACCATACCCATCAACCTCCGACATCATCATGCCCACGCCATCAAGACGTTCAGCGTGCAATTGCCCGTCCTCTTCGAGAACCAGATCGGGCAGGTCTTCCAGTTCGGCCTCCACAATCTCTATCAGGTTTTCCTTTGTAGTCTCCCCCCCTTCCTTTCCTTCTTTTCCGCACTCCATCCTACACCCTGCCCCTGCACAACCGACGTCCATGGCAAGTTAAGAAACGGACTCAGCTCACAGGACATTTTGCAAGTCCAACGGCCGTTGGCGACCAAAAACACCTAGTCGCATGCATTCCTTGCTCTCTCCACCAAAGCAGAGGCCAGGACGACCCTTTCCACGACCTTTTCAATTTCCTCCCCCTCAGCATCAGCAACAACGGTCATGGCAAATCGGGCTTGGCGCTTAACCCCCGATGCCAGAACGGCAGCCATCTCCACACGAGTTTTTGAGACTTCAACAGGTACAGGCAATTCGCCGACCGCAAAAGTAAGCCTTGCGAGGTGCGGGACCCACCAATCACCTTCCAAAAATCCGCAACCCCATCCAATCATGAAATACAACAACAGGTCTGCGCCCATGGCGCCTGCGATATCCAAGTCGTCATGCGAAACAATCGCATGCACGTCATCCTCCGAGCACAGCATCCATGTAAAAACGGCGTCCCCGAAACCTTGGCAGTAGGCATACGAGTCAAAGTCAGGGTGATTCAACATCCATTCCCGCGACCTGACCGCCATTCTTTCCAGACTTCCAGCACTGTCCACCTCAAAACTCAGGACAAGAGGTCCTTCACCAGCACTGGACTCGCCATGCACAAACAACAAGCCTCCTTTGATCACCTCTTGCATCTCCCCTGACAACTTGGCGTGTCCATCACAAAAAGGCATGCAATCCGTCCCGAATGGAAGCTGGCAATCCCGGGCGATACACCCCCCCTTTTTTGCAAACAAATCCTTCACCCTCCCTGCCATTCCCGTTCGCACGCTGACATGACGCACGCACAAGTCATCCCCTCCTGCTCTCGCTTCCTGGCACCACGCAACCGTGCATTTGACCGCCATCTGCGACCACCAACACCGTTTGATACACATTTCTCACCGTCAACGGCCGTTGGCTTGAAACAACAAGAATGATTTATTACTCGCACGAAAATCACACCATTTTCCAGCCTCCAACGGCCGTTGGCGCACGAAAAATGCACGAAAAAAATTTTTATTATGCATTTATTGATTACATCCATAGTGCCACGTGGCGAATCACACCCAACTTTCCAGCTGCCAACGGCCGTTGGCGCAAAGAAAATCAAACCCTAATTTGCAGGTTCCAACGGCCGTTGGCGCAAAGAAAATCACACCCAACACTTCAGTCGCATAATCGATTCGCGTCAGTCACGCACTCGAACTTGTACTCCTGCCCCAGCGCGGACATCACCTCACGAACCGCTTTCTCAAACTCGTCAACACCGTCGGGTCCCCACTCATGCACGTATTCCCTCAACCAGAACATGCAATCTCCAGCAGACACGAACAGCCGGTCGATGATCAGGTCAGTGTGATGCTTGAAGTACTTGCCGTCCTTCAAGATGACCCATTCGAACCGTCCCACCTCCCCTAAACCCTTAAACCCTTCTCCCCTATCATATGGCCGCGTCATCTGTATCCAACTTTCATTACCATCAGCATCGATCGACTGAAAACAAATTGGGCTGGGTATTGATGGATCATAGGGCCTTATAGCACCACACCTCACAAGCACCTCCTCAAATGGCTCTACGGTCGGGTTTGGGAGTCCCCGACCCTCGATATTGAAAACAAGAGCCGCGGCCTTCGCGACATCCGGTTTCAAAAGAGACCTTTCACCCTCCTTGGGCTTAAAATCCAGCTTAATGTCCGGCAGAAGCCTGAGCGCGCTCTTAACCACTCCCAGAAGCCTGTCTTCCAAGTTGATCCACTCGCCCCCCTCCGTCCTGTAGAACGTCATCTGCAACCCACCGACACCGTTTGATATACATTTCTCACCGTCAACGGCCGTTGGCTTGAAAAAACAACAAGAATTTTAAGATTTATTACGCGCACAAAGCACACACTAGTTTTCAGTCTCCAACGGCCGTTGGCGCACGAAAAATGTTTTATTATGCATTTATTAATTACATCCATGGTGCCACGTGGCAAACCACACCCTACTTCCGGTTGCAAAGAAAATCAAACCCTAATTTGCAAGTTCCAACGGCCGTTGGCGCAAGAAAATCACACCCAAAATTTCTTCAGTCGCAGAATCCATTCCCCTCACGCAGTCGAACAGGGGTACTGTTCCCCCAGCGCGGACATCGCCTCACAAATCGCCCTGGGGTACGATTTAGTCCCCTCAAAAAACCTTGAACATTTCACCTTTGAACTTGAAATGCACTTCACCCCCCATCCGAATTACAAGTCCGGCCAAATTGACACCAGACCAGCTGTCTGTAACGTCGCCGTGCATAGTGCTGAGAGACTTTCTCGCCTCACGATACTTGTTACACCACTTCTTGTGTTCCTCCCAGTCCGCACGCTGGCATTCGGCAGCACAATACCGGACGTCTCGACAACCCCCGCACTTGCGGTGGACACCCTCTCACAGAGCACGCCTGATTCGAGCAACACTTTGGAAGCGAGCCGAGCATCGGCCCTCCCACCCCCGGGAGAACGATCATCCGTGAAAACGTCAATTTCACGGACTCGGAATTCCCGAATGTAAAATGGAAACCTTCAAACCCCCCCCCTCTACTCTCGCCGATACGGTCAATCTCGGCTGCGCCTCACTCGCGTCTGGAAATTTCCCCCACTGGTCTTTCTCCCACTGGTCCCACCCAACCTTTCCGACATACGACACCAAAAGTCGAAACTCGACGTCTCGATTGAGTGGAACCCGATCCGCCGGCGTGGGCTTGTAGAATCCGCCAGCCAAGGCGAAGTACATGTCCAGCAACTGGAGCTTAATCTGTCGTCCTACTGAGGCGAACGAGTCATACACGACCAAAACCGCAAACTGGCGACCCAGGCGCTTCTCGTGCTGCCGTACCCATCCGTGGATCTCGCGAGCCCGGTTAAGTACGTTTGCTGCCACGCAGGCAATCGCAGCGCGGGTCGAAGATTCCAGCTCGCCCGTCTCCGCCATCCCTCCCCTGCGCCAATTGGCACGTGCGTAATACGTAAGTAATATTTTACTCAACCCCCCTTTTGACATTTCTCCATCCCAACGGCCGTTGGCGCAAGAAAATCACACCCAAAGTCAACGATTGATGACGGCCTCATATAGCAAAATTGAAGATTAAAATTATTGATACATCATCCACAAAACTCCTAATCGAAATAGGTATCCCTCCAATCGGACAAGAAAAGAGGCTTCTCGTCAATTCTGGGCAAAATCGGCCCAACTCCCCACCCTTGCCAAATCCCTGATATAGAAATCAAGTTCCACCTCATTCTCATCCCCGCAAAAGCGAAGGATTTCGGATCCATCTTCCCATTCGTCCCATTCCCCACTAGCTTTAGCTTTCTGTGTAAATTTTTGTATGACAATTTCGGCCACGAGGTTCTCAACCCCTCTATTCCTGTCCTCCAGAAGCCTTAAAGCCTCAGACGTCACATCAGTAGACGTCTCCCCTCTGTCCAACAGCCACAGCGCCAGTCCAAATTCGGCGGCATCCAGAGGAAGACTCTCCAAGTACGACGGCGTCAGCCAATCACGAAAACCGCGATTGGTACGTTCGTTCGAAAAGTAGAGCATGCTCTTCAATCCCCATATATACTCATTAGCAGCCAGCATCTCCATCTCCTTAGCCACCTTTTCCCTCTCCTCAACTTGCTGTTTTAAGTCCTCGTCTCTCTCGAGCTCGCTTACGTCAAAATACACCTCCCACATACACCTCTCGTCTCGAAAGTCACGGGACCAATCCTCCCAGTAACCCCGAACTGCAGTCATTCTGTCAAACGTCTCCAGACAGACCCTTCGGAACGCCCCCCCCTTTCCGCCAGCTGCTCCTTCCCTAGATACGCGTGAAATGGTCTAGTAGACCACAAATACGGCGTAAATGGCACTCGTGGCACTCTTCTGTCCGCCACCGAAACACAAAATACCCGCCATCGACAGCCAAGCCCAGCAACCGCAGCTTGCGCCTTCCGACTCACGCACTCAAAACGTGCCTGATCAATCAAGCCTAGGAAACTGGCAACATGCGTTACCACCTCCAGCGGCATATCCATCAGGTGAAGCACAGCCACCATCTCCGTCCTCTTGTTAGCTCCAACCTCGCAGGAGGCGCCCTTGTCCTCCGTCTGCCTCTTCTGTTTGCTCTTCCCTACTCCCATTCGCCTGCATACACACCAGCCAAAACAGTATTTTGAGGCATCCTATTCACTACGAATTATTCGTGCCACAGGATACACATTTTTTTAAACACATCTTCATCTTTTTCTGGCCCTTATGGGCAGAAAAATGTTATAACCACCACTAAGCTGCTTGAAAGACACATCCTGCCTTACTGCCACAAATGAAATGCACATGATAATGTTTTTCAATTCCAACGGCCGTTGGCTCACAACCCCCCTGTGGGAAGGGTGGATGCCTTACGAACCAGTCAACCACATCTTTATGCTCAGCTAGATTTTTGGAGGCCTTTCTTGGAAGGCACATGGTAATAACCATCACTAAGCTGCATGAAAGACACATCCTGCCTTACTGCCACCAAATGAAAAGAATGAAATGCACATGATAATGTTTTTCCAATTCCAACGGCCGTTGGCTCACAACCCCCTGTGGGAAGGGTGGATGCCTTACGAACCAGTCAACCACATCTTTATGCTCAGCTAGATTTTTGGAGGCCTTTCTTGGAAGGCACATGGTAATAACCATCACTAAGCTGCATGAAAGACACATCCTGCCAAACTGCCACCAAATGAAATGCACATGATAATGTTTTTCCAATTCCAACGGCCGTTGGCTCACAACCCCCCTATGGGAAGAATGGATGCCTTACGAACCAGTCAACCACATCTTTATGCTCAGCTAGATTTTTGGAGGCCTTTCTAGGAGAAAAATGGTAAATAGCCACACTAAGCTGCATGAAAGACACATCCTGCCTTATTGCCACCCAATGAAACGAATGAAATGCACATGATAATGTTTTTCCAATTCCAACGGCCGTTGGCTCACAACCCCCCTGTGGGAAGGGTGGATGCCTTACGAACCAGTCAACCACATCTTTATGCTCAGCTAGATTTTTGGAGGCCTTTCTAGGAGAAAATGGTAATAACCACCACTAAGCTGCATGAAAGACACATCCTGCCTTATTGCCACCCAATGAAACGAATGAAATGCACATGATAATGTTTTTCAAGTCTAACGGCCGTTGGCTCACAACCCCCTGTGGGAAGGGTGGATGCCTTACGAACCATTCAACCACATCTTTATGCTCAGCTAGATTTTTGGAGGCCTTTCTAGGAGAAAAATGGTAATAACCATCACTAAGCTGCATGAAAGACACATCCTGCCTTACTGCCACCAAATGAAAATGAGAATGAAATGCACATGATAATGTTTTTCCAATTCCAACGGCCGTTGGCTCACAACCCCCCTGTGGGAAGGGTGGATGCCTTACGAACCAGTCAAGCCCATCTTTAAGCTCAGCTACTTTTTTTGGAGGCCTTTCTAGGAGAAAAATGGTAAATAGCCACCACTAAGCTGCATAAAAGACACATCCTGCCTTATTGCCACCCAATGAAACGAATGAAATGCACATGGTAATGTTTTTCAAGTCTAACGGCCGTTGGCTCACAACCCCCCTCGGGTAGAGGCCAGTCAGAAGTAGTGTCCACCAAACTGTTCCCCCCACACCCACAGTTGTCCTTGTCCACATACCTTTCCAGTACAGTTGTCCTCAGCTTCTCAGCAACGGGCGACTCCTCTCCTTGCTGCCTTGACAGATATCACATAAACAAAACACGATCACGAGAGCATCAGGATTGTTAGAGGTTTCCTCCATCAAAAACCGTAAGATACACACATCTCAAAAACCAACTTTCTTGTCCTCCCAAATAACATATGTTTTTAAATGTAAAATAAATCACATTCATATTCTGTCACTTGATTTAACCACACAATTTTTCAGGTCCAACGCCCGTTGGCATTACGCCTCTTCCCGGTAAAAGAGTATTTATTGCTCCAACCCCACAAAAAACTCGTTCCGGACCTGATCGAAGCGAAGAGCACTGCCAGGGATCGGAGTCGAGCCAGATTTGTGTGCGGAACATGATGGCTGGCCTACCTCACTCCCCAACATCAATGTGGACCTGGGTTCGAACCCTGTCAGTGCTATTCGCTTCGAACAGTTCCGGAACGAGTTTTTTGTGGGTGTGGAGAAATAATGTCGACATTTTCGGTGACTGTTCAGCCTAAAAAAATCACAAGCAGATGCGACGGCCCCTCCATTAAACAAATTATCCACCACTGTTGCGCTACACTAGCAATGTTTGTCAAGGTCCAACGGCCGTTGGCATCAAATAAATCACAACCATTGGTCACTCCATTTAACAAAATACCCACAACTTTTTAACCACACTAGAAATGTTTTTTGAGGTCCAACGGCCGTTGGAATCCAAAAAATGCCGAATTCATGTCAAATTTATATAAATGTGACAGTTGACAGAATTAGAGATAATTAAATTATAAAACCCAGCTTTAGCCATCAGCCTTACCCATCAGCAAAAATTGGCGAATTTCATTCAATATTAGAATTCAAAATTTATTTATGAAATTTATCTTTCACCATTCAACCTCAACATTAAGTCCCCTTTGTGTTTTATTGAATTATTTAGCCATCAGCCTTACCCATCAGCAAAAATTGGCGAATTTCATTGAATATTAGAATTCAAAATTTATTACTGAAATTTATGTTTCATCATTCAACCTCTTCAGAATCCTCATCCAAACACAACATCATGTCCCCTTTCCACTTGTACATACTACTCTCGGCCAAATACAGCAAGCGTGCCTTCTTCCCCCCAAAAAACTTGAGATGATCCGGGGTCCAGATTGTTCCGCTTAGGACCTGCATAGCTAACTCCACCAAAACGCTTGCCATATCCTCCTCCCTACACCTCCTCTCTAATAAGGCCTTCATGTCTGCGTTCTCATCAAATCCCATAATCAGAACTGCACATGCCATTCCTCCCCCCTGCAGAGGCAGCGCCTCCAAAAGCTTCACCCATTCTGCCTCCCTACGCGCTCTCCTCCCCGGAGGAAAAAAAATTTCCTCATCCGGGTCATAAGGAGTATGGCAGAACCAGAAAATGCTCCTTAACCCCCATAGTTCATAATTATCGTACAAGTCATCCATTTCCTTTCCCAATTTGCGTAAGCGAGCTTTCCACCCCCTTATACTCTCCAACACACGTCTCTTCTCAGCACGCTCGGACCTGAACAACCCTCCCATCGTCCTTACTCGTGCATGTCCCTGTGGTGGTGGCTGGCGTCCTAACACCTCCTCAACTTCTTCACAATATACCTTAAAATACATTCCCCTTGTGACGAGTGTGTAGGGGGTGATATCAGCGTTTGCACACGTGACTTGCTCGCCATACAATTCTCGGAAAAGAGACTCAGTTATCAATGCACGAGGGCCATTCCCGAATTCGTCCACTAACCCAGAAATCAACTTAAAGCTGAATTGGGGTTCATACCTCCCCGACACCGCTTCCCTAGCCCCTCTACAAACTGCTTCAAAGCGGGCTACGTCGGGCGCCTCCATAAAAGCTGCGACTTCGGTCCAAATTTCCCACGGCAGTGAGATATCCCCTTCCATTATCGGCCCCGACGTCAAACTTGTCCCCTCTGCACATAACATACATCGACGTCCATCCTTAAAAAAAATGAGGTTTTGTCGGAAAGAAAATATGCAAACGTTAGGCGAGGTTTCCAATCCCTAACGGCCGTTGGGTCACTAATTGTTGTTTAACCCACTACAGTCGCATGAGAGAAAACGAAAGTCAATTTTATTCCAATTTCAAAGTGAAAGGAGAATCCACTATTACACCATTTTACAACACAAATCAGGTCAATTTTATTCCAATTTCAAAGTAAAAAGAGAATTCACCATTACACCATTTTACAACCAAAATGCGTCCAGTTATCCAACCTCAAAAGCAAATTATTACTCTACATTTCCAGTTTTTCTATGAGGAAGAACCGTAGTAGAAGGTGAAGGAGAAGTCCACCTCAGAGAAGTCGACCTGAGTTCCATCCAGTATGGTCGTCCTGTTTACCCCCCTTATCACCCCTGCCAGCCCCTCCCTTGCTTGCCTCAGACGTTCGCATCTATCCTTATGCCTACTCCAGTCAGCACGCTGGCACTCCTCACTGCAATATCTGGCATCCCTACATCCTCTACACCACTTCTGAGGGCCTGTGTCGCACCCACACCCCTCCTTGGAGCAATTTCGCATACCACGCATGGGAGCCCCATCCCTCACGATCGGGTCAGAGAGCAAGAAAAAGTTCATGTTGAGGGGTACTTCTGCCCCTACACACGCATCAGCCCTCACGCGCAGGGAAGACGTAACATTCGGGTAAAATGCGCGCTTGTAGGTGCACCCAAGCTGAGCCCCTTCCTCTTCCCCCAACTCTATCTTTGGCCCCTTTGTAATGAACGACACCAAAAGGCGGAACTCCCTCGTTGGGTCTATTGGCGCTCTTAGATCCATCTGTGGTACGAAAAAACCCTCTTGAATACAGAAGTTCATATCAGCTAGCTGGGCGTACATAACCCTCTCCATTTGGCTGAACGAATCAAACGCCAATAAAACGGCCAAGTGGCGGCCTGTCTTCTCCTGCGCGACACGAACTTCCTCGAATATGACACGCGACAGAAAGCGAACTTGTTTGTAAACGTTTTGAAGGACGCTTCCGTAGACTTCATTCACGATCTCGGACTCATTCGCGATCTCGGCCATCTTTTTCAGGGAAAAAACGAACAAAAAGATTTACATCGCGGCCAAAAAAACGCGTTTTCCCATTAGTGTGTTTGCCTAATTTATTGTAATCATTCATTTTTAAAACAGTCAGGTCCTTCACAACCTCAGAAAATGATTTCATTAAATTGGCATATACATTTAAAAACATCTTAGGTCGCACTACTTTTTGCGTTTCAGTTTACGTTTGTTTCCCGGTTGAATAAAGTTGACACCATCCCCTTCATCGTCGGAAATTAAGGCCGGCATTTCGTCCACTTCAGCTTGTACATCATCTTTTTTCATCACAACCATGGCTGGAATTGAATCCCAAAATTTCTCAATCGCTCTAACAACTTCGGCTGGCAGTTTTTTGGCCCCCCGTTCAACTGCCTCTCTCTCCTGGTTCGACACCGAAACGTCCTTGTCTTTCTCCATTGAAAAAAACTGCACGTGAAGCACAACTGGCACAACCAATGTAAGTAAACCTAGTACCTTCAGGGGCGGATTAATTCATCAGCCGGAGTACAATTTTATTTTACAACGCCAACGGCCGTTGGCATTACAGCAATGAAGTTAAGATAAAAACGTCGTAATGCAACGGCTGATAAAACTGGCGTATAATCAATAACGCAAAAAAAATTGGCAAGAACTTTTTTTGGAGGTCCAACGGCCGTTGGCATCACGTAAATCACAACAGCAATGATGGAAACTGATTTTGCAAGTCCAACGGCCGTTGGCATCAAGAAAATCAGAAGAGGGAGCGACTGCCCAAAAAACGCATAATAATAAAACAAGTACCTTGCAGGTGGTTGACAGACGCGAATCTTGTGTGGCGACGTGGAATCTGCAAGGAATGCGCAAAAACGTTGCAATCAGAATTACAAGGATTACATATTTTCCACATTTAGTTTTTCAGGTCCAACGGCCGTTGGCATGAGATTAATAAGAATACCACTACATGCGTGTGAGAAAATTGTGCCGGGTGACAGAATTAAATCCAAGTTGCCCAGCAGGTGGGAGGGAGGGAGGAGGGAGAGGGAGGGAGGGAGGAAGGAGGGAGGGAGGGAGGGAGGGAGGGAGGGAAGGAGGGAAGGAGGGAAGTAGGGAGGGAGGGAGGGAGGGAGGGAGGGAGGGAGGGAGGGAGGGAAGGAGGGAGGGAAGGAGGGAAGGAGGGAGGAGGGAAGGAGGGAAGGAGGGAAGGAGGGAGGAGGGAGGGGGAGGGAGGGAGGGAGGGAAGGAGGGAAGGAGGGAAGGAGGGAAGGAGGGAAGGAGGGAAGGAGGGAAGGAGGGAAGGAGGGAAGGAGGGAAGGAGGGAAGGAGGGAAGGAGGGAAGGAGGGAAGGAGGGAAGGAGGGAAGGAGGGAAGGAGGGAAGGATAAATACCTAGGGGGGGTGCTGGCATGCATAAATACCTAGGGGGGGTGCTGGCAAGCATAAATACCTAGGGGGGGGGCTGGCATGCATAAATACCTAGGGGGGTGCTGGCATGCATAAATACCTAGGGGGGTGCTGGCATGCATAAATACCTAGGGGGGGTGCTGGCATGCATAAATACCTGGGGGGTGCTGGCATGCATAAATACCTAGGGGGGGTGCTGGCATGCATAAATACCTAGGGGGGGTGCTGGCATGCATAAATACCTAGGGGGGGTGCTGGCATGCATAAATACCTAGGGGGGTGCTGGCATGCATAAATACCTAGGGGGGGTGCTGGCATGCATAAATACCTAGGGGGGTGCTGGCATGCATAAATACCTAGGGGGGGTGCTGGCATGCATAAATACCTAGGGGGGGTGCTGGCATGCATAAATACCTAGGGGGGGTGCTGGCATGCATAAATACCTAGGGGGGTGCTGGCATGCATAAATACCTAGGGGGGTGCTGGCATGCATAAATACCTAGGGGGGGTGCTGGCATGCATAAATACCTAGGGGGGGTGCTGGCATGCATAAATACCTAGGGGGGGTGCTGGCATGCATAAATACCTAGGGGGGGTGCTGGCATGCATAAATACCTAGGGGGGTGCTGGCATGCATAAATACCTAGGGGGGGTGCTGGCATGCATAAATACCTAGGGGGGGTGCTGGCATGCATAAATACCTAGGGGGGGTGCTGGCATGCATAAATACCTAGGGGGGGTGCTGGCATGCATAAATACCTAGGGGGGGTGCTGGCATGCATAAATACCTAGGGGGGTGCTGGCATGCATAAATACCTAGGGGGGGTGCTGGCATGCATAAATACCTAGGGGGGGTGCTGGCATGCATAAATACCTAGGGGGGGTGCTGGCATGCATAAATACCTAGGGGGGGTGCTGGCATGCATAAATACCTAGGGGGGGTGCTGGCATGCATAAATACCTAGGGGGGGTGCTGGCATGCATAAATACCTAGGGGGGGTGCTGGCATGCATAAATACCTAGGGGGGGTGCTGGCATGCATAAATACCTAGGGGGGGTGCTGGCATGCATAAATACCTAGGGGGGGTGCTGGCATGCATAAATACCTAGGGGGGGTGCTGGCATGCATAAATACCTAGGGGGGGTGCTGGCATGCATAAATACCTAGGGGGGGTGCTGGCATGCATAAATACCTAGGGGGGGTGCTGGCATGCATAAATACCTAGGGGGGGTGCTGGCATGCATAAATACCTAGGGGGGGTGCTGGCATGCATAAATACCTAGGGGGGGTGCTGGCATGCATAAATACCTAGGGGGGGTGCTGGCATGCATAAATACCTAGGGGGGGTGCTGGCATGCATAAATACCTAGGGGGGTGCTGGCATGCATAAATACCTAGGGGGGGTGCTGGCATGCATAAATACCTAGGGGGGGTGCTGGCATGCATAAATACCTAGGGGGGTGCTGGCATGCATAAATACCTAGGGGGGGTGCTGGCATGCATAAATACCTAGGGGGGGTGCTGGCATGCATAAATACCTAGGGGGGGTGCTGGCATGCATAAATACCTAGGGGGGGTGCTGGCATGCATAAATACCTAGGGGGGTGCTGGCATGCATAAATACCTAGGGGGGGTGCTGGCATGCATAAATACCTAGGGGGGGTGCTGGCATGCATAAATACCTAGGGGGGGTGCTGGCATGCATAAATACCTAGGGGGGTGCTGGCATGCATAAATACCTAGGGGGGTGCTGGCATGCATAAATACCTAGGGGGGGTGCTGGCATGCATAAATACCTAGGGGGGTGCTGGCATGCATAAATACCTAGGGGGGGTGCTGGCATGCATAAATACCTAGGGGGGGTGCTGGCATGCATAAATACCTAGGGGGGTGCTGGCATGCATAAATACCTAGGGGGGTGCTGGCATGCATAAATACCTAGGGGGGGTGCTGGCATGCATAAATACCTAGGGGGGGTGCTGGCATGCATAAATACCTAGGGGGGGTGCTGGCATGCATAAATACCTAGGGGGGGTGCTGGCATGCATAAATACCTAGGGGGGGTGCTGGCATGCATAAATACCTAGGGGGGGTGCTGGCATGCATAAATACCTAGGGGGGTGCTGGCATGCATAAATACCTAGGGGGGGTGCTGGCATGCATAAATACCTAGGGGGGGTGCTGGCATGCATAAATACCTAGGGGGGTGCTGGCATGCATAAATACCTAGGGGGGGTGCTGGCATGCATAAATACCTAGGGGGGGTGCTGGCATGCATAAATACCTAGGGGGGGTGCTGGCATGCATAAATACCTAGGGGGGGTGCTGGCATGCATAAATACCTAGGGGGGGTGCTGGCATGCATAAATACCTAGGGGGGGTGCTGGCATGCATAAATACCTAGGGGGGGTGCTGGCATGCATAAATACCTAGGGGGGGTGCTGGCATGCATAAATACCTAGGGGGGGTGCTGGCATGCATAAATACCTAGGGGGGGTGCTGGCATGCATAAATACCTAGGGGGGGTGCTGGCATGCATAAATACCTAGGGGGGGTGCTGGCATGCATAAATACCTAGGGGGGTGCTGGCATGCATAAATACCTAGGGGGGTGCTGGCATGCATAAATACCTAGGGGGGTGCTGGCATGCATAAATACCTAGGGGGGGTGCTGGCATGCATAAATACCTAGGGGGGGTGCTGGCATGCATAAATACCTAGGGGGGTGCTGGCATGCATAAATACCTAGGGGGGGTGCTGGCATGCATAAATACCTAGGGGGGGTGCTGGCATGCATAAATACCTAGGGGGGGTGCTGGCATGCATAAATACCTAGGGGGGGTGCTGGCATGCATAAATACCTAGGGGGGGTGCTGGCATGCATAAATACCGAGGGGGGGTGCTGGCATGCATAAATACCTAGGGGGGGTGCTGGCATGCATAAATACCTAGGGGGGGTGCTGGCATGCATAAATACCTAGGGGGGGTGCTGGCATGCATAAATACCTAGGGGGGGTGCTGGCATGCATAAATACCTAGGGGGGGTGCTGGCATGCATAAATACCTAGGGGGGGTGCTGGCATGCATAAATACCTAGGGGGGTGCTGGCATGCATAAATACCTAGGGGGGGTGCTGGCATGCATAAATACCTAGGGGGGGTGCTGGCATGCATAAATACCTAGGGGGGTGCTGGCATGCATAAATACCTAGGGGGGGTGCTGGCATGCATAAATACCTAGGGGGGGTGCTGGCATGCATAAATACCTAGGGGGGGTGCTGGCATGCATAAATACCTAGGGGGGGTGCTGGCATGCATAAATACCTAGGGGGGGTGCTGGCATGCATAAATACCTAGGGGGGGTGCTGGCATGCATAAATACCTAGGGGGGTGCTGGCATGCATAAATACCTAGGGGGGTGCTGGCATGCATAAATACCTAGGGGGGTGCTGGCATGCATAAATACCTAGGGGGGGTGCTGGCATGCATAAATACCTAGGGGGGGTGCTGGCATGCATAAATACCTAGGGGGGGTGCTGGCATGCATAAATACCTAGGGGGGGTGCTGGCATGCATAAATACCTAGGGGGGGTGCTGGCATGCATAAATACCTAGGGGGGGTGCTGGCATGCATAAATACCTAGGGGGGGTGCTGGCATGCATAAATACCGAGGGGGGGTGCTGGCATGCATAAATACCTAGGGGGGGTGCTGGCATGCATAAATACCTAGGGGGGGTGCTGGCATGCATAAATACCTAGGGGTTCAGCTGCCATTCGTACCTTTTTTTCTGTTTTTATTTTTTAATGGGGGCCGGCCTGGGGCAGCGGCGGCGGGTGGAAGAAAACTGATAGCGTTGTTGTGCATCCCGTGACCACCGGCCACCAAACGGAGGCACGACACCAAGGCAGATCAAGCACCAAAGGAAGCAGCAAGGACGTTGACGTTAGTAACCAAGAATGGGGGTGCTGGCATGCATAAATACCTAGGGGGGGTGCTGGCATGCATAAATACCTAGAAGGGGGGCTGGCATGCATAAATACCTAGGGGGGGTGCTGGCATGCATAAATACCTAGGGGGGGTGCTGGCATGCATAAATACCTAGGGGGGGTGCTGGCATGCATAAATACCTAGGGGGGGTGCTGGCATGCATAAATACCTAGGGGGGGTGCTGGCATGCATAAATACCTAGGGGGGGTGCTGGCAAGCATAAATACCTAGGGGGGGTGCTGGCAAGCATAAATACCTAGGGGGGGTGCTGGCATGCATAAATACCTAGGGGGGGTGCTGGCATGCATAAATACCTAGAGGGGGTGCTGGCATGCATAAATACCGAGGGGGGTGCTGGCATGCATAAATACCTAGGGGGGTGCTGGCATGCATAAATACCTAGGGGGGGTGCTGGCATGCATAAATACCGAGGGGGGGTGCTGGCATGCATAAATACCTAGGGGGGTGCTGGCATGCATAAATACCTAGGGGGGGGTGCTGGCATGCATAAATACCTAGGGGGGTGCTGGCATGCATAAATACCTAGGGGGGGTGCTGGCATGCATAAATACCTAGAGGGGGTGCTGGCATGCATAAATACCGAGGGGGGGTGCTGGCATGCATAAATACCTAGGGGGGGTGCTGGCATGCATAAATACATGTGGGGGTGCTGGCATGCATAAATACCTAGGGGGGGTGCTGGCATGCATAAATACCGAGGGGGGTGCTGGCATGCATAAATACCGAGAGGGGGATGCTGGCATGCATAAATACCTAGGGGGGGTGCTGGCATGCATAAATACCTAGGGGGGTGCTGGCATGCATAAATACCTAGGGGGGTGCTGGCATGCATAAATACCGAGGGGGGGTGCTGGCATGCATAAATACCTAGGGGGGTGCTGGCATGCATAAATACCTAGGGGGGGTGCTGGCATGCATAAATACCTAGGGGTTCAGCTGCCATTCGTACCTTTTTTTCTGTTTTTATTTTTTAATGGGGGCCGGCCTGGGGCAGCGGCGGCGGGTGGAAGAAAACTGATAGCGTTGTTGTGCATCCCGTGACCACCGGCCACCAAACGGAGGCACGACACCAAGGCAGATCAAGCACCAAAGGAAGCAGCAAGGACGTTGACGTTAGTAACCAAGAATGGGGGTGCTGGCATGCATAAATACCGAGGGGGGTGCTGGCATGCATAAATACCGAGAGGGGATGCTGGCATGCATAAATACCTAGGGGGGGTGCTGGCATGCATAAATACCTAGGGGGGGTGCTGGCATGCATAAATACCTAGGGGGGTGCTGGCATGCATAAATACCTAGGGGGGGTGCTGGCATGCATAAATACCTAGGGGGGTGCTGGCATGCATAAATACCTAGGGGGGGTGCTGGCATGCATAAATACCTAGGGGGGTGCTGGCATGCATAAATACCTAGGGGGGTGCTGGCAAGCATAAATACCGAGGGGGGGTGCTGGCATGCATAAATACCTAGGGGGGTGCTGGCATGCATAAATACCTAGGGGGGTGCTGGCATGCATAAATACCTAGGGGGGGTGCTGGCAAGCATAAATACCGAGGGGGGGTGCTGGCATGCATAAATACCTAGGGGGGTGCTGGCATGCATAAATACCTAGGGGGGGTGCTGGCATGCATAAATACCGAGGGGGGGTGCTGGCATGCATAAATACCTAGGGGGGGTGCTGGCATGCATAAATACCGAGGGGGGGTGCTGGCATGCATAAATACCTAGGGGGGGTGCTGGCATGCATAAATACCTAGGGGGGGTGCTGGCATGCATAAATACCGAGGGGGGTGCTGGCATGCATAAATACCGAGGGGGGGGTGCTGGCATGCATAAATACCTAGGGGGGGGGGCTGGCATGCATAAATACATGTGGTGTGGTGCCGCCATGCATAAATACATGTGCCAGCAAACCTGAGCTGCAAGGGAGCGAGAAAACCAAGAAAAAAAGCACGCAACACACCACGCGTCGTACCTTTTTAAAGATGTTTCTTTTTTTTTATGGGGCCGGCCGGGGCGGCGGTGGCGGCAAAAATGAAGCTAGTGACACCGCGCAGGTGACGCCGTGAACATGTCGCGTTGTACCGTAGAAGATACGAACAAAAAACAAAACACGAAAAAAGAGAGGCGGACCGCATATGACAGGGACGTCAGACACACAGCCTGTGTTATCTGGCATGCATAAATACATGTGGTGTGGTGCCGGCATGCATAAATACATGTGCCAGCAAACCTGAGCTGCAAGGGAGCGAGAAAACCAAGAAAAAAAGCACGCAACACACCACGCGTCGTACCTTTTTAAAGATGTTTCTTTTTTTTTATGGGGCCGGCCGGGGCGGCGGTGGCGGCAAAAATGAAGCTAGTGACACCGCGCAGGTGACGCCGTGAACATGTCGCGTTGTACCGTAGAAGATACGAACAAAAAACAAAACACGAAAAAAGAGAGGCGGACCGCATATGACAGGGACGTCAGACACACAGCCTGTGTTATCTGGCATGCATAAATACATGTGGTGTGGTGCCGGCATGCATAAATACATGTGCCAGCAAACCTGAGCTGCAAGGGAGCGAGAAAACCAAGAAAAAAAGCACGCAACACACCACGCGTCGTACCTTTTTATAGATGTTTCTTTTTTTTTATCCTTGTCCTTCGGGGGCAGCGGCGGCGGGTGGAAGAAAACTGATAGCGTTGTTGTGCATCCCGTGACCACCGGCCACCAAACGGAGGCACGACACCAAGGCAGATCAAGCACCAAAGGAAGCAGCAAGGACGTTGACGTTAGTAACCGAGAATGGGAGCCGGGGGAAAGATCATACGGCGCTGCCATGGCAAGAAAACCCAGCAACCCAGCAACGCAGCTATAAGGGAACCCAGAAAAGAAAACATGCACGACAGCCTGCTTCAATAATGCATTGATTCCAACAAATGAATAAGTGGGGCTGCCATTCGTACCTTTTTTTCTTTTCTTGGTTTTTACAGGGGCGCACGCAAGGATGCTGCACACAATTAAAGGCACAATGCAGGGCATACACCATAAGCAAGCGAATCAGTTGACGGGCTACACAATTAAAGCAAACGCGACGTTCAGAATCACAGCTACAATTTCTGATTCTTCTAGCCCGTCAACGAGCTGCTTGTGGACACTGTTATTAACCAAGAATGGGGGTGCTGGCATGCATAAAACCACTATCTGTCAAAAGCATCCATGTACATCAGCCATTGCTCACCTCTTTCTTCACTCTGTGTCGACAATCGCTTTGCTCAGTTGAATATGGCTGTCGGGTTGCTAATATCGTTGTCACTTTCGGCCGATGTCGCGAATACCCGCCGTTGATGCTCGGGTGCAAGGTGCATCCACGGTGTCGGTCTTCCAGGAGGGCTGGAAAGCGCCAACGCAGCACCTGCAATTCAAATTCCCTGGTGTTGGTATGCCGACGCGCAAATGGAATGGCGCGGCGACTAAAAGGCGCCGCGCGCGGGAAAAAAATTGACGCGCCAAACGATATGGCGCGGCGCCGGGAAGGCGCCGCGCTGAAAAATACTTGCAGTCGCAACTGTGACGTGGCGCTGCAGACCACACGGTAGGGAATTCGCAGCGCCATATATGGCGCCACGCCGACTCCTGACGCCGTGTGGCGCCACATGGACGCGGCGCTGCACACAGCTCGAGCCCATTTTTTCACATTCCTGCTACCTGATTGGACGCCTGGCGGAGGAAGCTTTTCACGGCGCGACGCCGAGGGGCTTCAAAAACGTATATAAGCAGGCAAAATTTCTCCGAAATTTAATGAACGAGCGCGACGCGGAGACCATGCTAGTGTGCGGAACTGGTGAACCACACCGGTACGGGACAGATTCTTGGCTGATCCTCGTAGTACCTCGTGAACACGTCTAGTAGGCCCGGGTTCAACTCCCGTCGTAACATTTTTTTTGGGTTGGTGTGGCAAGCCTATAAAGCAATCCGCAAACCACTACACGGCTGGTAAGATTTAATATAATTAGCAACCTAATAGCTATATCAAAAATGTTTATGGGCATGGAAATTTTAATATGTTGATATTAGACTGCAATGAAACGAATATGCAACCTGCCCCCCTATGTTTAATACAATAATTATTATTATTATTTGTGGCATGAATATAATAATTGTGTGAAATACAATGCTATGTGCAATATATTGCTGGTATGCCATGCAATTGTAACCAACAGGTGCAAGACCAAAAGGCGTCTTCAGGGCCCACCTGCTGCGCACAAGAGCTATGGCGGCGGGAGGTGCGTGCAGGGTTACGGATTTACGGGGTTGTTGACCACCAAATTTGTTGTTACGTGTGTTATGGAAACATTTCAGTCGAATTTCTGGGTTCCAACGGTCGTAAGGTTATAAAAAGTGCGTTGGGATTCGGAAATTCACATCCTGGCGTGTAAAAAATGCAGGTGTTGGCGAGTTTTCGGCCCGCTTTCAGGGGTCCAACGGCCGTTGGGTGTCGAAAATGCATGTGTTAGCGTGTTTCCGGCCCACTTTCAGGGGCCCAACGGCCGTTGGACGTCGAAAATGCATGTGTTGGCGTGTTTTCGGCCCGCTTTCAGGGGTCCAACGGCCGTTGGGTGTCGAAAATGCATGTAAAGGGCGTGTTTCTGGCCCACTTTCAGGGGTCCAACGGCCGTTGGGTGTAGAAAATGCATGTGTTGGCGTGTTTTCGGCCCGCTTTCTGGGGTCCAACGGCCGTTGGGTGTCGAAAATGCATGTAAAGGGCGTGTTTCTGGCCCACTTTCAGGGGTCCAACGGCCGTTGGGTGTCGAAAATGCATGTGTTGGCGTGTTTCGGCCCGCTTTCTGGGGTCCAACGGCCGTTGGGTGTCGAAAATGCATGTGTTGGCGTGTTTCAGGCCCACTTTCAGGGGTCCAACGGCCGTTGGGTGTCGAAAATGCATGTGTTGGCGTGTTTTCGGCCCGCTTTCTGGGGTCCAACGGCCGTTGGGTGTCGAAAATGCATATGTTGGCGTGTTTCAGTCCCACTTTCGGGGTCCAACGGCCGTTGGGTGTCGAAAATGCATGTGTTGGCGTGTTTCAGGCGTACTTTCAGGGGTCCAACGGCCGTTGGGACCTACAAATTGGGTAATTGTTGGAAAGCAATAATTTGATAAAAAGTCAAAACTTTGTCTGGATTCTGTATGCGCGCGGATGCAGGTGAAGCGCACAACAAAGACCTAAGTCTCAAGTACGTCGAGATCAAGGGCAACCAACTTGCCCTCGACATGGCCAGCGCAATGGAATACTTGCTGAAGGACAACAATCACAAGACTGAAAACACGAAAACTGCAGTAGGCTTGAGGGCGCTTGAGCGGCTGCCAGGTGCGGTTGTGAAGGTTATGGGGAAACAGTACCGCCCTGCGCTGAAAAGAAAGGCGTCGGAGTCCTTCGCTCAGGAGGTTGTCGCTAATATCGTGCAAGGTTTCCAGGAATTGGGCAAGTCGGATGAGCACAGGAACGCGAAGTGCGCTGTGCTGTCAATGTGCTTGGGAAAGGACGGCATGAACAATCAAGGGCATTGCACTCTCGCGCGGCTGCTTCACGTCACGCCCAAGGATATCCAGACCGCAAGGGGAATGAGGATGGGGGGCGACCTTCCCGCCCTGAAGGCGCCCCCTCGTGCTTTACGGTCGGACAAGTTTCCGGAGGAGGTCAAAGAAATCGTCGGGAGTTACTGGTTGTCAGACCTAAACACGAGGGCGTCTCCCAACCATAAGGACGTGGTCAATGAGTTCGAAAGGAAGGGAAACGCCAGGATCTCATTTCCTCCCAGGGCGGAAGGTACTATTTGGACTCGCTTGAAACGATTTACAAGCGGTTCTGTTCTGACGCGTCGCCGTACAAGGGAGGTATCGTGACGACTGCGGACGGGACAAGGTACAAGGTGGGGTACACGAAGTTCGTGGAGTTCATGCCCAAGTGCGTAAAGGGCGTGTGGAAGGACCGGGACTTGTGCGCATGCGAAAAGCACGTCGTCTTCGAGTCTCTGCTCTCTGCCTTCACCAAAGGCGTCAAGGAGTTGAAGAGCACGCTGGAGATCGAGGAGAGGGAGGGTATCCCTTCCGTGCCTGACAATGCCCATGATTTCGTTCGACGTTTCACCTGCCACAGGGCTGAGAGGGGGGAGGGGGGGCAAGGAGGGGGAGGACGGGCGGCCCGTTCGTTAACGTCCCAATGAACTGCTTGGAAGGGACGTGCAACGAGTGTGGGATTTCCGAGTTCATCGTGACGGACCAGATGAAGGGGTGGACAAAGAAGTACACGTGGTTCGACTTCATAAAGGAGGGCACAGCGCCCCGTGGGACGGTAAGCATGTATATTTGCATCGTTGAATATATATATGTAGACTTTCATACTTCCAACGGCCGTTGGCGTTGGGAAATTCCCAGCTGCTGACTTCCATTCTTCGGTCAATCCATGGTGCGCGGGCATGTATATTTGCATCGTTGAATATATATATGTAGACTTTCATACTTCCAACGGCCGTTGGCGTTGGGAAATTCCCAGCTGCTGACTTCCATTCTTCGGTCAATCCATGGTGCGCGGGTGTGTTGTGTTGCAGGAGGAGGATGTGGCGCCGCAAATGAACCTGCAGCAAAAACTCATCAAGTCAACCCTCTCGGAGCTCCATGAACTCATTACGGCGCGCTTCCCGGAATTCGCCATTCACGTCCATACATGGGCCTGGCAGCACCACGCTTACAAGGAGTGCATTGACGTGATGCCGCTGGGAACGGTGGTGGTCCTGATGGACTACTCGGAGAACTATTCGGACCACCTGCAGAAACAGTTGCAGGCGCAGTACTGGTACCCAAGTAGTTACGTCCTGATGCCGGTGATCGTGATGTACCGTGATCCCGTATCGCTGGAAATCAAAAGGGTGAAGCACGATTACATGGGGAAGGACGTACCGAGGAATGCCCAGACCCTGGAGTTCGTGATGAAGAATACCCTTAAGGTGCTGAGGGAGGAGGGGGTGGAGGTGAGGAACTGGATCAGTTGGTCCGACAACTGTAAGGAGCAGTTCCAATCCCGGTATGTGTGGCGATGGCTGCGGACCTGCTCGAGGCCGACCCCGACTTGGACATTGGAGTGGAACTACTCATGTGCAGGACATGGGAAGGGGGAGTCGGACGGGGAGGGGGGGACGGTGAAAAGCATCCTCAAAAGAGCGCAGATGCAGGAGGACAATCGGAACCTGAATACGGTGGAGGCACTGGTGGCCTACCTGAACCGGGATTGGAGAACCGGCAAAGACTCGAGTCGACCATCGGCACAATCGGACGTGGTTCGACGGGCATTTCTTCTCGATAACGTAAGTAAAGACAGTTGCTTTCTGGTGGTCAAGTGCAGTTCTATAATTTGTCTCTGGTTACACTTTACAGAGGACAGCTTCCTTGATGCAGTTTGAAGTTTCATAAGGCCAACGGCCGTTGGAGCTGGAAAATCATATAATTGTTGAGTGCCAACGGCCGTTGGAGTTGAGAAATGTACTTATAAAGTTTCCAAGGGCCAACGGCCGTTGGAGTTTGGAAATCTTATAATTGTTGAGTGCCAACGGCCGTTGGAGTTGGGAAATGTGCTGTGATGTTGTTTCATGGATTTACAATTGCAGATTCCACGTCCGGTAAGGAGCGAGGCCCGATCCGAGATATCTCCACGGCACACCAGTGGCGACTGGACAAAAAGGGCGAGCGGTCGAGGTGGTTCAGCTCAGGCGTTTTTCATGCTTCAGTTGTGCGGAGTGCCGAGAGGGCAAGTGGAGACATGCCCAAATGATTGGAGCAGCTCGTCGTGGACTGTAAAACTCCAGGCGAGTAAGTCGCGGAACCCCACGCGATATCCGGGAACCCGCCTGAACCACCTTCAAACGGCAAGAAACGAGTTGGGGCGTGGTTTGCAGGAGGGGGAGGCCGTCGCAGTCGCATCTGAGAGGGGGCACAAGGACCATGTGCCCGACCACCCGTACTGGTTGGCGAAAGTTGTTCGAGTCGCCCACCAACTCGACAAGGATGAGTGTTTAAACAAACATACCGGGGGGGGGGCGAGGTTTTTAAGAAAGGCAACTGGGTAATGTACGTAAAATACTTCGAGAGGTGCTCCTCCTCCGGATCGGACGCCCGACGCTTCTTCTGGAACCCAGACGACCGAGAACCCTTAACTGCAATCGTGTGCTACCTGAGCGTCGCAAAGGTCACGAAGGGCAAGTGGGAAGGACATCCGGACAACACGCGACAGGGCTGGTTCACAATTGCGAAGAAGGTGGACGCCGAAATTACGGTACGTCATTCCAAACATAACTGTGTAAAATTGGTGTTTGTATGTCCATGTGTTTTTTTGTCGACGTCGTTCACCTTACTACTACATTACATACGGGCAATCAGCCTATACTTTAGCTTGGCTGATGGCGCATGTCGCATATCTTAATTTCTCAAAGCCAACGGCCGTTGGACTTACGAAACTGGACAAGTGCCAAGTGCGGATTGGGTACTATTATTGTTGAGGATGACCAGTTGTGTTTATATATTTTTGCATGGTGGCGGATGACTTGGCGTGTTGTTGCATTTTTACATACGGGTGTATGGTAGGCCTTAAACCCTAAACCCCTACACTCCTAAACCATGTTTACCCTTATATGTTGGGTGTGTTGGTGAATGTTGGGTATGTGTGTTGGGGCGTGTGTGTTGTGTGTGTGTTGGGTGCATTCATAAGGTGTGGGGGGTGTAGGGTGTGTGCAAAGTGTCTTGTGTGTTGATGTTGGGTGTGGGGGGGGGGAGGTACATGTGTGTTGTGTGTGTGTCTTAGTAGGTGTGTTGTGTGTGTGACTTAGGTGTGTGTGTTGTTTGTGTTGGATATGTGTTGTGTGTGTGTGTGTTGTGTGTGTAGGGTGTCTTGTGTGTTGGTTCTTGTTTTTAGTAGGTGTTGGGTGTGTGTATGTCGGGTGCAAACATAGTGTGTGTGTGTGTGTGTCGGTATGTGTGTTGGGTGTCTTTGTGTGTGTGTTGTGTGTGTTGGGCGTGTGTGTGTGCTCTGTGTATGTATGTTGTGTGTGTGTGTGTGTGTGGGGCGTGTGCCTGTGTGTGTTGTGTGCATGTTAATTGTCATGTATTGGTGTTGAGTGTGGGGGGGGGATGGACGTGTGTGTTGTGTGTGACTTAGGTGTGTTATGTGTGTGTTGTGTGTGACTTAAGTGTGTTTGTGTGTGTTGTGTGTGTTGGATGTGTGGTGTGGGTGTGGGTGTGGGTGTGTGGGTGGGGGGGGGGGCCAAGTGTCTTGTGTGTTGGTATTGGGTGTGTGTGGGGGGGTGTACGTGTGTGTTGTGTGTGACTTAGGTGTGTTTTGTGTGTGTGTGTGTGATTGACCTAGGTGTGTGTTGCGTGTGTGTATGTGTTGTGTGGTGTGTTGTTGTGCATGTTAATTGTCATGTGTTGGTGTTGTGGGGGGGGGGGATGTACGTGTACGTGTGTTGTGTGTTGGTGTCTTATTTTTAGGTGTTGGTGTGTGTGTCGTGGGTGCAAACATTGTGTGTGTGTGTGTGTTAAGTGTGTGTTGGGTGTCTTGTGTGTTGGTGTCTTATTTTTAGGTGTTGGTGTTTGTGTTCGTGGGTGCAAACATTGTGTGTGTGTGTGTGTGTGTGTGGTGTGTGTGTTGGGTGTCTTGTGTGTTGGTGTCTTGTTTTTAGTAGGTGTTGTGTGTGCGTGTTTTCGGTATGTGTGTTGGGTGTCTTGTGTGTGTGTGGTGTGTGTTTGGGTGTTGTTGTGTGCATGCAGTGTTGGGGCATGTGTGTGTGTGTTGGGGCAT
>RPFO01000034.1:2986180-3011180 GCA_009746045.1 Mesostigma viride
TCTGCACCCACATGTACATACACCATGCACGCAAGGACAAGGATGAACACACATCTACACACACCATGCACGCAAGGGCCGGCTGCACACACACGTACATACACCACGCACGCAAGGGCCGGCATGCACACACACGTACATACACTGCGCACGCAAGGGGCAACTGCACACACACGTACACACACCATGCACGGAAGGGACGGCTGCACTCACATGTACATCCACCGCGCAACCACGGGGCGGCTGCACACACACGTACATACGCCGCGCACGCAAGGGGCGGCTGCACTCACATGTACATACACCGCGCACGCAAGGGGCAACTGCCCGCACATGTACATCCACCGCGCACGCAAGGGGCGCCTGCACCCACATGTACATACACCATGCACGCAAGGACAAGGATGAACACACATGTACACACACCATGCACGCAAGGGCCGGCTGCACACACACGTACATACACCATTGCTCGCAAGGGCCGGCATGCACACACACGTACATACACTGCGCACGCAAGGGGCAACTGCACACACACGTACACACACCATGCACGGAAGGGACGGCTGCACTCACATGTACATCCACCGCGCAACCACGGGGCGGCTGCACACACACGTACATACACCGCGCACGCAAGGGGCGGCTGCACACACACGTACATACACCGCGCACGCAAGGGCGGCTGCACACACACGTACACACACCATGCACGCAATTGCCGGCATGCACACACACGTACATCCACCGCGCACGCAAGGGGCAACTGCACACACATGTACACACACTGCGCACGCAAGGGCCGGCTGCACACACACGTACATACACCGCGCACGCAAGGGGCAACTGCACACACACGTACACACACTGTTGAAAGAACTAATGGGTTTGCCTCTACAATGCTTGTGATTGAAACCCAAATGTGCCTGTCCTTGCAGGTACAGGCTATGGAGGATGGAGCAAAGAGACAGAGACTCAGTTTGAGGCAGAATGATAGTGAGGAGTACCTTTGGCAAGGCTCCTCAGTTGTTTTATTAACTCGAGGAAAAAACACAGGCAGAAAACTGGAATGACCTGATTGGCTGGCTAGGAATGTGCCTAGGAATATTCTCATGTAATACTCAGGCCACCAATCAGGTTAGGTCAGTGTACAGGCTACCAATCAGATCTAGACAAGAATAAATCTTATCTTGTAACTGCTGTACAGCCTTATCTTGTAACTGATGTACAGTCTTAACTTGTAACTGCTGCACAGTAATCTAACTATTTAATAAAAGATCTCTCTGTGTGTGATCTGATGATGATGAAGTAAATCTGGCGTGAACATATCAGCGCCACATCTGACATGCACAGTGTACATGTCAATCAGTCAGCTGTCCTGTCATAGATTCTCATCTGACATGTCATAGGTCAGCTGACATAGACAGATTTGTCAGCTGCCTATAAGGATCCACTTGGCATAGGTACTAATCCCTGATTACTAAAACTGGCCACAACTTTCTCATTTGTAGGCCAAATCCAACGGGATAAAAACAGTGGCTCCTGTACAAGAGCCTCTATCTATCTAGCCAGGTCAGGTGGGTACAAATACAAGGACCATGTCCTTGACACCCCCCTTACAACACATGACCTTGCTCTAGTGCTATCCTGTCAAGTATAACACTTAGAGCAAAAAAGCTCTCAGCCCCTGTGGGCATATACAACTGCATATCTAAGTAGACACCAGCAGCTTGTCCCGCAGGGTGATGAACCGTGCCCTTCCCAGGGCCTTGGTGAAGATGTCAGCCAGGTTGTCCTTGCCAGGGCAGTGACGCATGCAGATGGAGCCCCCCTCCACCTGCTCACGGATGAAGTGGTAGCGCACGTCGATGTGCTTGGTGCGCTTGGGGTGCACAGGGTCCTTGGCCAGGGCCACCGCGCCAGTGTTGTCGCACAGCACGGTCGTGGGCCCCTCCACAGGTGCACCCAGGTCTCCCAGCAGGCGCCTGAGTGGCAGCACCAGCTGGGTGACGCTGCTCGCAGCAATGTACTCTGCCTCGCAGGAAGACAGAGCAACAATGGGTTGCTTGCGGCTGCACCACTCCACGGGCGCACCCCGGAACAGGACCAGGTTGCCCGTCACAGAGCGTCTGGACTCTGGGCAGTTAGCCCAGTCAGCGTCAGTCCAGGCCTCCAGCCCCCCTTCCTGACCATACCGCAGACCCTTGTCCCTCGTGGTGTAGAGGTACCGGATCAGGCGGTCGGCAGCCTCCATGTGGGCCGCCGTGGGTGCCTGCATGTGCTGGGCCAGTTGGTTGACAGCAAAAGCAATGTCTGGACGTGTCCACAGCGCGACATACAGCACGGCACCGGTTTTGGACTGATACAGCTGGGTGTCCGGGGCATTTAGCTGCATTCCCCCCTCGCGTTGGGGACTAACACGGGACACACTGACCGGGGTGCGTACAGGGAAGGAGGGAGAAAGCCCAAAGCGGGCAGCCAGGGCCTCAATATACACAGTTTGGTGCAAGGAAAGAGACCGGGAAACAGGGTCGACATGGAGAGAAACACCGAGGAAAAAAGAAGGGTCATCGGACTCGGTGATCTGAAACTTGCTGGCCAAACGATGAGACCACGAGGCCAGCCAGGAAGAGGAAGGACTGCCTGCAATAATGTCGTCGACATGGACAAACACAAACGTACGAGACGTGGGATACACGTACAGGCAGGAATCCGTTGGGCTTTGTACAGCACCATCGGAGAGAAGATAGGCACTAAATGTTTTGTGCCAGTTACGTGGTGCCTGCTTGATGCCATAGAGGCTGCGTTGCAGCTTCCACACCAGCACATCACCAGCGGCATCACGCTGCTCAAAGCCAGCAGGAGGACGCACATAGACGTCCTCAGAAAGTGGGGCGTACAAAAACGCAGTGCGAACATCAAGTTGCTTCAGCACATACCCAGACGAGACACCAAAAGCTAGTGCCAAACGAATGGTGGAGGAACGAACAGTAGGGCTAAAGACCTCAGTGAAATCTATGCCTTCCCGCTGAGCAAAGCCCTTCACAACAAAACGGGCCTTGAAACGGCCATCGCTTTTGACAGCAAACACCCACCGAGATGGAAGGACCTTGGCAGTGCGAGGAAGAGACTTGGAAGAAACGAGTGAATATACTGCATGCTCGCGAATGCTAGAAAGCTCACTATCCATCGCAGCACGCCACTCAGGGCTAGCATGGGCCTCAGCAAAAGAGGAGGGGATGGACGTGGAACCTGAGCTAGTGTGGAGTGAGAAAGTATCAAACAGATCACGCACACTCATGTAGTCAGGGTAAAAACGAGCCCATTTAGGGGAAACACGATCAAGAGGGGTTGTGGGTAACACCTGAGCGAGGGGATCATGTGCAACGCCGTCGGACACCAGTGCAGCAGTGGCCATAGCGGCAGCCGGTTGCTTGCCGCGGAGGGCCTGCACTAATTTGTGTAGCTGGGACGAAGAAGGAGATTCAGCAGCAGGTGTGTCTGCCGTCGACACGTGTCCAGGTGGTGTAGAGGTAGAAGCCGACGACGCCTCCAGCGCAGGACTTGGTGCGAAAACAGGTGCAGACTCAGACTCAGCGGGTTTGGGCTCAGGACTTGGCGCTGGCGCCTCCTCCAGTGGCGAGCCCCCCTCACCACTGGCATCCCCCGACAAAGCCTCCAGTGGCGAGCCCCCCTCACCACTGGCATCCCCCAAAGCAGTGCCCCCACTGCTGGCAGCGCCCACAGCAGCGTCCTCACTGCTGGCAGCGGCGCGCCGCGCCATGGCTCTAGTCACAGGACCAGAGGGCGGTAGGGCCAGAGTAGTATCAGGCCCAGGGACAGAATTCTCAGTGACCGGTGGCAGCAGAAGCTCGGAAGCCTCCTCCCCCTCCACCAGTGCCGGCAGCAGCTGAGGTGATGGCAGGGCGTCGTTGCGCCAGGCCTCATTGAAGGCCACGTGGCGACGTTGCACCAAAGTGCGAGTGGCGGAGTCCAGGATCAGATATGCCGGCGAGTCGGGAGCATAACCGACAAAAATGCCAGGCATGGCCTTGGCCTCCAGCTTGCCACGATGCCCTTCCACACGATGCCAGGCTGGGCAGCCGAAAATGCGCATGTGCGACAGATCAGCGTGATGACCTGTCAGCAAAAAGTGTGGCGTGGCATCACCAGGATTCGAGGAGCACGGCAGGCGGTTCAGGATATAAATAGCACACTGGAGTGCCAATGCCCAGTATGCCTTCCCCAGGCCGGCGTGTGTCAACATCGCCAGAGTCATGCCCATTGCCAGGCCCCAGAGCCGCTCCGCTACGCCGTTCTGCTCAGGGCAGTAAGGCGCGGAGAACTCCTGGTGGACGCGGTGTTCAGCACACACCGCCCGCCAGGCTTGACCGGTGAAGACCGCGTCGTTGTCGGTGCGCAGCACGACAGAGCCGGCGTAGAAGGGGCGAATATCGCGGACGAGCAGCTCTGCAAACCGCCCCACCGCCTCGTCCTTGGTCTTGAGCGCAAACCCCCATCGCCACCGAGTGGCATCGTCAGTGATGCCCAAGAAGTAGCGGGCTCCCCCCAGCGACTCGACGCTCATCGGGCCCAGCAGGTCGCCATGAAGCTTGGCGCGCGGCACAGTGGATCGCCGCTGCCCTGGCGGAAATGGCTGGCGCTTGATGAAGCCAGCCGGGCAGGATGGGCAGCCAGGAGCAGTTGGACTCCTCGTCGTCAAGTTGGATGCAGGGATGGCGACCAGCTTCTTGATGCGGTCGGCACCAGCATGGCCCAAACGCCAGTGCAGCAGCAGGTTAACCGGCCGCTCCACCGTCACAGCAGCCATCGCTGGCGCTGCCTTCGCCGCAGGTAACACGTAGATGTTGTTCTGCATGGCGATCTTGTGATGCTTGTTATCCAGCACCACTGTCTCTTTGTGGAAATCCACCTTGTGACCTGCCTTTGCGAGTTGCGCGACTGAAAGGAGTCGTGCATTCAGGCCAGGTACAAGCAGCGCTCCTTGCAAGCGCACGCTGTGGCCAGGAAGCTCCACAGCGATGGTGCCCTGGCCGGTAGCGTGCAGCTGTCCGCCGGAGCCAGCGATTGCCCTGCTGTGGGGGGTCAGAGACACAAAGTCAGAACGGCAAGGGGACATGTGGCTGCTCGCAGCCGAGTCCAGCACCCAGGTGAGGTTGTCGCACGTATACTGCGTGAGAGCAGCAGCCTCCAGCGGCGTCGACGGCGACTCCTCGGCGATGGTGACCATGCAGAAGCCAGGCGGCAGTTCAGCCGCCTCCTGAGTTGCGTTGGCAGCGGATCCAGCAGGTGCGTTGCGTCCCTTGTTCTGGTTCCCTCGGTTGCCGCCCTTGCCCCCCTGTGCTGGTTGGGGTACCAGCGTGGGGCCTTCTCAGGATGCTCCTTCCAGCAGTCTTTGTCCTTGTGATTTGACAGGCCACAGTGACTGCATTTCTTGGTCCCCCCGTTCCCCTTGCTGTTGGTGTGGTAGGCCTGGCCAGTGCCAGCACTCTCCTTTTTCACCACAGCACGTCCCCCCTTGAGCAGATCCTCCGCCTCCATGAGTGCCCTCTTCACCACAGGTAGTGGGTCCTCCTCGTTGAACCTTACAGACACCAGCGCAGGGCGGTACTCGTCTGTCAGTGCTCCCAGTAGAATGGCAGCAAAATCACGGTCCTGGATGACTCCCCCTGCAGCCTGGTAGTCAGCACGTAGAAGCTCCGCCCTCCTCACGAGCTGTTGCATGGTCTCGTTAGGAAGCTTCTGTAGGCGGTGCAGCTTGCTCCTCAGCTCAAACCTGTGACTCTTGGTTAGCCTGGTTTGCTCATAGTTCTCCATGAGACATTGCCATGCTTGGCTACCAGTTTTGTTGGCCACAGTGGCCATGAGGCGTGCAGCTTCACCTGTTAGACAGGTGAGCAAAGCTGCCCACAGGGCCTTATCAGCCCTGTCATTCTCCTCAGTGCCCAGCAGGACAGCATCCAAACTGAAAAGACTGACAACAGCCAAAAACAGATTCTTCCACTCCTCCCACTTGCTGTAATCATCACCAGCTGCACCAACAAATTTCTTGCAGCTCTTGGCAACTGTTGAAACAAGAGAGGTGTAGTCAGGCTGTCTGGTAGCAGTTTGGGTGTCTTGATCCTCCATGGTTGATCTGGGTCTGGGTGTTGTCTCTGGGGTAGTCAGATGAATGTCTCTGCTCCTCAAATGCAGGGTAGGCATCAAACCTCCGATACCATGTTGAAAGAACTAATGGGTTTGCCCTCTACAATGCTTGTGATTGAAACCCAAATGTGCCTGTCCTTGCAGGTACAGGCTATGGAGGATGGGAGCAAAGAGACAGAGACTCAGTTTGAGGCAGAATGATAGTGAGGAGTACCTTTGGCAAGGCTCCTCAGTTGTTTTATTAACTCGAGAAAAAAACACAGGCAGAAAACTGGAATGACCTGATTGGCTGGCTAGGAATGTGCCTAGGAATATTCTCATGTGATACTCAGGCCACCAATCAGGTTAGGTCAGTGTACAGGCTACCAATCAGATCTAGACAAGAATAAATCTTATCTTGTAACTGCTGTACAGCCTTATCTTGTAACTGCTGTACAGTCTTATCTTGTAACTGCTGCACAGTAATCTAACTATTTAATAAAAGATCTCTCTGTGTGTGATCTGATGATGATGAAGTAAATCTGGCGTGAACATATCAGCGCCACATCTGACATGCACAGTGTACATGTCAATCAGTCAGCTGTCCTGTCATAGATTCTCATCTGACATGTCATAGGTCAGCTGACATAGACAGATTTGTCAGCTGCCTATAAGGATCCACTTGGCATAGGTACTACTAAAACTGGCCACAACTTTCTCATTTGTAGGCCAAATCCAACGGGATAAAAAACAGTGGCTCCTGTACAAGAGCCTCTATCTATCTAGCCAGGTCAGGTGGGTACAAATACAAGGACCATGTCCTTGACACACACCATGCACGCAAGGGCCGGCTGCACTCACATGTACACACACCATGCACGCAAGGGCCGGCTGCACACACACTTACACACACAATGCACGCTTGGGGCAACGGCACTCACATGTACATACACCATGCACGCCAGGAGCGACTTCACGCACAGGTACACACACCATGCACGCAAGGTTCGGCTGCACACACATGTACATCCACCGCGCACGCAAGGGGCGAGTGCAAACACATGTACATACACCGCGCACGCAAGGGGCAACTGCCCACACATGTACATCCACCGCGCACGCAAGGGCCGGCTGCACTCAATTGTACATACCCCGCGCACGCAAGGGGCTGCTGCACACACACGTACACACACCATGCACGCAATTGCCGGCATGCACACACACGTACATCCACCGCGCACGCAAGGGGCAACTGCACACACACATTAACACACCATGCACGCAAGGGGCGGCTGCACACACATGTACATCCACCGCGCACGCAAGGGGCGACTGACATACACCATGCACGCAAGGACAAGGATGCACACACATGTACATACACCGCGCACGCAAGGGGCGGCTGCACACACACGTACATACACCGCGCACGCAAGGGGCGAGTGCGCACACACGTACATACACCGCGCACGCAAGGGGCGGCTGCACACACACGTACATACACCGCGCACGCAAGGGGCCAGTGCAAGCACATGTACATACACCATGCACGCAAGGGCCGGCATGCACAGAAACGTACATACACCGCGCACGCAAGGGGCTGCTGCACACACACGTACACACACCATGCACGCACGGGGCGGCTGCACACACACGTACATCCACTGCGCACGCACGGGGCGACTGCACACACATGTACATAAACCATGCACGCAAGGGGCGGCTGCACACACATGTACATCCACCGCGCACGCAAGGGGCGAGTGCAAACACACGTACACACACAATGCACGCTTGGGGCAACGGCACTCACATGTACATACACCATGCACGCAAGGGGCGGCTGCACACACACGTACACACACCACGCACGCAAGGAGCGACTTCACGCACAGGTACACACACCATGCACGCAAGGTTCGGCTGCACACACATGTACATCCACCGCGCACGCACGGGGCCAGTGCAAGCACATGTACATACACCATGCACGCAAGGGGCGGCTGCACACACATGTACATACACCGCGCACGCAAGGGGCGAGTGCAAACACATGTACATACACCGCGCACGCAAGGGGCAACTGCCCGCACATGTACATCCACCGCGCACGCAAGGGGCGGCTGCACACACATGTACACACACCATGCACGCAAGGACAAGGAAGCACACACATGTACACACACCCTGCACGCAAGGGGCGGCTGCACACACACGTACACACACCGCGCACGCAAGGGGCGAGTGCAAACACATGTACATACACCATGCACCTAAGGACAAGGATGCACACACATGTACACACACCATGCACGCAAGGGGCGGCTGCACACACACGTACATACACAATGCACGGTTGGGGCGACGGCACTCACATGTACATACATACACCATGCACGCAAGGACAAGGATGCACACGCATGTACATACACCGCGCACGCAAGGGCCGGCTGCACACACACGTACATACACCGCGCACGCAAGGGGCGGCTGCACACACACGTACATACACCGCGCACGCAAGGGGAGAGTGCAAACACATGTACATACACCATGCACGCAAGGGGCGGCTGCACACACACGTACACACACCATGCACGCAAGGGGCGGCTGCACACACATGTACATCCACCGCGCACGCAAGGGGCGACTGACATACACCATGCACGCAAGGGCCGGCTGCACACACATGTACATACACCGCGCACGCAAGGGGCGGCTGCACACACACGTACATACACCGCGCACGCAAGGGGGGAGTGCGCACACACGTACATCCACCGCGCACGCAAGGGGCGGCTGCACACACACGTACATACACCGCGCACGCAAGGGGCCAGTGCAAGCACATGTACATACACCATGCACGCAAGGGCCGGCATGCACAGAAACGTACATACACCGCGCACGCAAGGGGCAACTGCACACACACGTACACACACCATGCACGCACGGGGCGACTGCACACACATGTACATACAGCATGCACGCAAGGGGCGGCCCCATTAACACGTACATACACCGCGCACGCAAGGGCCGGCTGCACTCACATGTACACACACCATGCACGCAAGGGGCGGCTGCACACACATGTACATACACCGCGCACGCAAGGGCCGGCTGCACTCACATGTACATAGTAACACCACGCAACCACGGGGCGGCTGCACACACACGTACATACACCATGCACGCAAGGGGCGGCTGCACACACACTTACACACACAATGCACACTTGGGGCGACAGCACTTACATGTACATACACCGCGCACGCAAGGGGCGGCTGCACACACACGTACATCCACTGCGCACGCACGGGGCGACTGCACACACATGTACATAAACCATGCACGCAAGGGGCAGCTGCACACACATGTACATCCACCGCGCACGCAAGGGGCGAGTGCAAACACATGTACATACACCGCGCACGCAAGGGGCAACTGCCCACACATGTACATCCACCGCGCACGGAAGGGCCCGCTGCACTCACACGTACATACACTGCGCATGCAAGGGGCGTCTGCACACACACGTACACACACCATGCACGCAAGGGCCGGCATGCACACACACGTACATACACTGCGCACGCACGGGGCGACTGCACACACATGTACATACACCATGCACGCAAGGGCCGGCTGCACTCAATTGTACATACACCGCCCATGCAAGGGGCGGCTGCACACACACGTACACACACCATGCACGCAAGGGGCAACTGCCTGCACATGTACATCCACTGCGCACGCAAGGGGCGGCTGCACACACATGTACACACACCATGCACGCAAGGACAAGGATGCACACACATGTACACACACCATGCACGCAAGGGGCGGCTGCACACACACGTACATACACCGCGCACGCAAGGGGCGGCTGCACACACATGTACATACACCATGCACGGAAGGACAAGGATGCACACACATGTACACACACCATGCACGCAAGGGGCGGCTGCACACACACGTACATACACAATGCACGGTTGGGGCGACGGCACTCACATGTACATACACCATGCACGCAAGGACAAGGATGCACACACATGTACATACACCGCGCACGCAAGGGGCGGCTGCACACACACGTACATACACCGCGCACGCAAGGGGCGAGTGCGCACACACGTACATACACCGCGCACGCAAGGGGCGAGTGCGCACACACGTACATCCACCGCGCACGCAAGGGGCGGCTGCACACACACGTACATACACCGCGCACGCAAGGGGAGAGTGCAAACACATGTACATACACCATGCACGCAAGGGGCGGCTGCACACACACGTACATACACAATGCACGGTTGGGGCGACGGCACTCACATGTACATACACCATGCACGCAAGGACAAGGATGCACACACATGTACATACACCGCGCACGCAAGGGGCGGCTGCACACACACGTACATACACCGCGCACGCAAGGGGCGAGTGCGCACACACGTACATCCACCGCGGACGCAAGGGGCGGCTGCACACACACGTACATACACCGCGCACGCAAGGGGCGAGTGCAAACACATGTACATACACCGCGCACGCAAGGGGCGGCTGCACACACACGTACACACACCATGCACGCAAGGGCCGGCATGCACACACACGTACATACACCGCGCACGCAAGGGGCGGCTGCACACACACGTACACACACCATGCACGCAAGGGCCGGCTGCACACACATGTACATACACCTTGCACGTACAACACACAACACACACACACAACAAAAAATTATATACACACACACACGCACACGCACACGCACACGCACACGCACACGCACAACACACACAACACACACAACACACACACGCACACGTGAACAACACACACACACAACAATTATAATATTAGTGTAGTATATCAAACAAAATAGTAATAAAGTATTTGCAAGCGTACTTCGTGTGAATTATGTGTACACGTCGTATGTGTAGACGAGAATAGAAGCTAAACAAAACTCTAATGGAGAAAGAGGGATTCGAACCCTTGGGAAAGTTACCCCATACATAGCATTCCACTCGGACATTTCTCCGAAAAAAAGTCACGTAAGCTAAGGGTGGAGAGTTAAGGGTGTAGGTTGTAGGATGTATGGTGTAGGGTGTAAGGTGTCTTGAGCTTTCTTTTTTGAGATCAATAGAGTCCCCTTCCATGATCATGTGCGTGAGCTGGTTATGATTTTCATCTATGGCGTGTGTGGCCACAACGTGTATTTACAACAACTTTCTAGCCATGGATAACTAGGTAACCATAAATTGGTTACCATGATAACTAGGTAAAAACGTGTTGGTTTCAGAATACATGTGATCGCTGCATTGTCATCTACAATGTACAAATCAATTACGGATTTCGGGGCTACGGATTTCGGGGCTAAGTTTTTGTGGGTAGAGATTGGCAAGGGTGTTTTTATCTTGCCACTTGGTCACTTGGTGTGCATTACGTCTGTTCTTGCGTTGGAGTCAAAAAACTGTCCGTGTGTGGTGGTGGACTTTTCCTCACGGGCAGTCGCCATATGTCATACAAGCACTTGTTCGGCGTACCACTAGCTCATGTATGTCACCATTGTAATTTTGCGTTGTAACAGCATTTCTCGGAGCCAACGGCCGTTGGACTCAAAAAACTGACCGTGTGTGGTGGTGGACTTTTCCTCACGGGCAGTCGCCATATGTCATACAAGCACTTGTTCGGCGTACCACTAGCTCGTGGATGTCACCATTGTAATTTTGAGTTGTAACAGCATTTCTCGGAGCCAACGGCCGTTGGACTCCGAAAAACTGATAGCCTTGTCTGAAGGTGTGTGCGTGAGATGGCACATGTGCATCGTCGGGGGGAGTTTTCTCAAGAGCCACATGTGGTAGTGTAAGGTGGGCATGCTTAGTGCGTACGGGTGGGAGGGACAAGAGGTGCAGAAGTTGACGGCTTTTGACCTTGGGAAATGACAAGGCACACATAAGACAACAAAGTGATAATTTTAATGTCTTTACGGGTGTACTGTCAATTTCTCCGAGCCAACGGCCGTTGGACTCTCGAAACTCTCATAACCCTGTCTACAATGTGTGTGCGTGCGATGGCACTTGTGCCATGTGCCGGGGGGGGGTGAGAAATCTGTCGTTCATTAATTTGTGCCTCGTCGGGGTGGGCATGCATGAATTTGTGCCTCGTCGGGGTGGACATGCATGAATTTGTGCCTCGTCGGGGTGGACATGCATGAAAGCATTTTCATTGGTACTCGGGGTTCAATATTTTTGTCTTGCTGTTGAAACGTCGACGTGCTCTTCTCCTGCTCTTTTTTTTTCCTACTCAACGGCCGTTGGTGCTTTCAAACTTGCCCAGCGTTATGACTAGGATGCCCTTCTTTACTGCTAGCCACCGCCCCTTGTGTACAATGCTAGAATTAGGCCGGGGTAATGGTACACGTCCACCGCGGCCCCAGTGCAAGGTTCTATTGGTTCGTAAAAAATTCGGCACTTAGAGGGTTCGAACACCTGACCCCACTTTCGTTATTTCAACATGCCCTGAACGAAAAAGCTGCGTAAAGGATACGTTAACCGTCCCCTGTTATTCTTGATTATATTATTGCGATATCATGGACGTACACACGCGGTTGGTGGTCCGTACTTGCCAACTGCACTTGCAAACTGACTGACTGACTGCCTCCGTTACGCACTTGCGTGTGTTTCCGTACTTGCCAACTGAACTTGCTAACTGACTGAATGACTGCCTCCGTTACGACTAACAAGTGAACGACGAGTGAGCTACTAAAGTTTTGTTCAGTTCATTGTGTCTATATGTACATAGCCGTTTATTCAAAACCGTTGCGTGGATACCTTGATTCTGGGTTCGCTGATACTTGTTTCCCATTTTAAATCTCCCGTCCATAATTGGATACATGTAATGTAGGAGGATACCCACTTGCCCGAAATCCGCGTAACGGGTGATTACTACTGCTGTAAGCGGAACCACAGACAAATCTGTCTAACGGGCTAACATTACCTATTAGGTATTGTCCTTCATGTACTGGTTTTTGCACGCAGGACGCCATTCGCAACACCGCCTGACGGAGTCGGATGGACCGGACGTGCGTGAGGCTGCTGTTCACAGTCGTGAAGTTGGCAGACATTAATATCAACACGGTCACGAGAATTCGTCCAGAGAATAATTGATGCTTGTGACGTGCTCGACGGCTGCGATGACCGAGATGATGCGTGTAGTGCACAGCGTCCGAGACGTCGCGACACCCGTGGCTGTCCTGTTGATGCGAACGCACGGTGACGAGACGGAGCCCATTATATAGGTGGATTACAAGTTAGAACGGCCCTCGCGGTTGCACTGTTTAATCGCGAACGTGGATTTTGCGGAGCCGACGGCCGTTGGGGATTGGAAATCTGATGATATCGGGGCTGCGCACGACATCGAGGAACTGGGGATCGACGTAGGTCTACAGGCTCACTTGTCCGTCAACATGTATGGCCTCGCTTGACTGTCATCATCTTGACATGTACATAACTAGTTCATATACCATGCATTTGACACTGCCTGCACGTGGATTTTCCAGACATACATTGAGGGTAATTATAACTCGAAAGCACTACGTACGATTGAGACGTCCGGTCGTAGAGCAGATGCACTGGAGCTTTCTGATCTTCCAATTGATGGGTCTGTAATTATGTAAGATATTCAGATATCGCGATGACTCGAGCATCGATGCATGGAATGTAATAATGTATTTCATTCAATTATACATCCAATTTAACTCCGCAATTGAGGGGCACACATGTCCATCAGCCCGAGACAACATTTCCCAAGTAATTTTCGATTAGTGATTTAGTGTGGGCCTTCCCATCCATCAAGAAATATGTGCTACATGATCTCCCAACGGAGGCATGTTATATTTTAATATATAATTTTAATCTCCCAACGGAGTCATGTTCTAATTTAATTTGATTTGATTTAATGGCTTCTCTGCATAGGAGCTCTCTGCATAGGCAAAGCTTGGCTAAATTCTTCATGCATCATCCATGCATTGGGAGTCCCATAACATAGGCACACATGCCCGTAAGCTTGGGCCACGTAAGCTTGGGCACCATAGATATAATAGAGTATAGAGCTGGCTTGTTAATTGTTGTGGATAGATTAGACCGGTGAGGATTGCATGTACCCATCCATCCATACATCAGGGTTAATGCTCCGTGACTCCCCAACGGGAGCACGAGTTTAATTAATTGGGCCGCATGCTAGGCTAAGCCTCGGACTAATCTACACTACTGCTATATATTCCCCAATCATGCCAAATCAGAATATATTCCCTTCTCCTACGCGGACCTGCTGCGATCAGCGACCGCCTCCACCACCGGCTGACGCCATCGCCACGAAGCTCCAGGAGCTGGAGGACCACCGCCAGGCCCAGCAACGGGAGGTCACCGACCGCTCTCGCCGCGAGTGCCGAGTGGTGCTACGTCGCTTGGAACCCCCAGAAGCCAGGTGAGACGTCAACCTCTCTTGCTGACGAGCTCAAGAACCAGCTTCTTACCCCGTCATGGGCCTGGTAGGTGATGTAGAACTGCGAGGGTGCCACCGCCTTCCCCACTCACGGGACAAGGCGGCTCAGTCCCCCACCAGTCCTGCTCACCTTCCCCTCCCCTGAGGATAAGCAGCGGTTCCTCTCTCGTCGCAAGAGGTTGCACAATGCACGACCTCACCTGGACGCTGGACGACGACCTGACCCCCGCTCAGCAGCACTGAGCAGCGACGCGACCTGTCAGTGTGGCCGGAATACCTCCGCCATAAGCAGGACCCCCAGAAGCCCAAGGTGTACTGGAGGGGCGGGGACCTGATGATCAACCACAAGATGTGGACGCCCCCAGCGGGCTAGAATAGCAATAGCCCTAGCTTGTATCCATTGGTAGTCACTGCCGCTCTGGCAGCCATGCTTAGAATGTTTGCCTCGCTGTGCCAACATACCTAGTCACGTGCACCGCTAATGCACGGTACACAACCAGCCATAGCATTAGCTTAGTCCTAGTACAGCCATGCTACGTCCTGGATTTTTCTAGACTAGGTAGATTAGCGTTAGGATAGTTAGATTACGCAGCTCTCTCCTTTCCACCACCCATCAAGGAATATGCATGTGCTACATGATCTCCCAACGGAGGCATGTTATAATTGAATTTAATTTTTAACCTTGTTTACGTCCTGGCTCAGTATGATCAGTTTACTTGCCCACACTCCATGATGTTATGCCATGCTCACATGGGTCTTATTGCACCCACAGATTGCCGGATCATTAGCGTGTCCGTTTAGCTAGCGTGTCCGAGTGCCGCTGTGGCATGCCTTGGCATGCAGGAGACTGGGGGTCTCTGCCCTTTCTCCTGTTGTGCACACACAGGGATTAAAAACACTTCGGTGCTCCGTGACTCCCCAACGGGAGCACGTGTTTAATTAATTAATTAATTAATTAATTAATTAATTAATTAATTAATTAATTATATATAACGGCAGGCTCGAGCTACCATGGTCCGGATTCTCCCGATTTCTGGCCTGCGCTGGTTGTCTCCTTGATATATATTCCCTAGACTGGGGTTGCTGGGGTGGCAGGGGGCGCCTGCCAGGGCTTGGCGGATAACCCAGGCTATGGCTGATATCTTAATGGGACCCCCATGGATGTTGCATTAAGAATTTAGCCATGCTATGCCATGCAGAGAGATGCTCTCTGTCGAGAAGCCATGTCCTAGCTCTTGTATAGCCATGATAATCTTCCTCCCTCACAGGCATGCTCCCCCCTTACCCGGGCATAGCGTGATAGACCATGAGGGTGCAGGTGCCTTGGTGCACCTAGAGCAGGGGTAGCTTACATTCCCACCCTTGCATGAAGTAGCCTAGAATGTATTAAAAGCCATATGCCCCTTCTCAGGGCTATGTGCTACATCTACTCCCAACGGAGTGATGTTGATAATTAATGGCTGATATCTTGCTCCACCGCACGCAGGCTGACTTTGCGGCGCAGCACGGTTATTAGGCTGTTTTACTTCATTCCGCGGTGTGGATTGAGTGCCCCCATGCCGGCTGTCGCCCTCCCTCCTTAATTAATTATTTAATTAATTATCAACATCACTCCGTTGGGAGTCAATGTAGCACATAGCCCTGAGAAGGGGCATATGGCTTTTAATTAATACATCCTAGGCTCACTTCATGCAAGGGTGGGAATGTAAGCCACCCGTGCTCTAGGTGCACCAGGGCACCCGCACCACCATGCTGTCTCAGGTTCGACCCGCCTAAGGGGGGGATCCTGGCACGGTGGTTAGCGTTGGCTTTGTTTATTTTTAATTGGGTGCTTTCACTCTGATGGAAGTTATTATAATTTGTAATATATAATTTATGACGATGTTTGTAACTTTTGTGTATAGTTATTTTTCTAATGAGATTTGCATAGTACTCCGTGCCCACGCTCCTTGTTATGATATGCTCGCATGGGTCATATTGCACCCACAGAGCTTGCCGGATCGTCTAGCAGCATATCCCACCAGGAAAATTGACCGTGCGCAGCATGTTGATGACCGCGCCATCCAGCTTTTGGGCAAGGTCGGATGTGAGGGTCCACGTCTCGGCCCCATACGTAAGAACAGGGAGGACCAGGACCTTAATCAGGTCCTGTTTCCCTAGCTTGCCAAAGGGTCAGTGCGCAGACGCTTCCGGATAAGCCGCATGAGAAGCTTGAGGGCTGCACTTTGGATGCAGACCCTCCTAAAAAGTTGCCCGGGTCAGCAGGCCACACTTGGTTTTTATACAACAAGGTTAATTCTGACGGCTGTGTTGCCAGATTGCAGGGGGCGGTTGCGCCGATGTCCAGCAGAAGGCGGTAGCAGATCGGTCGGGGAAGAGTAGCATTATACCCGGCCCCGGCCCGGTGTCCTCGAACGCTGAGCAAGTTTCATGACCGTGGCCGGAATCTCGTCAGAGCCCGGGGCCGGCGCGTCACAGCGAAGTTGTTGGACCGCGTCGGTAACCTCCTGGGAGGTGAAAGGAGGCAGGTCCGCCAGGGCGGCAAGCGGGCCGGTCAGCGGGGGGACCAAGTTGTGCGCGGCTGAAGAGGGCGGGGCCGGGGGCTCGATCGGCTGGGCCGCCGGCATGGGCGGCCAGGCTGGCGGCGGCGGTGGGTGGCAGGGGCGGGGGTGGCGCTGCCGATTTCAGAACGTCCCACATGCGCATGGCCAGCTAGGGCTTGTCCATATTGAGACAAACGGCGACATGGCCGGTTGAGCGAGCTTGGTGCTGGCTAACCTATCTATATGGTGCCAATTCCTGGTCTGCATGTGAGGGGGTTGTGGGTGAACCCTGGGTATGCCCCTAAAAACCCTCAGGCTCCGGGACTGAAGCCTTTATATTCTCCTGGGCTATCGGGGGTTCGCATGCAACCTACCCCCACACCCGTCATCATGGCCAAGCGTACAGTGGTCTTGGATAATCCGGATGACGCGGAGTTGCTATCTGCGACTCCAGACCTGGGTGAGTGAGTCGCGCCACTTGCCTTCGCGGGTGAAGAATCCGCGTAGAAAAGTATCTCATCGGGTACTCCGTGGCATGCCTTCAGTGCATGTTCACGCACATACTTAATTATAAGTAAGTACATAAATGTGTGGGCCAGGTGGCCAGCCAGGCCTAGGAGCCCATGCTCGATAATGGTAGAAAGGAGAGGAGCATCTGCGTACGAAACTACATTGGGAATCTGTGCAAGGGAGGTCCAACGCCTTGCGCATCTTGGTGACGGTACCGTTGAGCTGAGACTCCATCACCTCCGTCAGCGTCACGCACCACCTCGGGTTGAATCTATTGGACAAAGCACAACTGTACTACGGACCATAAATACTAATGATGGAACAGATGAGCCATTGATAAAAGGGTTCGTCAACAATACCTATCCTATAGGGATCGCCTACTTCAATGAGATTGAATTTACCTGTGTATACTGGTCTCGACTGACATACCATACTCCTTTTACACACTTACCAAGGTAACCATCTCAGGACATGGCACGCCTCATTCCAGGCATGACATACCACTCCTCATTCAAAACAATGCAAGGCTGTCTCTCAAGTATCACATAATGTATAGCATCATTTTTTCCTCATGATATCTTTTTATCATATTCTTGAACAATGATAATTTCCCATGGTGCTGACTAACTGTGTACATGTTATGCACAGACCAGCTCCATCCAACACATCCATTCCAACCCCCTTTTCCTTCCCACAACAGCCCATTACAGATAAACCACCTATATCAATGAGACAACTACGTAGTTTAGTTGTCTCTGTTAACATGCCTCATCACCCTGCTCAGCAAACGTATATCATCCTACTACATCCAAGAATATATTTATCCTAAGATAATTAATCACAAGGGGAAAAATGCCTAACCCTACCATTTACAGACTTTATACACACGCCCCTGCAGCGTCTGCCCTGAAGAAGATATTGGCATGCAGATCCAGCAAGGCGCGCCTCACGAGTTCCACGTGCAGATTAATTTCCGCCTCTCGACCGCCCACCCACCCACAACCCCCTCATCAATCCATGAGACAGCATGATAAGCAACACCACCACCACCACTTCCACGACTTGCACGCGCCAGACAACCCGCGCCGAATCGCCTCAGCCGCCATCCCCCCCCCCCTCCAAGTACCAACCATTCAGACCACCATCGCGCACCATTGGCGACCGTTGCGCGCCCGCAGACTAGGCCATCACGTCGATATCGCTGCATCCTGGCATTCATACCGCCGCATGAAGGCATTACTGCCACGACACATGCAGTCATTCACGAGGACCTGCAGTTATGGCCTCACCGACGTCATGACGTCACGACGTCACCTTGGTCAGGCCCGACCGTGGCTGCGATGACGCCTGCGACGGCGATTGCGACCGGAGCTGCAACTGGGCCAACGTACCGGAGCAGCCGGGGGAGCTTACCGGTGCCGTAGGAGGAGAGCGCGTGCTGCTGGCGGGGGACTTTTGGACCGCCAGCATCACCGCCTTCTTTCCCGTGCTGCGCTCTCCGGCTCAGGGCCCAGGATGTGGCCCATGTGGCACCCAATCACCTGCCCGCGCGCCAAGTACGTGTCTGCATACGACCCCGCCTCGTGCATGATGGCCTCCCCGCCATCCTGCTCCCGCAGAGACTCCAGGTGGCGGCTGTTGGCGACTCGCAGCCACGGCTTCACTCCTTGGACACGAGCATGGGCAGCAAGCTGTCCCGGATCAGCGGGGGGTCCCACGCGATCGAAGACGTCAGCTGGAGGCCACCCTTGGCGGTCGGCTGTACCTCAACCACCATCGGCTGCGGCTGCAGCGGCTGCAGCGGCATCGGGATCGGCGCGTAGAAACTGGGGTTGGCACCATCGACGGTGAAGTAGTTGCAGCGGCCTTGCCGTCCATCGAGCCAGAAGGTATGCTGCGTGCAGAGGTAAAGCTCGAGGAAATGACTGGCACACCCACGCTGCCACTGCCCAGCGACCCAGCCCCCTGCGAGGCGCCCCACTCCACCACCTTGAATGCCCTTAACCAGCCACTGGATATGCTATTCTTCTTGCTGCTGCTGCGGCGGCGGCGGCAGCGGCTCCATCTGCTTGTGGGATTCCGCAACCCCATGCTCCTGTCTCGCCCCACCCAGCTGCGGAGGCTCTTCCCCCCTCATCCTCATCCTCCGCGAAAAATTGTGAGAAGAAGCCAGTGCTGTTCTCCTCAGCCACACCCCTCGGCAGCGGCCGCCCTCGCACAAAGTCGCTGGCCCCCAGCCCCACGGACACCTCCCTCACACCCGGCTTGCGAATGTCCACCCGCCCAGGCCGCAACTCTTCCTCCACCGACAACCCAGGTTGGCCCCCGGCCGCACCGCTGCGCCACGCAAGAGCTCCCCCCCCGAGCCGCGCCTGTAGCCTGCCCAAGTGACTCCCTCCCATCCCTGCGCGGTGAGGGTATTGAGCCGGGGGCAGGGAACGCTGACGATGCCTGCGCGGCCTTGGTGACGATGGGCTGGCCCCGTTGCCGCTTGTTGCTGCCCTCCGACACGCTCCCGCCAGCGTCATCGCGCTGTCACCATAGTCCATCCCGGATGCCAGTGCAGATGCGCCGCTGTCAGGAAGGCCATGGTCGACTCAGCCTTGCTGCTGGCACCCGGCCCCACCGGTGTGCCCTCCTCCATCTTGCGCTTCAACGGGACCTGCCCTGCCCCCCGGTCACGGCGGTGCAGGACGCAGGCGGCCAGGATGAAAACGGTGAGCGTCTCGTACGCGTTCATGACGAGGTGGGACTCTCCGAGCGCACCACGTGGCTTCTTGCCTTTGTAGTGCTTCTTAAGGATCGCTGAATCAATCAGGACGGCCGGCTGGACGATCTCCTGTGCGACGTTGAGGGCGACAGGCACGCTGCGCAAGAACGGGGAGACCATGGTATTGCCGCCATCTGGCAGAAACTGTGCGCGGACATCGTCAGAAGTCAATCAAGACGACCAGCAGTCATGGCCTCGCGCGCGTCATGACCTCAAATGGTCACCTTGGTCAGGCCCGACCGCGGCTGCGACGACGTCTGTGACTGCGATTGCGACCGGAGCTGCGACTGGGCCAGCCCTATCCGTAGCCCCGCACCTGGCATTGGAGCGGCTGGGTAGAGCGGGCGCACATGCATGGTTGGCTTGCCCACCATGGGCTGCGGCGCCGTGTTGAACACCCACGTGACCTTGGTCGCGTCCGGGTGTGGGCGCGGCTCCCCCACGAGGATGTCTCCATACGCGGCCACGTTGACCCCCACCTGGTCCAGCATGTGGGCATCGCACGCGTCCAGCTGGTACAGCAGCAGCCGAGGGAGCTTGCCGGTGCCGTAGGAGGAGAGCGCGTGCTGCTGGGCGGGTGACTTTTGGACCGCCAGCATCGCCGCCTTCTTGCCCGCGCTGCGCTCCGGTGCCATGTCCATGCTGCCGCTCGAGCCAACCATGCTGCCCCCGCCCATGCGCGGCAGCCCAGCCAGAGGGAGCGTCATCTGGGGCCAGTCCTCCATGCCCGGGACCGACCAGTGGCCGTACTTAAGCCGGAAGTTGACAAACTGCATGAGCTGGAGGACCCCTTTCTCGATGCGGCTCTTCAGGCTGGCCTTGCGCTTGGCCCGCACCTCCTTGCCCTCGTGGAGACTCTCCCGGATCCGGTTCTGCATCTTGCTGCCCGAGTTCCACAAAATCTCCTCCCCAGGGAAGATGTGCGTGCTGGCCTTAAGCACGCTGCGCGTGCTGTTGGCGTTCTCCACCGGACTACCGTCACTGTTCCGGTCTGACGACTCGCCCGATTTTGCAAGCGGGTTGAACGCGTCGTTGGCCATGTGCAGGTAGAACGCCGGGTAGCGAATCGGGAACTTCTTGTTCTGGTGCTTGACGGATAACGTCTCCCCCTGTGCCCAGCCCTCGCCAATGCCCGCGCGGTACCCGTCCACGCGCACGTTGCGGCAGGGGCCGTCGTCGACCGGGCAGGACATAACCGCGTCCGCCTGATCCAGGTACTCGAGCAGGTACGTGCGCAGCCACGTGTACAGCAGCTCGGGGCACTGCTGCACCATCTTGAGCCCGGTCTTCCAGTCCTCCATCAGCTTGGACTCGAATTCTAAATCCTCGAACTTGACCGCCTGCTTGTCCGGCTCAGGTCCCAGGATGCGGCCCATGTGGTACCCGATCACCTGCCCGCGCGCCAAGTACGTGTCTGCGTACAACCCCGCCCCATGCATGATGGCCTCCCCGCCCTCCTGCTCCCGCAGCGAATCCAGGTGGCGGCTGTTGGCAACGCGCAGCCACGGCTTGACCTTCTGCCCGTCCACCACGGCCTTGATCAAGATGTTCCCCTTGTAGTACCCCTCGCGCACCTCCTCGATGATGATGCTCTTGGGGCCGTCCTTGAGGTTCACGATCGCCATCTCCGCGGGGATATGGCACTTCTCCAGCGACGCATTGGCAGCATTATATGCGCGGATCGCCTCCTTGCGCTCGTCCTCGTCCGAGTACGGCGCGTTCTTGCTGTCGTTGTCACTGCTGCCGTCCGCCTTGGACTTGATCTCCGCAAGACGCCGCTCGTTCGTCATCATGCCCTCGGGGCGGCGGCCCTTCCACGGCGGGGGCCCCCAGTCGCGGCGCGGTTGCCGCATCCACGAGTATGTGTCCTCGTGGCTACGTGCGCGCAGGTGGGCAGCCTCCTTCGACTCCTTGGACATAAGCATGGGCAGCAAGCTGTCCCGGATCAGCGGGGGGTCCCACGCGATTGAAGAGGTCAACTGGAGGCCACCCTTGGCGGTCGGCCGTACTGCAACCACCATCGGCGGCGGCTGCGGTGGCTGCAAGGGCATCCGGATCGGCGCGTAGAAGCTGGGGTTGGCACCATCATCTGTCACCACCGACGCCGTGGTGGTCGCGGCCGCCTTGCCATCCATCGAGCCAGAAGGTATGCTGCGCGCGGAGGTAAAGCTCGTGGAAATGACTGGCACACCCACGCTGCCGCTGCCCAGCGACCCAGCCCCCTGTGAGGCGCTCCACCCCACCACCTTGAACGCGCTCTGTAACCCACTGCTGGATAGGCTCTTCTCCTGCAGCTGGTGCTGCAGTGGCAGCTCCCTCTGCTTCTGAGATTCCGCAACCCCATGCTCCTCCCCCGCCCCACCCAGCTGCGAAGGCTCTCCCCCCTCATCCTCATCCTCCGCGAACAATTGTGATAAGAAGCCAGTGCTGTTCTCCTTAGCCACACCCCCCAACAGCGGCCGCCCTCGCACAAACTCGCTGGCCCCCACCCCCACGGACACCTCCTCCCTTCCACCCGGCCTGCGAACATCACCCCGCCCAGGCCGCGACTCTTCCTCCATCGACACACCCGGCTTGGCAATTGGCCGCACCGCCGCCGCGCCACGCAAGAGCTCCCCCCCCGCGGCCCCGCCTCTAGCCTGCCCGGGTGACTCCCTCCCATCCCTGCGCGGTGAGGGTATCGAGCCGGGGGCAGGGAACGCTGACGACGCCTGCGCGGCCTTGGCGACGATGGGCTGGCCCCGTTGCCGCTTGTTGCTGCCCTCCGACACGCTCCCGCCGACATCTTCGCCCTCGTCATCATACCCGCTGTCTCCATAGTCCATCCCGGACGCTGCGCGCGTTGCTGTCAGGGAGGTCATGGTTGACTCAGCCTTGCTGCTGGCGCCCGGCCCTGCGCGCACGCCCTCCTCCATCTTGCGCTTCAAGGGGACCGGCCCTGCCCCCCGGTCGCGGCGGCGCGGGACGCAGGCAGCCAGGATGAAAGAGGTGAGCGTCTTGTACGCCTTCATGACGAGGCGGGACTCTACAAGCGCGCCACGTGGCTTCTTGCCTTTGTAGTGCTTCTTAAGGATCGCTGAGTCGATCAGGACGGCCGGCTGGGCGATCTCCTGCGCAACCTTGAGGGCGACAGGCACGCTGCGCAAGAACGGGGAGACCATGGTATTGCGGCCATCTGGCAGAAACTGTGCGCTGACATCGTCAGAAACAGGGTCCTCCTCGCTTTTGACGACGCGCTCGACCAGGCTGAAAAAAGCCGAGTCCATGGGCGTAAGCTGGTCCTTGCCCTCCAGCACAAAGTTGTTCATGAGAAAGGGAAGGATGCGCGGAGGCAGCGGGTTGAACGCAAAGCGGGGGTCAGTCAGGTTGAGCTTGGACGCCGAGCGGATGGAGTTGAAGATGCCGAGCCAGTCAGGGAGCACGTTGTGGAGGAAGCCGTACACGGCGCTCGCCGAGAAGAAGTCCGGCTGGAAGCAGGGCAGGATGTAGTCACAGGACATGACGAGGATCTGGTTCAGCACGCCCGCGCTTGGGCCAAAATCACAGATGATGTATTTGAGGTTGTGGACGCGGCCCACATGGTGCAGCGCGCGGCGGAACGCGGACAACACACGGAACGGCTCGATGCTGCCGCGCATGTGCATCATATGGCATGCGTTGTGGAAAGCAGTCTCCAGCAAGCTGAGATTGGGGTCCCCGGGAACGAGGAAGAGGCCTTCAGGGAGCGTCTTGTCCTTGTCCTTCTCCTGGAAGTTCTCGTCATTGTGCAGGTCGATAATGGCCGTGCCGATCTCCTTGTCATCCTTGGCATCTTCCCAAAGCGTCTTGACCGTGACGGGGAACTTCATGCCAGAGCTGTCAAAACAGCCCTGCTTGATGAGCTCCACGGGGTACTTGTGGGCTCCCGGATTGATAGAAAAAGTTTCCAACGTTGGTAGTTTTCCACGCAGTTCCTCCGCCTCGCCCTCCATATCTGAAGCAGAGTCCTCGTTTTGAACCTCGTCATCGTAGCCTTCCTCCTCCTCGCCGTCGTCTTCTCCTGCCGCCTTATTTCCGGGCTTGGGTTGAGGATTAAAGAAGGTGGACAAATTGCACTGCGAGTCACAATCGACAAGCCCAACACGGTGGCCCTTAGCTGCCAAATCCGCTGCTAAATTCAATGAAATCGTAGTTTTTCCTACACCGCCCTTGTAAGTAAAAGAGGATATAAGCACCGGCGCGTCCTCCTCGGAACGAGGCCTCTTAACCTTTCCTCGCATCATTTCCAGTTGTATAAATTTCAAATATTAAGCGCAAAGCCATCCAGCGACGTGAATAATGCTGTCAGTGATCCTTGCAAACTCGAGGTCAAAAGGCGACCGCCTACGCTTGTTTCTGCGGCCATGTCTAGCTTGCTTGTTCGCGTGTCATCTGAAGCCCAGAGACGGTAAGGTCGCGGAACCAAGGGGCACACATCATCAACGAGACCATCAACGAGACACGCTGATTGGCTAGGGGGCAAGGGCCAGCTGAC
>RPFO01000034.1:3016180-3036180 GCA_009746045.1 Mesostigma viride
GTCCTGTGTTTGCGAGCTCCAGATATAACCGTCGCAAACTTTTGGGCTGTTGGACCAAACTTTCTGTTGGCGAAATCCCGTTACAAACGCGCCGGAAGCTCACACGTGGATTTTCCTCTGCTCCACCGCCTGTAAGCGATTTTTCCCTGCTGTCTGCGGGGTTGGCGAGGTCACTCATCCCCGCGCGCATCGCGCTCCCGTGCAGGGGTAGCAGTCAATCTGGAGCTTGAACTCCGCAAGTAGTTCGCGAGCTCCGTCCACTGCGCGGTTGCGCAGTTTGTCCCTTTGTAGCAATGTACATATTGTAAAACTTCGCCTGAAGTGGCTTACGTAGACTTCAGGCGCCCAGGCACAGCTCATCACTTACCAACTCGGGACGTACCAGGTTCGAGCCTTCATGGAGCCCCCCCATTGCATTTCGGATTTTTTTCCTTCACCCTTTTGCCAAACTCCATGAACCTTGTGGTCGAAACTCTACAGCTAGCGCGCGCACCTTGGCGGGACTAGCGCCACTTGGCACTCGACGGAGGTACTGTTACGTCCCGGCCCTTTTGGACGGACGTAACAATGGAATAAATTATGTAGTTTGACTTGTTGTCATAGTCCGTAGGACTTTGGGACTCATTTCGGGACTTAATTTGGGAATTGTCCCTTGGTCAGGACTTTTGTATGGAACTATGACAGTTTGTGTGATTCGGACCAGTTATTTTGGGCCTAGGTTGTTGTATGCGTGTATCTTCTAGGGGCCGGTGCAGTCGCGCCGCGCTGCGTACTTTATAGCTAGTTGAGATATTGTACTCATGCGTGGATTCTGTAGGCGAGGGTCGATGTCGACCCGAGGATCTTGTGTGGACTGCATGCTTTGGAAGGTCGGCGCCATGTCGGCGCCCCTTGCCAGCGTAGTGGCAGACCTAGGTGAAATTGGTCCGAGGACGAGAGTCTCGTCCTCTTGGTTTGATGAATGATAAGTGCGAATACGCCTACACATTGAACCCGGGGCAATTATCCATTTGTAATTGGTATTGCTAGCCATTATAAGTGTGTATTAATTAGCTTGGCATCAAGCCGCGGTGCCAGATATCTCACGACCCCAGTCGTGAAGCGCAATCTGCATTAGGCCACCTTGAATCTTCCTAATTCCGGCATGGTAGATCTTTCGCTACGTGGCTCAGGCTAGGTGTGTCTGGGCTGGGACGTAACACTGGTTATCGGAGGAAAATGTTGCCGGCAAGGTTAGCTAACTCTCGCGGAGAGAGCTAGTGTAGCCAGTTAGGAAACCAGGGCGGTGCTTGGCGTAGATAGAGGTTCCGGAATTCAACGATTGCTGACAGGTCGGCGGCCAGCCCGTAAAGGGATTCAACGACGACCTAGGCAGCAAGCGGCCAGTCCGGGATACTCGGCGGGGCTAGCAATAGTCCTGTGGTGAGGTGCTGTCAACGATAGCGCTCATCTCTCCTGTTTTCAACGACATCCAGTGGCGGCCAGGGCTTGCCTTCAACGACACCGGGTGGCGGCCAGCTCAGGAGGGATTTACGTCATCGACGATGGTACGTCCCCTAGTTAGGATTCTTTCTTTGCAAGCGATGCCTGTGGAAGGCTAGCTGGCGTGCTCGCTTCTCTCCGGGTTCGCACGCGTAGGGGTTCTCGTTATACGTTGTGCCTCTATAGGGTGTGAATGTCGTTGGTGCGAATGGAAGTTGCGGACGACGACCATTCGTTGTTTTACCTGTTGTGGGGGTGAATACCGTCTGGCTGTTGCCGACTGTGTTGACGGTGTTTACCTCCGTGTAATCGTTGTATAGCCCCTTTGCCGCGGAAGGCTGGGGGCGTGTGCTGTGCTACACTCCGTGCTCTCTCCTCGTTTGTTTAAGGTCACTGCATTAGAGGTAGCCTGGGTTTCCCCTTTCTCTCCTGCTTGCAAGCCGCTGCCAGACTATGATGTAACATGCCTCGACGTAAAATAAACAAGGGTGGACAGTCTGGATCTCCTTACTATGCAGTAGCTCATGATGTGGGATAAGGGTAGACCTGCTATATTCTACAGCTGGAAGGCTTGTGAGGAGCACATTAAAGATAAGATATTGTCCCAAGGCTCTATTGCCAGGTGGAAGGGGTTTGATAACATTACAGATGCAGATAGGTTTGTTAGGGAACACATGCCATTGCCTGAGGGGATGCACACCACTCATGAATGCTCCAAGCCACCCACGATCAGCAGTCAGGGGGAGGGGACAGCAGTTACAGTTACCTTCTCTCAGTTGACCATTGGCCCTAGCAGACAGTAGAGGAGATTATTACTAGGGAATAGTACTAGGTCCTACATATATAAGATCTATAGCACGTGGTTGCCCTCTCTCCCTCTCTCTCTTTCTTTCTGGGGAGGTGTTGCCTGCAGTGTAAGGTATCGGTACGATCACCATGCCACGGAAACGGAGAGAACCTGTCAACAGAGAGATAGAACAGGCAGACAACCACGAGCAAGGTATAGAGGTGGTAGAGGTACCACCGCACGTCCAAGTAGGGACAGGTACAGGTGAGGTTATGGAGAGACCTGCGGAAGGCTCCCCACGATCCAGAGACCAGGGCCGCAGAGATTCATCAGATGAAGACAGTCCAGACTCCAGGTTGGAACAAGGGGGGGACGGGCGCAGCCAGGAGATGCTCCAGGGGGGTTTCCAGCAGCAGCAACGGCAGCAGCAGCAGCAGGGTTCCCAGCAGCAGCAGGGTTTCCAGCAGCAGCAGCAGGGTTCTCAGCAGCAGCAGGGTTTCCAGCAGCAGCAGCAGCAGCAGCAGCAGCAGCAGCAACGACCACAGTGGCCGCCGCGGTATCCTGAGCAGACAGGGCACGAGAATGAAAACACGCAGTACTACCGTTATCATGCTCAGCTAGCCACGGAGCGACCATCGCAGCCCTGGGCTGGGCGCGGCCGCGCCATGGGACCTCCGCCGGCCACAACACACCGGGGCAGGCGTCGAGTGTCCTTTGGCCGTACTTCCCTACTACCCATGGTGTTTTGGAACTCTGAGGATGACGGGGAGGACACCGGGGCAGATGGCGAATTCGGCGATTTGGAGGGGGCCGTGGAGGAAGGCGAGGAACCAGGGGCACAGGACCCTCCCTTTGGAGCTCATAGGCCACGGGCCCGGCTAGGGGGTGACAGAAGCAGCGCCACCGCACACGACGAGGAGACTCAGACACCCGTCCAGCGACACGTCCCCCAACCGCAGCGACCTCGGGCGCAGGACAGCAGCATGGTCCACTCGCCTGCGGTCGTCAGCAACCTGAATTTCAGCAGGGTGGCATTGGATGACCCGGGGTATGAACACCCCTCATCGGTACAGGTGCGGCGGACGCACGGTACGCCGACCAGATCCGGATCTCTCCCCCGGTCGCAGCCCCCAGCCTTCGGCTCCATCGCCTACCGGGAGGTCGGTGGGCCCAAGCCTAATACGGTGAAGGCCCCATCGATGCCCACTTTCAAGAATGTTCCCAAGCTGCACGCGGACATGAAACCGCGGGAGATTGACGAATGGGGGCGCATGTGGCAACAGCAGTATACCGTCTGGCGCAACCACCACAGTTGGGAACTTGCCACCTGCGATCTGATCCCGCATGTTGTCAACACCTGCATGGATCCTTCGGTGGTGAGCATCTTGAACTGTGAGAGCATCGCGTCCCAGTCATACCCGCAAACCGTGGAGGAGCTGATGGACCGGGTGCGCCGCAAGCTGGTGCCCCCAGATGCTGTACTCCACGAGCGACTCGCCTTCGGCAAGCTGCGCCAGGGGACCACCCATATCGCGAGTTTCTGTCCAAGTTTGAGTCCAGCGCCGCCTATCTGACCGACATGACCTGGTATGAGTACAAGATCAGGTTCATCGAGGCACTCTGTCCCGAGCTGCAGGACGAGGTATTCAAGCACTACGCTGAGGTCCCTTGGGAGGAGTGGGACATCTTGAATATCCAGAGGTATCTTCTGCAGGTGGCCGACATCGTGGCTCGCGGGCGCGCACCATCGGTGCGTCGTTTCTTCCGATCAGGTCCCCCGCACGACGGCGAGGGGAACGAGGACTCCCCCGATGACCTGGAGGACGGGAACGCTGACCATGGCCTCAACGCCATCGACGCGAGTAAAGCCCGTTGCTTCATGTGCTTTGAGGTGGGTCACCTCAGGCGCGACTGCCCCAAACTCCGTAGCAGGCACGCTGGACGTGGCACGGGGGAGACCGAGCCCAGGTTTTCAGGCCCGGCGTTCGGCAGTCGCCCGGACTCCTCCGGCCCAAGGGACAAGCCCCGCAACGCGGACGAGCGGGCGCCAGCAGGCCCGGCAGTTCACGACTCAGCACCAGCAGCCGCGGCCGCCAGCGATGAGTTCTACCAAGGGCGTGCTGCGCGCGGTCAATGAGATCGAGGCTCATCGACTAGCCTCCGGACAGCGTGCGACCTTTGAGTCACCAGCAGTGGCCGGTTACGAGTTTGCCGCTGGGAAGTATACTATAATATATATTATATAGTATATTTAACTAATAATTATATTTTTATAATATGTTCACTCCGGTGCGCTTTTCCAGTCCTAGTGGCTGGCCACCTTAGCCATTCTGAGAATGCCCACCTGTGTAGGGCAAGGGGGGGGTGTCTGTTTTGCCCCACATCTGTACCAAATACCAAGGGTGCATTGGTCCTGCACAGTAGCAGGTCACCCTGTTATCATGATGTCAGTAGTACGAAGGGTGCATTGGTCCTGCCCAGTAGCAGGTCACCCTGTTATCATGCTATCAGCAGTAAGGGGGGTGTTTGGAATCATACACTGACCCCATGCATAGACGCCGTTGGCGGTAATGGGAAATTACTATTAGGCGTCTAGCACTAGTGGTTTTATATAGGGTACCGTTGGCGGTAATGGGATATTTTATATATGAGATGTAATAATATATTCAGACACGGCCAACCAACCGTCATGGATGTCAAGTTTTTGGTCGACACAGGCGCTTCCACGTCCTTCATCAACGCGGCACTGGTGCGCCGGCTGGGCCTGACGCCCAGCCCCCACACCGGACGGCCGTGCATCTGACCCACTCGGATGGTCGCCAACACCAATCGCCCGGTCTGGCAGATATCAAAGGTGTGCTGCAAGGCACCCCGTTCGACCTGGCTGCGACCATCGCACCGCTGGGCGCAGCGGACATCATCATTGGGCTCGACTTTGGACGCGCAGGATGTGGACATTCGCGTGCGCCGGCGAGTGGTTTGGTTTCCCGATGGTTCCTTTTGGTGCCCTGACAGCGAGTATAGGGCATAGCATTACACACGAGCGCCCGGCGGTCCAGCATCCTTGACTCCTTGGCAGTAATTGGACGATCGCGTGGACGCGTCGTCCCCGGGGGAAGGGGAGGGGTCGCAGAGCGTATGAAACCAGATGGCTACTAATAATACCATATACTTCTTTACTATACCTACCTTTTATATACTAAGTACTTGTACTGGTCCACTACACTTCTTTATGATACCATACTCTTCTTAATTATATCTAGCTCCTGTATGATCGGCACGGTTCGGCTTTGGATCGAGCCGGCCATCTATGTAGGAATCCACCGCAGCCGCGCGTGGATCCGACGACCCTTCTACTGCCATGCCAGGGATCGATGCGCAGCCGCGCGTGGATCCGACGACCCTTCTACTGCCATGCCAGGGATCGATGCGCCAGCGTGCGGATATTATATATTTTCGATATTCTCTATTTTCTATATAATATATTTTCTCCATGATATATTCTCTATGGGATAATCTGCAGTTGGCGGTGGGCTTGAACGGGTCGTCCCGAAGAGGACCACGTCAGGCACTCAGCACCGCATGTGCACATGGTCCTGGCCTTTTTGGACATGGGCTCACCGGATGCTTGATGATTCTACTACTAAGGCGTCCGTACCGAGGCATCTCCGCGTGGGATGCCGGATTCGGCAGCGAGTGCCAGCGACCCCAGACTACGGCCTGACTGCACGTCGCGTCCCGCGTGACCAACGGACGCGGAGTCCCATGGCACGCGGCCAAGTATTATTATAGGGAGCCTTCCGGCTGGCGGCTATGAGTCACGGCTCCCTGACTTCCTGGCGCATGAGGGACGCGCCTCGCTTCTCGTGCACCCGTACGTGATTAATTTCACTATTGCGGCACGGTGCATGGAGACGGCACGGTGCATGGAGGCTGTTGCAACCCCGATGCGACTGGGCGATCAGGCAGGGCGGAGCCTGTACTGAATCGTGGTCGGCCGGCAAACAGATGTACAGCACCTTGTTGAATTGTCGGTAGCCAACCAATTGGCTACCCCGGCATTGAGTCGACGCCTAGCTGGGTCAGGGCACTCCTGGGCTCGAGTAACCGTGCATGCAGGGCGCGCCCGCGTCCGCCGCGACCGTCGGGAGTAAGGGCCCCCGGGGCTGCAAGCATATGCGGGCACGGTGCAGTTGCATGGCGACAGCACGTACTGCCGGCAGTAGTGGTGGATGACCCAGCCGGTCGTGGTTGCACTGGTTGCGCTGGTGCCGGTCGTGGTTGCATCAGAAGCAGGTGGCGGTGTCCGGTCATTGTCTCACCGCCTCAACAGTGCGCGTGCATGGTGCCGATGCCACATGATGTGGCGCTGTCGCCCCGCAGACTGCCGGTGTCCGAGTAACACCCGGTATCACTGCATAGGGCCGGTACATCCGCTCTGAGCGGACCCGGCGCTGACGCGCGCTGAGCCATGGCAGAGCACTGAGGTACATGGGACGTGCGGGATCTGGCCGTCGAGGGCGAGTCACGGGGACTGTAGTAACGGCGACCCGAGACTGAGAGGCAGGCAGGATCGAGCTGCTGGAGTCTGAGCACCTAGTCACTGCCCGCGACCCTGTGCATGGCTACCATCGCGCAGTGTTCGCGTCCCTCCTGTGGGCTGAGCCCGGTAGGGAGTTGTTCCTTGCACCACTGGTGGAGGCCGATCGAGCGTGATTTGCAAGTGGCTCGTGTCCGCGCGCCTACGAGGTTGCATGGATGAGGGACTCAGAGCAGGGCGTTCCATGTGCATGGCGGGCGGGCTGTGTGGGCTTCAAAATGTACTATACCCCATGGCCATGCACTGGTACAGGGGTGGTGAGAGGCCTTCAAGCTTCGAGTGGGGGATGTGGCGATGCGCGGTGGGGACTGCATACATAGGGGCGTGTTTCTGTTGCGGGAATGGGATCCTGGGCAAGACAGTCAAGCGGGGTGGACAGGCGGTGATCGGTCGTGCGCGGCATTGACCCCGGTCCACGATCGCTGTATGTGCTTGAGCACCTGTGGGCTGGGCGCGATCGAGCCCGAGGAGCTCTTGTTTGGGACTGCGGGGTTGCTTCGGCCCTACTCCATGAGCAGCACGGTGTCTCGCAGGGGCAACGTTACTGATACGGCAGTTCCTGCAAGGCGTGTCACTCCCCGACCTGCCCATTGCATTATATAAGTGCGGGCATTGCGGGCGCTATGCAGTCCACGTCGGCGGCCTCGAGCATCACATGCTTATGGGCCGCGCAAACATCAACCGTGCTCTTGCTGTGCAAGTGTCACGGAGGGTGTGACTGCGAGCTGAGGAGTTTTCCCCCGCTTGCGGTGGAGTTCAGGCACATTGGCAGTAAGGAATGCGGGGACCGGCGACTGCTCCGGTCTATGCACGTCGGCCGGAGTGGTGTTGTGCCTAAACTACTGCAGCTTCGTGGAGGAGTTGGCAGGGCGCACTCCAGTGGACACGCTGGGGCCCTGCTAGTTTTGGCCATATTATCCAAGTTTCCGGTGTTGATCGACTTTGCCTGTTTCCTGCGCTGGATAGAGACGGCGGGGCGCACTCTAGTGGACACACTAGGGCCTTGCGGGCACCTGCATGCGTTCGCAGGTGCAGGGGAGGCGCACTCTAGCGGCCACGCTAGGGCTTCCCCCGCTATACAGCCACTCCAGCGGCGGCCAGGGACGGCCACGTTGCATGGTCGGTTGGCTCACGGCGCGCCTGTATTTGAGAGGACGCGTACAACTGTCGGTAGTGAGGCGATGGATCAGATTCTTCTGGTGCACGCCCTCGCTTCTGAGCATGGGGCCTGCACTGCATGCTGTGCCTCACCGTCGTCGACGCTAGTAGTACTTCTTAATCGTCATGTGATTACGCGCATCAGTCGCGCTGTAAGGCTGGGTTTCGGCTGGACGGGATACATGACTGGCCACCTCGTCGGCCGGATCATCAAGTTGTATGCATGAAAAATATTCCCTCTGCTGACAGCCCGATTGGCTATATAAAGAGTTGCCCTTGCGTGGCAAGTCTGGGGGGACCTGGTTTCACTGGCCCGTTGGTGCACAAGGGCTGGGACATAGTACCCCTATGGTCAACATTTCATCAAGTTTGAGGCTGCTCAGGACCTCAGGACTGGTTGCGCGGGATTACATGGACTGTGCATTATTATGTGGATGGGATAGGGCACGCGGTGGCGCCCCCTAAGGTGGCTCCAGTGGATCGGCGCGTCAACAACGGCGGTCGCTGAGATGGTTGTGAGAGTTTTATGACGGATGGCGGAATGATCCTGTCATCCTGTTTCATGCTACTACGTCAGGGTTGGTCCTGTGTATCAACCTCTAGAGGAATTGGTATTACTAACCCGCGGGTGAACCGGGGTTGGGACATAGTACTCTTATAGTAGCGTAGCTTACTTGTTTCCTTTCTATCTCTTGTACGGTAGGGACTACCGACCCCCGTGGGGGGGGAGGAGTGTTACGTCCCGGCCCTTTTGGACGGACGTAACAATGGAATAAATTATGTAGTTTGACTTGTTGTCATAGTCCGTAGGACTTTGGGACTCATTTCGGGACTTAATTTGGGAATTGTCCCTTGGTCAGGACTTTTGTATGGAACTATGACAGTTTGTGTGATTCGGACCAGTTATTTTGGGCCTAGGTTGTTGTATGCGTGTATCTTCTAGGGGCCGGTGCAGTCGCGCCGCGCTGCGTACTTTATAGCTAGTTGAGATATTGTACTCATGCGTGGATTCTGTAGGCGAGGGTCGATGTCGACCCGAGGATCTTGTGTGGACTGCATGCTTTGGAAGGTCGGCGCCATGTCGGCGCCCCTTGCCAGCGTAGTGGCAGACCTAGGTGAAATTGGTCCGAGGACGAGAGTCTCGTCCTCTTGGTTTGATGAATGATAAGTGCGAATACGCCTACACATTAAACCTGGGGCAACTATCCATTTGTAATTGGTATTGCTAGCCATTATAAGTGTGTATTAATTAGCTTGGCATCAAGCCGCGGTGCCAGATATCTCACGACCCCAGTCGTGAAGCGCAATCTGCATTAGGCCACCTTGAATCTTCCTAATTCCGGCATGGTAGATCTTTCGCTACGTGGCTCAGGCTAGGTGTGTCTGGGCTGGGACGTAACAGGTACGTGGTGACTCACATCTCCCTAGCCGGGGCTCCCTTGCCGGGGACCGGCCACAAAAAGTACAAGCTCTAATGTCGCGGGCGAAGCCCGCAAAACTTGTACAGTTATATAATTTATCCTAAACTGTGAAGCCTTGCCTTAGTGGGCTGCTTGTGCCCTGAATCCTGATTCACATAGCCTTGGCATACGCAGGGCTCCCTAATAAAACATACGAAAATGATAACTTAGCATGCATACAAGCATGCCTAGTCACAGTAGGAGGTTACAAAACATAGTTGTCATCACTTGTAGGCTATGTAGCTCACATTAGCTCACCCATACATTATTGGCGTGACCTCACACGATGCCGCCTTAGGGTTTGCATGCACCATATACACCCATAGGCCGGAGTCGAAACAACCGGCTCCGACATGGCCTGCTCCGGAACATCACCGCCATGAATTTCGCGCTGTGGGTGCGCTGAGCCACCTGCATCGCCCTGCTCTACGGCACCCTCATCCCCATTCGTCTTATCAGTGTCGTCCCCTTCTAACTCGTTGCCTGCCTGCGCCTGGTGTGTAACGACCGTGCCCAAAGCCCGGCGACCGCTCGTACTGCCAGCCAAGGTCAAAACGCCACCACCGAATGGTCCTTGAACTTGTAGCCCAGGGGAATCGGGGGCTCTTTCTTCTTCGTCATGATTCACTTCTCTAGCGCACTATCGAAAAATGTAGGAATAGAAAACACGCAAAACAAAGTCAGCTGGCTCGATTGCCGTGAACTTTATGCATCGTCTAGCGGCTCAGCACCTTTACATCGTGTTGCGTACCTACTGCTGCAGGCATTCTGCAGCGCATTTGTTATGTACCCGCTCAAGTCTACGCACTTGACAGACTGGAATGGCCATGATTGTGCTGAGTGCTGAGTGCTGACCCATTCGTTTTAGGGTCAGATCTGCACCGCGCCACGCCTTTTGTTACTTGGGTACGGATAATCTATTTGCTCACAAATTGAAGTTGAAACTTTAGCCCCTCCTCGATCAACAGTAGTTGTTAGCACGTCCAACAACTCAACTCAACTCAACATCAACAACAACGAGATTTGTGCTGGTCAAGCTCACACCGGTAATACAAGTGGGCAACAACAACGACAACTGAAGTCGCGAGCGAGCAATGTTTGTGCAAATTCGCCTAGCCTTGTTGACGAGCCGTTGCCCATGATTATTTTTTTAATACTGCATCTGAGGGTCACGCACTACTATTTTAACCTCATCAGGTAGGGAATCTTGTACTGTAGGACCGTCGCGAGATTCCATGCCCTGGCGCACTGGTTTTCGTCGGGCATTCAGCAGGGCTCTGCTGTGTCGGAATTTACATTCGGTGGAGGTGTTAGCATGGCAGCAATGTGCAAACTATTTGTAAGTGCCGGGAATAGTAACATATAGTAATCGAAATTGATATTTTGTATTAGTCAGTATATAAGTACTGGGTTTGTCTGACGGGGAAACCGGGGAACCCCGGCCGGCATTATTTGCTTCCCGGTCGACCAGGTCAGCCCGGGGATGGCTTACCGGTCGGCCGGGGGGTTTTCCTGCTCTGAACACAGCATACCGGTCGGTCGGGGGGGTTTTCCTGCTTGACATATAGCATACCGGTCGGCCGGGGGGGGTTTCCTGCTTGGCATATAGCATACCGGTCGGCCGGGGGGGGCTTACCGGTCGGCCGGGGGGGCACCGGTAATTACCGGAGAATTACCGGTAGCGGTGCGTTAGCAGAAACACTGCTCCGCTTGGTCTTACTGTTGTCAGGACCATGTGGCTGACGTACCAGTTTCCCTATGGCTTGCGTCTTGGAAGCTTCTCTTTTTTTTGCGTGCACACATGTGTTTGCGAGCTTGTGCGCGCTCGTATGTGTTTGCATGCGCTTACATGTGTTGATGTCACCTCATGTGAGCAGAAGGAAGACAGCAAACTTCTTGTGGCACTGCAGCATGTTGGCATGTGATTTGGCCAAGTACTGATTCAGGCCGCGGTGCCCGCAACACCTTGACTAGAAGCCAGAAAACTGGACCCATCCCATGCCATTTCCATCCCGCTGAGGACGTATGCTCATGTGACGCAGTGCACATGTTGAGTATCAATCAATGTTGGCATGCGAGGATGTGGCACCAGGTAGCCGGTCAGTTGGGCATGTGTTCAGCCCCAGTATCTATCATAGTCCTCTCAGACAACCACCCTAGTCCTTCCATGACGTTGGAACGCCATGCGTCCAGGAATAGTTGTCTCACTTAATAGCTACCCTCATTATTTGCTCTCGATCTGAGCTGTGCCTTCCTTTATGATTGCAGAATCTTGAAAGAACATCTTGTGATACAATCATCGATGATGCCAGTGTGCTCATAACGAATGAGCTGAACAGGACCAAATCAAGTGCATCATATTATGAATCCAAAAAGTATTGGGATGTCTATCAATGTAGTAAGTAAGTAAAGTAAGTGCGTGAACATGCACTGTTGTTCAAAAGCATGCCACGGAGTTAGTTGAGAAACTTTTCTAGATACGCGCATACTACAATGTAGTCAGTGCTTCAATGCGTGCGGGGCCACATCATGGAGCTAATCTCATATAATAATTAGTATAAGTTTCTGCACGATGCTGTACAGAAACAAGGGGTCGCCAGCCGACCCCGGCAACTACCGAGGGGTGTGCATCCAAAGTGCCCCCCTCGAGCTTCTCATGCGGCTCATCCTGAACCGACTGCGCACTGCCTTGGACGGCCACCTCAGCGAGACTCAGCTCGGCTTCCGTCCAGGCCGCAACACAGTACAAGCGCTCTTCTCTACTCGCCACCTCGTGGAAGAACTGCACCGCCTCCAGCCTGGTGAGTCCCCTCTGCATCTTGTGCTGGTACGGACTTCATCAAAGCCTTCGATTCGGTTTTCTGGTCTGCGCTGTGGGACATGACCTCGCTCTGTTCCGGATCCCCATTCCCCTTATTGCTGTCATCCGCAACCTGGTCAAAGGGTCCACCACCTTGGTGCGCGCTTCCTGCGGGTCCACGCCACCATGCCCTCGACAGAAGGGCGTGTGGCAGGGCTGCGTGCTCTCGCCATCCCTGTTCATTATATTGTGGTCGAATACGTAATGATTCAGGCGCGCAAGCGGTTTGCTCGCATTGTGGGTAGAAAACCAGGGGTGAAGGTCGCCAACAAGTTCTGGCATGGCGGGGGCGCGGACACGGAGATTCGGCTAGCGGAAATCATCTACTATGGCAGACGACAACACCCTCTGCGAGGGCACTGAGCACGTGCAGACGTGGCTTGACTGCCTTGCAATCGATCGGCCTGAGTGGTGGGGCTCGAGGTCAGCAGTCGCGGATACGCAGGCACAGGGCAAGGAGCGAGGCGTGCGACCCATAAAATATGAGCTCCAGTATCTGCATCATGCCCCAACCATATAGTCACTAGAGGGGAATATAATTCTCATCTCCTCTATACTGGCACTGAGACGAGGCGGTAGTATAGCGCCAGTCCAGCGCCTATCCTCAGGGGCAATAATCTCCTCCTGCGGACTTCTACCCTGCATTCTAGCAATGGACCGCGGGCTACATCCTCTAGGTTTGTACGTCACACTACAACCAAATTCCAGCCGTGGTCAACATGCCTACTACTTCCGCGATACTAGAATATCGCGTAGGTCTCCGTGCGTAGTACTCCTGCGCACTTAATTAATTAATTAGACTCATGTTCCCGTTGGGGAGGCATGCAGCATTAACCCCGATTAATTAATTAATTAGACTCGTGCTCCCGTTGGGGAGTCACGGAGCATTAACCCCGATGGATGGATGGGTGGGTGCAAACATTCCTACCGGTCTAATCTATCTACATTGGCAACATACTACATCTACCTAACAGCATTCTAACTACAACATCTATCTAGGCAGCCGCACGCTGCCCGAGGGGGAGCTATCTAGCGTGCCTCCCGCGGGACTGCACACGCGGGCGCTTCCCCACTGGGGAATTAACCCCGATGGATGGATGGATGGATGGATGGATGGATGGATGGATGGATGGATGGATGGATGGATGGATGGATGGATGGATGGATGGATGGATGGATGGATGGATGGATGGATGGATGGATGGATGGATGGATGGATGGATGGATGGATGGATGGATGGATGGATGGATGGGTACACGCATTATCCTACCGGTCTAATGAATGAATTAATTAATTAATAGACACGTGACTGCGTCACGTGAGCATAAGTCCTCAGTGGGAGGGGAACATGGGATGGAATGGATGGTGTAAGCTATCTAGGTCCTACTTACAGGGGTGTGGGCACCGCGGCCCGGATCTACCGGTCTAAGCTATCTACGAAATAAATGAATAAATCAATCTAACTCTATATCTATGGTGCCTTCGACCCTAGGGGTCTGTTCTAGCATGCTTCCCGCGGTTGGAGACACGCACACCCCATATTAAAAGCCTTATGGTCCCACGCAATCAAGCAGTAAGCACAAGATCGCCCATCCTGTGCGTCAGCATTAAACAGCTGCCTGTTGTACACAACCCGGGATGCACTCCAGGTAACCCTAAGGGCAGGAAGATGCATCCTGGTCAACTGACGGCGCTCTGTACAGTTGCATAAGACATTAATTAATTAGTTGCATGAGACATTGGTTGCCCCTAAAAGCAGCCCAACATGTGCCCGCGCCTCGCATCAAGCGGACTTGTTAGTCCCCGGAACCCTGAAAAAAAAATTAATGCAAGGTCCCTCTCCAACTCCTGACACAAAAACATTACCATGGCAAGTACGCTTATTTCCAGGTCATGTCGCCACCATTCGATCCAGACGCGTTCCTGGAAGCTCTGCCCCATCTGGCCACAGTAGCCGGACCCCTGCGACTCCGTCCCCCGCGACTTGCAGGGTCTCTGTCCAAGTCGGCATCCTCCTGGCCCTGGTTTTCCCTTGCCTGCCATGGTCATAGACGCAAAAAAGCTGCATAATGGCATGAATTCTTCCCCTGGCACCACCGAGGGTGGCATAAGCGCAGCCACATCACCCAGCTAGCCCTAGCCATTCTTGGTTGCCATGCACCAGAAATCAGTGGCCGGATGCCTCCTCTTCCTCATCCCCTTCTGCCATGTGTGGGTTGGCAAAGGGCGGCCACGGGTAGCGATCATCCACACGCTCATGTCAACGTGCAGGGGGGGGCGGCGTCCAGTCCTCATCCAAGAGGTCGCGCTCCCACAACCAGCTGCTGCCCCACGGCACGTTCTGGCAGAAGATGTAGCGCACACAGGAGCAGAAAAGCGCCTCGCCTCAGCAGCATGGTAGTCATTGGACAATCAGGCAGATCGCTGTCGCTGCACTTCCCCTGCCCCGGTTGTGCACACATTGCACTAGCACCTGCGGACACTGCCACCTCCTCCCTCCCCTCGCCATCCACCTGCTCATCATCATCCTCATGTGTTACACGAGCGAGACATGAGCGAGACATGAGCATGGACAACAAGCTGTCCTGTATCAGCGATGGGTCCCACGACACGGAAGAAGTCAACGGGACCCCCTTGGTGGTCGGTCGCACCACAACCACTGTTGGCTGTGGCTGCAGCGGCTGCAATGGCATCGGGATTGGCGCGCAGAAGAAACTGGCGTTGCCACCCGTCACCACCGACCCATGGTGGTCACAGTGGCATCACCATCCATTGAGGCCAAAGGTATACTGCATGCCAAAGCTTGATTTGCTGAGGTGCACACCACCTTGAACGCGCTCTGCGGCCTGCTGCTAGACAAGCCCTTATCGGCTTCTCCCTTTTCTCCGGGGACCGTCATAGCCGTCCTCCTCCTCGCCGCCATGATCCAATTACAACTGCAAGATGGCTCCGGTGCTCACATCTTTGCGGAGCCCCCCCGGCAGCGGCCTACGCCCCCCTCGCACAGATTAGTTTCCCCCCCCCGCCCTCTCCCTCGCACCGGGCTGGCACACGTCTACGTGCCCTGGCTGCGCTTCCTCCTTCACCTTCTCCTCCTCCTTCTCGTCCTTCACCTTGACCACCAACGGTTTGGCTTTGTAGGATGCCAACGCGGCTGCCATTTGCTCCAGTAGGGAGGCTGGGGTAGATTCCGCCTTGCTGCTAGCGCGGGCCCCCGCCTCCGCCCCCGCTCCCGCCCCTTCCCCTTCCCCTTCCCCTTCCCCTTCCCCTTCCCCTTCCCCTTCCCCTTCCCCTTCCCCTTCCCCTTCCCCTTCCCCTTCCCCTTCCCCTTCCCCTTCCCCTTCCCCTTCCCCTTCCCCTTCCCCTTCCCCTTCCCCTTCCCCTTCCCCTTCCCCTTCCCCTTCCCCTTCCCCTTCCCCTTCCCCTTCCCTTGCCCCTGGCCCCGGCCCCGGCCCCGCCCCCACCCCTGCCCGCGCCCCTGCCCCCACCCCTGCCCCCGCCCCTGCCCCTGCCCCTACCCCTGGCCCCCCTCCCTTCTCCACGAGTCTCCGCTTTGCATCCACAGGGACCGGCCTCCGTCGCCGCGGCAGACATGCAGCGACGACCAAGAAGGCGAGCCTAATGAAGGCATAGCCTATGAGGCGGGACTGAGCCGGTGCGCCGCGGGGGACGCTGGCCTTGTAAATCTTCTTGAGGAGCGCCGAGTCGATCAGGACGGCCGGCTGGGCGATGCCCTGCGCGACCTTGAGAACGACAGGCACGCTTGGCAGGAAGGGTAGGGCCATGCAATTGCTGCCATCTGGCAGAAACAGTGCGCGGACATCGTCAGAAACAGGGTCCTCCTCGCTGTTGACGACGCGCTCGACCAGGCTGAAAAAAGCCGAGTCCATGGGCGTAAGCATTTCCTTGCCCTCCAGCACAAAGTTGTTCATGAGGAAGGGAAGGATGCGCGGAGGCAGCGGGTTGAATGCAAAGCGGGGGTCAGTCAGGTTGAGCTTGGAGGCCAAGCGGATGGAGTTGAAGATGCCGAGCCAGTCAGGGAGCACGTTGTGGAGGAAGCCGTACACGGCGCTCGCCGAGAAGAAGTCCGGCTGGAAGCAGGGAAGGATGTAGTCGCAGGACATCACGAGGATCTGGTTCAGCACGCCCGCGCTTGGGCCAAAATCACAGATGATGTATTTGAGGTTGTGGACGCGGCCCACATGGTGCAGTGCGCGGCGGAACGCGGACAGCACGCGGAACGGCTCGATGCTGCCGCGCATGTGCATCATATGGCATGCGTTGTGGAAAGCAGTCTCCAGCAAGCTGAGATTGGGGTCCCCGGGAACGAGGAAGAGGCCTTCAGGGAACGTGGAATTCTCCTTGAAGTTGTCGTTGTTGTGCAGGTCGATAATGTCGGTGCCAATCTCCTTGTCATCCCTGGCATCTTCCCAAAGCGTCTTGACTGTGACGGGGAATTTCATGCAGCTGTCAACGTAGCCTTGCTTGGCGAGCTCCACGGGGTACTCGTAGGCTCCCGGATCAAGAAAAAAATGTTCGTACGATGGTAATCTTCCACGCAGCGCATCCGCCTCGTCCTCCATGTCTGAACTCGAGTCCTCGTCTTGAACCTCGCCATCATAGCTTATATAGCCTTCCTCCTCCTTGCCGTCGGTTTCTCCTACCGCCTTACTTCCGGGCTTGGGTTGAGGATTAAAGAAAAAGAAGGTGGACAAAGTGCACTGCGAGTCACAATCCACAAGCCCAACACGGTGGCCCTTTACTGCCAAAGCCGCCGCTAAATTCAATGAAATAGTAGTTTTTCCTACACCGCCCTTGTAAGCGAACGAGGCCAGGATCACGGGACTGTTCCGCAGGTCCTCAGAGCGAGGCCTTTTAAGCTCCCCTCGCATCATCTCCAAGAAGTGACTGGCTATCAGTTGTAAAGCATGCAGCCCTTGCCAGGGCCAGCTCCCGGCGTAACGCGACAAGAGTACATCGTAAGCGAGCGGCCACCTGCTCGTCGGCGATCCGACGGCCAGGCCACCTTAACGATGTTTTATAATTTCATCAGCTTACGCGCCAAGGCGATACTACGTTGCAGGTAAATGCTTGTCGGCAAAATTAATACCTAGTTCGTCCAACCTCGAAAATTACTACCTCAAGATCATGAATTGCTACTGTAGCGGGATAAAGTAAGGTCACGGTCTACGCAAAGTTGAGCGCACGTGGCCGGTGGCCGTGAGCCCGTGACAGCGTGACCTACTGTAAGCCTACCCGAGTACCCGTGCATGGTCTCTCCCTGTCACGTTCATGGGCTCCTGGCGCACCTTCCTGGAATCAGGCCTAGGCATGGCGGGTGATTTTTAGTCATGAGTTTACTCCTGGTTTACTGTAAAACTTTCCGGGTAAATGGGTACTTTCAGCAACCAATGGGAACGGGTGTTTCGTGCCACTCTTATAATGTTCGCCACGGTCAGGCCATGGGTAATAATAATTATTTTTTTTTGAGACTATATCGTTAGGTAAAGGGTTACATGTACCTAATAGCCACCAGCTAGTTACCCAATGGCCAATAATGTGTAGTTGTGTACAGAATAATATGGTAGGTGATCTGTTTTTAGAAGGGAGCACTCGCATTTTGTGACCATGACTTCAGAACTCACCCCGGATCAGAATCAGACCGGGGAATCGCCGCGCGCCTGGTTGCTAGCTACTCTAAACAGGCCGTAGACTTTCATCATGTAGCGGCGTATCCAGGATGGGATGTCTGCGTAAACCAGACTACCGCCTCCCAAATTCACGTGGGTAGGTACGGTTCTGTACGAATGTAGCCATGCCGTAAGTACGGGTAAAAGCTGTTAATAAATCCCTGTGCAAGAGAAAGCTGCTGACAGTGCAATGGGGCCCCGGCAGCCATAGCGGGAACGATATTCCGGAATTAACGGGGGCGGCATTAAATTAAAATTAAACTATAACATGACACCGTTGGGAGATAATGTAGCACGTATTCCCTTGCTGGATGGATGGAGGTGGGTGAAGCCGCGAAACCGAACTAAGCTCACTCTAAGCTAATCTAGAACATCCTAACTACTCTACTAAGCAAAGCGCCCCTTCCTCCTGGGGGGGGGGGCTTGCCCACAGGGGCTGGCGTGTGAGCCTGGACAATCGTCTTCCACCTCTTCTTGTGCTGCATAGCAGTCCAAGCAAGAGAGAGGGAGGAAATGCGGCGTTCAAACTGGGCCGGGACCACTAGGTCGGCCAGCAACGGCTGTGTATAGTTCATGGCAGGTTTACCCAACTTTCTAGGAATGTCCTTGGGGCCAGGCCAGGTCAGGATATGCCGCCCTGGTTAGCCAAGCCGCTAGGGGCCGGCCAGACCGAGGTCGGTGTCTACCTGACTGGTGCGAGCAAGATGTCCTACGAATGCTATCAGGACGCTGCCTAATCTCGTCCGAAATGCGAGGCATACCCTCACACAAAGACTCTAAAGAGCTATGTGTGGAAAAACCTACGTTCAGGACCTGTCGAAGCATCATGGTAACCGTGCCGTCCAGCCGGATGGCCAGCGTGTCCGTGAGCGTCCATGCCTCGGCGCCACAGGTGAGCACCGTGAGGACCAGGACCTTGAAGAGCACGCGCTTGCGGCTCTCGCCCAGGTCCTTCGAGTTGGGCGAACGAAGGGGTTGAGCGAACGAAGCCTGGCCCAGGCCAGGCCGATGCGGATGCCCACATCGTCGGCGGTGTCGGGGAGCATGCCCCCCAGCAGTTTGAAGCGATCACGGAACTCGACCTCCTTCCCGTTGAGCAGCCGGGGCTTCGGCGCCGCCCCAACCACCACTGGCAGCCCCAATCACCATCGCCTCAGTTTTGACACTAATCTCCAACCCCACCGCCCGCGCCTCCAAGCCCAGACAGTCCAACCAGGTCTGAATATCTTTTCTTTCCTGCGAGCTGTCTTGACTCTTCTGCGTTGTCCATTGTTGGCCGATGACTGTAGGAGCACGCGTAAATTGACCGGACTTGCTATGGGTCAGGTCCGGATGGTGCGCTGTCGAGCGAGAGCCCATCAAGCACACGCTAGAAACTCGCTAGTGTTGGCTATGGTTACATACTTGTGTTGATGATGTTATTGTTCGCTCTTCGGCAGTCATTGCTGCCATGGCCATTGTGGCTGTCCTTGTGCTGCCTTGGCTGTCATGGCTGTCATGGCTTTCTGCTTTCATGGCTGTCCTTGCTGTCTTGGCTGGCATGGCTGGCATGGCTGGCATGGCTGGCATGGCTGGCATGGCTGGCATGGCTGGCATGGCTGGCATGGCTGGCATGGCTGGCATGGCTGGCATGGCTGGCATGGCTGGCATGGCTGGCATGGCTGGCATGGCTGGCATGGCTGGCGTGGCTGGCGTGGCTGGCGTGGCTGGCGTGGCTGGCGTGGCTGGCGTGGCTGGCGTGGCTGGCGTGGCTGGCGTGGCTGGCGTGGCTGGCGTGGCTGGCGTGGCTGGCGTGGCTGGCGTGGCTGGCGTGGCTGGCGTGGCTGGCGTGGCTGGCGTGGCTGGCGTGGCTGGCGTGGCTGGCGTGGCTGGCGTGGCTGGCGTGGCTGGCGTGGCTGGCGTGGCTGGCGTGGCTGGCGTGGCTGGCGTGGCTGGCGTGGCTGGCGTGGCTGGCGTGGCTGG
>RPFO01000034.1:3041180-3138680 GCA_009746045.1 Mesostigma viride
TCCTCTGAGACGACTACCCTAGTCCTTCCATGGCGCTGGATATCGCCATGCGTCCAGGCATACAGTTGTCTCACTTCATAGCCTTATTATAGCTTAGTCCTTGTACAGCCATGCCACGTACGTCCTGGCTGTGCTCAGGTTACTTGCCCACACTCCTTGTTAGGATATGCTCACATGGGTCTTATTGCACCCGCGCAGATCTTGCCGGATCGTTTATCGACGGTGGCCGATTGCAGAGCTGTTGCATGCCTCTGGCATGAAGGAGAAAGGGGGTCTCTGCCCTTTAATTCTTCCTCAGTTGTGCACACACAGGGATTTAAGGCTCTTCGGTGCTACGTGACTCCCCAACGGGAGCACGAGTTTAATTAACTATTTCATGAATTAATTGACATGGTCCGGATTCTCCCGATTTCTGGCCTGCGCTGGTTGTCTCCTTGATGTCAAGTGTATACTGGCATGACATTAAGTAATAAATTTGCACGTACACTTGCATGACACAAACGAGCTGTTTATTTGTCAGATTGTAAGACATGACTCAAATTTCTCTAGGCCATCAAGAATCTCAGTCTGAAACCTTGCATACAGAAAAAATTATGTATACTGCCTTTTGATCCATCATCCACTCAAAACCATCCAAGTATTTACAAAGTGCCTATTCAGACAACCATGTGGCACAGAACCCCTGCCACCTGATTCACACATGGTTGCCTCACCACTAGAAAATCGGGGTTATTTTACGATTCTATACCGGGTCATTGCCAACAAAAACATGTTGAGAGGCCAGCAGGAAGTTTCAAAAGCTACACTATAACCCACAACGCAAATATTCTCCTGACCGTTGCCAGTAATTGATAAGGTATTTTCACAGCGATGCTAGGACTAGGCTGTCAGATCGCGTGGATAGGATCTAATCCTTTTACAACTATGTATGTACAGCAGCAAACACTGACTTTTATTTTTGTCAGTAGTGCCTTCAAAAGAGCAGCTCCCTGTGGCTCCCTGCCATGGATGCCCCACGAGCAGACCGGCAGCCAGGGTCATCCCACCTGTTCATCCAGAAAACCAATGATCAGGTTGCTCGGCGTAAAAAATTAAAGTTTCCTGGCATGGCGCCTGCCAGGGCTTGCACTCCTGGGCATTTTCACTCCAAGACCATCTGCTGCATCAGCCCCCACATCACCGAAACGTCAAGTTCAAAGTCCCCAAACGGTGCCCCTTTGGCCGGCTTGCTGGTTAGTACTGGGCTATCGCAGCTCAGGTCGCCGTCAAAGCAGAGGTCCGGCAGGCAGCAGTCATCAAACCACGACGAATCCTCCAGGTGAGTCGACACCGGGCTGGGTGCCCCACTGGGTGCGTCCTCTTCGCTCAGCTCTGGCACCACGGGGGTTGAAATGGTCTCTGCTTGGCGTGCAAGCATGGCACTTGCTGGTATGGAATCGCGGCTGCTCTCTTCTGAATCCAAGTGCTCCGATGTAGCGAGCAGGGACTGCCAGTCGTCACGCTTGGCACGCTTCAGGGGCATGTCACCCATGGCATCCCCATTACAGCCCGGCGCTCCGCCTCCGTTTGCCCACTTGCGTTTCTCTTCTGGATCGATCGATTGCCCCTTGGCCAATAATTGGCGGGCACGTGACAGCTGGCCGGTAGCTGGCGTGGGTGCAATCGTCACGGCCCACACCCCGCTGGCTGCCACCATTCGCCACCGACCCGCGGGCAGCTGCTGAAGCATGGTAATGGCTGCGCGATTCTAGTTCCTTTAAATGGGATGCCAAGTCTGCCACCACAGCAGCACAAGCAAGGGGAGGGGAGGACGCGCGTGTGTGGAGATGCAAGCAGCATTGAGTCAACAGGCGAGGAGGCCACGAAAAACCAAGGAAGGTCAGACCGGTACCCATAGAGCATCCATCACCCAGGCACACCATCACAACAAGGAGCGCAGGGTTTTGTGGATGTGGCACCACGAGCGTGAACCAAGGCCATGTCATGGCAGTGCAACCCTCTACCAGGAAAGGAAGGGGGGGTGGGAGAGCGGAGGGATGATCCTGGACAGTAAAAAGTGCATCCTTATCCACCTTGTTGTTGCCAAAAACCCGGAGAGTTCGGTTGTATCGCGGATGGCCAGGGCATGATGGGTATTCACACATGAGTTGAGGCATTCCCATCCCGTATCCTGGCAAGCAGCCGCGCCTGCTCTTGAGAAAGGACACACACATCACTTTATAAGCTGGTAATGGTTAAGGACGAGTAAGAGCGCTTGCTATGGCCAAGAAAGATTGAAATTCAAGGCGACTTGTCTGGAGGTAGCAACTAAAGTAGATTTACCAGGGTCAACGTACCAAGAGCAACCTTACAGTAATCTGACAATGAACAGGCTCATAGGCCAAGCCGATTTCTATGCATAGGTGCGAGACAATTCTCACGTATCCGGGGAAACAAACTACGAGGCCCACCCTTAGCCAAGAAAGCTCTTGGCAAACGGTCACATATGAAGGTAATCATGACGAGCACAGGGAACGCACGACTCTTGCGCACACGTGCTTCCACACCCACCCCCCTCAACGTTTCTTGGGCAGGTACCGCTGTAGTCCTGCAGAGCAAAAGGAAACAAATGTAAAAGACCTAGAAAACTTCATATGACCACACAAACGCACCCGCTTCTGCTCGGTGCTCGGTGCTCGTCGCTCGCTGTCACGTCCACACAACTGACCTTCGCTACTCCAGCGATCTGCAAATGCAAAACAGAGGATGGGAACGTAGACGAGCTACGATGAGCCAATGGTAAAGAATGTGAGGAAAACATCGCTGTAACGACGGCGGTAGTATGCGTTGATTAGTCGCCCTATATTTGGGCCGCCAGAGTGCATGGAAGCAAATCAAATTATTGGGCAAATTCCAGGCAAACTTTCAAACAGATTCTTCTGTCCAAAAAGCGCGCGGTAGGGATTGCTATAGGCGTCTTTCGCAGCGGAGAGCCAACTAATACAGGCAAAGATGGAGGAAACCAAGCATGCAAGCAAATGGGTGGTGCATGGCATAGACAACAAACTTACCCAATTCTTGAATCTTGCGTTCCCTGTGACAATGGCACCCGCGTTCATCAAGTTCGCGGTGCGATTTGCGATGGCGGCCCCGCTTTGCTAAAGAAAAGAGAAATGGCCCACCCAAAGCTTGAAGTAACTTCATCCGACGGTGTAAGATCGATAAGAAATCGTTCCATCGATGGACATAAAGGTCTGCGGGTCCCGCGGCATTCTTAAAATCCTGAGATTTTCATTGCTTGATACACGTCTGCTTGGTTCTGTCCGTGCAACAGGCTAGCTACGGCACTTTCATGAAATCTGCGTACTCCAAGGAGCTGCATAAAGTTGTAGTTAGTTAGTTAGTTGTAGCCCACGTTGTAGTACTACAACAACAACAACAGTTGTTGCCGAACCGGATGACGCGACGCCATTTTGACACGTCGATTGGTCTGAAAACGCTTGGGAAGCCCACTGCCCGGTGCCCACTGCCCACTGCCCAGGCCTGCGCGACAGCGTTTTGCTAACTGCTTTCAGACCAGTAATTAATGACGAACGTAAATGATGCGAACCTACGCGAACCATGAACCGATCATGCAGAACAACCCTCATCAAACTCGCTATTACCAGCGTAGGCAGGGTGGTAGGCCAAATATTCCAACCTGTAGCTCCCTGAGTGTTGGTCAAGGTGAATTGGACTCGTTTTCAGACCAGTAATTACGAACGAATGTATGAAATGCGAACCATGAACCGATGATGCAGAACCGGCAACTCTCATCAAGCTCGCGGCATCATTAGTATGCGGCCAAATATTCCAAGCTACCTTAACCCTAAGAGTGTTGGTCAAGGTGAATTGGACCCCTAGTCCCTGCTGAATACTGGGAACTTTTGGCCTACGTCGATCCCTGGTTAATGAATGGTTCCTATTCTTCTGCCTCTAGCATTGGCGTACCCGCTACACCGCCAGCTTGAGGTAAAAAGGGGGTCCGACCGATCCAGGGCTGCGATCTTAAACCTGAAATCAAATCCAGGGCTGACAATCTTAAAAATCAGCTGTGCACACTTGGTGCACATACCCCCCCTCGCGTATGATGACCGCTACTTAGCAGCCTTGCCTACTAGTGGTGCCTCCTCTACAGTAAGATGCCTCCTCTACTGTAAGATCTTTTTTTATCCAAAACCAGCCCTGCGAACTTAAGCCAGAAATTCCAAAATCCAGGGTCTCAAGATCTAAAACCTGGGCTTCTTGAACCTCAAGCTGGCGGTGTAATAGCTATAGCATACGGGTGGCGTTAGAGCCTGCGCCAGTATGTGCATGACGGAGCTTACTCTGCGCTCCAGCGCATTACTTTTTCAGATTTAGATATATCAAGGATCTATGTCAATTGTTGCTGAACCCTCAGTTCAATGGCTGCTACATCTGCGTATCCTGCATCACCTGACCTAATTGTAACTTGAGTTATGCTCCTTTTCCTGGCTTGGGAGGCGACAGACACATGTTACGTTGCCAATAGCTGGGTGCAATTATTTGGCTTCTCATTCATCCACCCCAACAGCACAGTTAGTTGGGATTATGAAGCAGATATGATCATGACCCTCCTTCTTTTACATAAGGTCGCACCTAAAATATTCACAGTTTTGAAAAACGGCCATTTCGATTAATAGGGTCGCCTTCTTTTCTTCTTTCTCTAATGCATTCCCCTACTCCCGCCTCAAAATGTCCAACCTATTCCAGATCTCACTCGCCAAAATCACGTCCACCCTTGTCCTCATCATTCTCACTCTTTATCATTCCTACCAATTGCGGCTATTGATGCCACTACCACCGCCACCGCCGCCGCCGCCACCACCACCAACAGCACCACCACCACTACCTATAACCGCCACCGCCGCCACCGCCATCACCATCACCACCACTGCCACCTCCACCTGCTTGTCTGCCTGCCTGTCTGCCTGCTGAGTCCCCCACCTGCCGGGCTGCTTGGAAGGTTGCTTGCTTTGTTGCCTGCCTTTCTAATTCCTCACTTGGCTCGCCTCTCTCTTATCTTCGGCATCCTCCCAGGTTGATGGGAAGCGCTGCCACACATCAATTATTATCTGGACCATTTTTTACTATCAATCATTATCTTGAGCATTTGATGAGGCAGGTTCTTGTGTGTTCGTCCGCTCTTGCGCGTCTTTGTCCAGTTCTTGTGTGCTAGGCCTGCCAGTGATGTCTGGCTTTTTGTTCACAACCTCTTGTTCTTAAACAAAGCGTTGTGTGCGTGTGCCCACTCTCGTGTTCGCCCATGTCTTGGCTTAATTGGTATGCATGCAGGTCTTGGCTTGGCCGGTTATTGCACGATATTTGGCACCTAATCAAAGATCTTCGATTCTTCCATGTGCCGCAAGCCCAGCGGTGACAAAAAGGCGCTCGGGCATAAAGCGTGTTCAAGCTGTTCTAACATGGGGCACATTCTGGCTTCATTCTTCCGCCGGCCACAGCTGGGCTGAAGTTGAAGCGCAAGGCATTGAAGCTCTGAAACACGCGGATAAGGGAACATTATCGCAAAGGCAAAGACACAGTGCTCATGCGAGACATTTTGTCCCCCATGAGCAGCAAAGTAAAATTCCATTTGCTCTGCTGGCTTTAATGTGCATCCCTCTGTTGCTTTTTGGCTTAATTAATTAATTAATTATCAACATCACTCCGTTGGGAGTAGATGTAGCACATAGCCCTGAGAAGGGGCATATGGCTTTTAATACATTCTAGGCTACTTCATGCAAGGGTGGGAATGTAAGCTACCCCTGCTCTAGGTGCACCAGGGCACCCGCACCCTCATGGTCTATCACGCTATGCCCGGGTAAGGGGGGAGCATGCCTGTGAGGGGGAAGATCATCATGGCTATACAAAAACTAGAGCGTGGCATCTCAGCAGAGAGCAGCTCTCTGTATGGGCACAGCATTACTAAATAAAACTAGGCATCGTCTGGAGTGTGGCTCATCATAGGCACACATGTACATGATTACATAAAGCGCGTGGCTTAGCTGGATTTTTGGCTTGCAAGGATTTAAAATTTAATTAATTAATTAATAACTCCGTTGGGAGTGTATGTAACACATAGCCCTGAGAGGGGGCATATATGGTTTGTAATACATTCTGAGCTACAACCTGCAGGTGGGGGGATGTAAACCGCCACCTACTCTGAGTGCACAAGGTGCACCTGCACCGACCATGATGTATCAGAGCTCAAAGGCCTGGCATGGGGTGGAAGCACGTGACGCAGTGACGTGTCTATTAATTAATTAATTAATTAATGGTGTGGAAGATTAACATGGCTAGGCAATGGAGCCCTTGGGTGGATGGCATCTCAGCAGAGAGCTCTGCATGGGCAAAACATAACTAAATAAAGCTAGGCATCATCTAGATCTGGTGTGGGGCACATCATAGGCACACTGTCATTAATTAATTGATTAATAGACACGTGACTGCGTCATGCACGTGAGCATAAGTCCTCAGTGGGAGGGGAACATGGGATGGAATGGATGGTATAAGCTATCTAGGTACGTCCTAGTTACAGGGGTGTGGGCGCCGCGGCCCGAATCGCTATGAATGCCATACTTGGTCACACGCGGAGCCCCCACAGGCTTGGGGGTGGTCTCCTTCATCACTACTTGCCATCTATCCTTGCGCACCATCTGCCTCCATATTACAGACAAACCAGGAGGCTGCCCGGGGGTGAGCCCGTCACGTCTAGTGTAGCACATGTCCATGCCGAGTCTATCACGAAAAGTCCACGGGTGGCGGCCCTGCCGCGCGCGGCCGGGGGCACGCCAGGTGAGGACATATGCACACTATCATGTACATGGCTAAATAATGCTAATTCCTCAGCTGGCCAGGGGGCCTGTAATAGGCCTGCGTACATGTACAAGGCCAGCACGGTGGAGCCCTACGCCTTACTATTCTACACTACTACTGCTGTATTCTCCTAAGCTGGGGTGGCTGAAGCATGCCGGGGCAGCGGGGGTCACTTGCCAGGGCTTGTGGCCGATATACTAGATGGCCGCCCCCTTCCAGTACACCGGCTTCCCCGCCGTGGTCTGCCGGAGCTGGAGGTAGGTCGGCCATCTAGCTCCCGTCGCCGTTGTTGCTGCGCCAGGGTCAAGTCGTCATCCAGGGTGTAGTGAGTCTTCTCGAGCCGCTTGCGGCGTCTGAGAAGCGAAATCTTGTCCGCCGGGTTCTCAAAGATGAGCAGAAGCGGAGGCGCCCCTGCCTTACCCCGCGAGCTTGCGGGGTCCAAGGCGGTGGGCGTCCAGCTTGATCTTACCAATGAGGCCCATGCAGCCAAGGATTTCTCTCTCAATCGCCTGTCCGTGCAAGCGTCACGGAATTCTCACCTTCCACCAGGCCGAAGTTCTTGACGATGACGTTAAGGCTGCGCTTGTCAAGCTCGGCCTCCTCGCGGAGGTCGAGTGTCTGCTGCTTGAGCTGTGCTGCGACAGCGGAGGTGGTGGAGGTGGTGTGTTGCTTGAGCATGTCCGCCCAGGTCTGGGTGGGAGGAGCATCGCCTGCCGGCCAGCGGGGGCTGGCTTGGCGGCTATGTCCTCAGTCACCGCCTGGGCGGTGAGGCCTGCGGTGTTTTGCAGGCACTCGATGGCGATGGCGTTGTCAACCTTGAGGCGCTGGTCGATGTCGCGGAGCTGGGCGGTGATGGCGTCGGTGGTGGGGGTGGTGGCGGTGGAGGAGGCGAGGAGGGTGGATCGAGGTGGCGGTGGAGATGCATGGTGGAGAGGAGAGGGAGCTCGGCAGCCAGCGTGCTGCCCATGGCTGCCACATCTGCAGCAAGGGGGGCCCACGTGCTGCGCGAGGGCCTTTCTTAAGGAGTGAGCGGATGGAGGATTCGCGGTCAAGGTGGTGGTGAGGGGCTTGGGGGCCCAGACTGGCCAGAGCTCCTCGAGGGAGCGTCCAAGGACTGAGGGAGAAGAGGGCTGTCACGGACGCGAGCTATGTCATCCGGGCGCCCACTGGTTATGCACAAGACCGGTGACGTGTGCAAGGAATGTGTTTTCTGCGCATTTTCGACAAAGGCTAGTGACCGGGGGGGGGGGACACTAGCACTTGCAGCATAGGGGCAGGGGCAGGCGCGCCGGGCCAGGCACAGTCGGGCGCGCAGCATAAGAGCGGACAAAAGTGTACGTGCGCGCGCGCCGGGCCAGGCACAGCTGGGCGCCGGCGCAGCAAGTGACTTGAGCGGACGGCAGCATAAGTGCGCAGCGTCGAGATCATACGTCGAGGATCATACGTGAGTTAGTGGACAGCTGGAGCTGGAGCTGGAGCTGGAGCTGGAGCTGGAGCTGGAGCTGGAGCTGGAGCTGGAGCTGGAGCTGGAGCTGGAGCTGGCTCCCAGCTGGAGCTGCATGGAGCTCAGTGGACTGCTGGACTTCAACAGCGCCGAGGCTATTGATAGGCCAGGTGTCTTTGTGGTGTAGAATAGCGGGTCAACGTTATGAGGACTGGACAGAAAATGGAAAAGGACAATTTGCGGTGCGGAGCTGGCCAGATCACTGGAATGAATGCGAAATCGCTGGCAGCCCTATGAAAGGGATTTCTTCTAGAAAGGAAAGATTAGAAGCAATGTTTGCTCAGTGGGCCACTCACACGCAAGGTGTGAGCGTGCAGATTGTTTGAAGGATATTATGCTTCGACCTTGGTGGTCGTGACTCAATGCCGGACATTCCCAGAGACAGAAATGCCGGAGCCTCTAGGAGATATGAGATCGGCAACAGGGTAGCAATTTAGATTTGTCGGGATGCCTTCCTGCTTTTGTTGGCATGTGTGGTAGAAAGCCAGGACGGCAACTGGAATGCGGTTTCTGTTTGCATGACCAGTTCAGGCAGCAAGATAGTTTTGGCATTCCTGGCTGGACTGACAAGTGTGGCGTGTGTCATGCGTGTGGCATGACGAATGGTTTGGTTCATAGTCGAAGAGCACTCTCACGTAGCGTGTAGTCTCTTCGAGTTTCTCGTTAGTGGCCTTCGTGTTTCTCCCTTTCCTTGGGAGCAAGGCCGGTAGCATGTCATGGAGCGCTGCCTAAGTGCGGGCTCGTGAGCATGGAGTGCATCGATATTGAGACTATCAACGTGTTGTAATTGTATTAACTTTCTCAATAAATTCCGCATGTGCGGCTTCATCACGCATCAGACTGTGCAAAGTGTGTGTTGTGAAAGCATTGTTCTATAGCAGGGGAGGCAAAAGCATCATCTTGCACCATCATCATTGTCGCAATTAGATTATAGTTGGAGCGTCTAGCTAACGCCCCAGCAAGGATAGTCAAACGCGGCAGGCGACGGTACACAAGGGGATCAATAAGGTGGTCATCAGGCACGAGGGACAGTTGAATCCTTGTCCTCGGCTGAGAACCCTCCTTTCGTTAATCATGGGACAGGTCCGCGCCCACCCCACAGGGCATGCAGTTAAGGCAGGCACGTCAGCTCAGCTCATTCGGGTTTTACCAAAGCTGTCAGAGTGGCCAGCCGCCATGGTGGCGCCGGAGATTGTGGAACGCAGACGCGACAGGGCGTATAGTAGCTGCATGTTGCGTCCAAGCCTATTTAATTAGGTTTAGTAGTGGACAGTTCGGCGCAACAATGTGAAATAGGCGAAGTCTTAGTGTTCGACTATTTAGGACTATTTGTACAGCCGGTTCATACGGCGTTGTACTTGCTATTCAGTGGTTTTGTAGTACTTTCGGTACTTTGGTTTATCTGTAGGTGCGCAGCATGTCAATGTGCGTGGACCTAGTATAAGTCGTTTTGGGTCGTACAGTCAATTCGTGTGAACCGTGAGCGCCCTAGAGATCTCGGTTGACCATGCGTCCAAGCAGTGCTGCTTGGCACTGCTTGGCAACGCCGTGAGCCGCCAAGGTTAATAGTGTGTGGGAACGTTCACCATTGTCACCCGCGGAATGAATGAAATGAATTGAGTTAATCTCTTTCTCTTTCCGGCTGGGTCACGCCCGCGGGTTTAGGAAATGCATGGTCCTGAATTCCTGTCGTAAATGCTACATGTACCTCGGGAGGCATTATAGCCACGCTTCCCTATAGAGGTTGTCTCACCGCAGGCTATAACCGGCCAGGGTCAACTGCGCCAGGTCAATTATGCCAGACTAGTTATCGTCCATACTAGTCATGGTGTGGATTGCGTAGATTAATATAGCGACCACTGTTCATAATGGTCTATTATGAATCAGGTGTAGATCTTTCGCAGCCGGCAGTCAGCCGGGATGTAAAACTCAGGTATCGGAGGAATCCACCTGAGTCGCAGAGGTAAATAAGCGCTGTTTATAAGTTTCTAAAACAATCGTAATGTCACATCGCAGACTTGCCACCTTGCGATTGTGCGTGTGTCGTGACCTACACTCTAGAGGTCATGACCCAGGTTCCTGTCAGGAACGGCTTTTTTCACGAATTTAATTTTTTCTTTAGGCGGTAGGTCGATTTTCAATTGCCCCTGCCGAAGAGGGGTTATGGGTTCGGTAGTTATTGAATAAGTCCGGCAATCGGCATCGAGAACCTATAGCGGGTCCATAATCCCTCATAGTCGACTTTTTAGTGGGGCGGGGTGCTGGCGAGCGTCCGAGGGAATATCCTCATCATCGGCGACCTCTTTTACTTCGGCAGCGTCCATGGGCACGACACCCGGCAGTCAGCTGGGGGAGTCGAAGACACAGGTATGCCCGGAGTAGGATTGTTCATTATGATAGAACGCTCCTTCGGCCAATGCTGTTGAAATTTTAGTTTTTCCTAGACTTGAATTTCTATCAGTATATGCAGCCCTACCCAGTAGTGTTTCTTTTAGGGTTGCAGCCCTTCCAGGCTGTAGCCCCCTTTTCTTTTTGTCATGCTGCAGCCCTTCCAGGCTGTAGCCCATTTGTGTGCTGCAGCCCTTACAGGCTGTAGCCCGCTTTGTGTGTGTGTGTGTGTGTGTGTGTGTGTGTGTGTGTGTGTCCAGGCTGTAGCCCATTTTCGCGTTGCAGCCCTTCCCGGCTGTAGCCCATTGTGGTGCTGCAGCCCTTACAGGCTGTAGCCCGCTTTGTGTGTGTGTGTGTGTGTGTGTGTGTGTGTGTGTGTGTGTGTGTGCGTTGCAGCCCTTCCCGGCTGTAGCTCATTTTCGCGTTGCAGCCTCTCCCGGCTGTAGCCCATTTAGCGTTGCAGTCCTTCCAGGCTGTAGCCCAAGTGTTTCTTTTAGTGGCAGCCCTTATAGGCTATAGCCCCTAGCAGCAATAGTGTACACTGTGGCTGGCTCCGGAGCACGCTGAACAGGTCATTTGTGGGTACGGGTGGGGGAGGCAGGTCTTGCCACTCTTGTTCAGGCAGAAGAGTTAATTCTTATGCACACGGCACTCCTGGGTCACTAGGAGCCACTAATTGTACCACTCTATGACCTTCACCACCACCTTTGCCTTCTGCCCCAACCATCCTCTCACCAGGGTCATCAGTGTAGAGGGTACAGGGAGGGCAACAATTGTTGGATGCACTACGTAGCTGTGACAACAGGTAGTCATATCTGTTGCATGCGCGAGTGGTGACGCGCAGTAGTAGCTACTTTGGTTGGCTGCTGCACTGTTACAGGTGGTCACACTTGTTCTTTTCCTTCATAGGGTTGTTTTATTTTCTTTCGGTGCTGGTAGTCATGCCAGTATCTTGGAGACAGGCAGGTAGTAGCCAGTCTGGCTATAGCTGCTGCGCTGTTACGGGTGATCACACCTGTCCCTCTTCTTTCTTTTGTTGTTTGGTTATTTCCATGTGCTGCTAGTCACGCCAGTATGTTGACACTGTGTCCCTGTGGTTGTAGCCATTAGCTGCCTGTACCATGTACCTCCTTTGCAGGGGCCAGGATGGCTGCCTGTGCTCATCTTATAGGTGCTATAGTGACAATTGCTATCTTTAGTAGCATCGTCCCTTGTAGTCTTTAGTGACTGCAATATTCTAGCAATATTTGTATCAGCTGTGACATGCAGCAGCTAGTAATAGCTGTGTTGTCTAGGTTGCTCTTATTTGCTACTAGACATCGCAATTAGGGATACCCTCATGGCGATTGTTGTCTCTTTGTTGGGATTAATTAGTTAGAGTGACAGTTGTTGCAACAGTTATAGTCATAGCTGGTGCCATCATGAGTATTTTGTCCCTTGTGCTTCTTTTGGTTCCTGTGTATATGGCCCTCACGGCCGTCCATGTGAAGTGTATCAACACTTTACCTCTTTTGTTTCCTTAGTGGTTGTCGCCGGCGTTCCACCGGCTTGTTCCTTTGTGCATCATGTCCATCTTCAAGCGTCGGCCTGTTTGGCAAGGGTAATTAATGTTTCTTACCTTTGACGTATCTATGCGACGTGGTTGTTTCAGGATGATGCGCTTGGTTGTTGTAGCTCGGGTACCTTACTTTTCCTTCCAGTCAGGGAGGGTTCTATCAGCATATGCTTTGCAACCTTCCTAGTTGCAGATTTCACTTTGCTGAAATGCATGCTGACGTTCATGGACATCAGTTCCCACGTGTGGATCCTACAGGGTTCTCAGTCCTCCTGTCATGCACACTTGTCTCCTCGTACTTTTTCCTTCCAGTCAGGGAGGGTTACGTCGCCACAATGTGCAACCTTCTTAGTTGCAGGTTTTAGGCAATGGAGCACTTAAGCTGCATGACGGGCCTGGGATTGTTGTTGATTTTTGTTGCTTGACATAACAATCTTATGGATCCTATAGGGTTAGCAGTACTCCTTCAGTCTGAAGGCGCTATCAGCATTTTGTTCTCTTCCCTGTTCTATAAGGGGAGTTAGGACTCTTCACATGGGGTGCATTGGGTTTTACCACCACCCCCACATCATCTATCCTCAGTCGCATTCAGCCCGTTGCCATCCCCCCTTCCCTGCAAAGCCACCGTGCCAGGAGCCAGCAAGTAGTAATCCTTGTTGTTCGGGGTTGCTGTTGGTCATACATGCTGTTTGCTTGGATTGATGTCAGGTGATAATGGGTGTTCATACCCATTTTTGTGGGTGTGTGGCACGTTTCTGTTGCAGGTAGTCATACCTATTTTTTTTGTACTCAATACTAGCGGTCATGCTGGTAACCGTGGCAATGGTTTATATCGGACATCGCCAGCTAGACACATCTACCATGATGACAGGGGCTCATGATAGCTCAGTACCGGGGAGTTCCTCGACGTGTTAATAGGGGCAGCCTTGCTTGTGGACCTGATCACTCCACTCTCAGTGCCATTCGGACACACTGATGTTTCGTAGACACTGCCTTGTCCTGAACTTCACACCCCTTTCTCCCCAGTCTGGGGGTACCCTTGTGGGTACAATGTCTTTGTACCTCAGTTATGGGACGTCTTTTTTGGCTTGATATTCTATCTGTTTGGTTTGTTTGGAATTTTTTTTTTCCTTCCCCCCCCCCCCCCTCCGGGTGCTTTCCGTCGCGAGGGCGCTCCGATTCCCATAGAGGGGGGAGGAGAGAAGAAGAAAGAGGCTTCACAGCCCCTTAGGGGGGGCAGGAGTCACATGGATAATAGGCATCTGTGTGTTACCCAGTTAGTGGACTGAAGGGAGAGGCTCCCATCCCCCTTAGGGGGGGGAGGATTCAGTGTGCACTCAGGTTACTAGTGTTATTACTAGTGGCTCTAGTAGCAACTAGATATTGTGTCTGTACTAGTAGTCATACTAGTGGATGCACATGTTGGTCCGAGCATCTGTGTTTGTATTGGTAGTCATACTAGTGAGCTCTAGTGCATGTGTTGGTCCGGACATCGTGGATGTACGGGGTTGGTTGTCCTTGGTTCGTCAGTGTCTGAGGTCAACTAGGTCATGTAGTACGTAGGTGTATGAGGGTGTACGTGGTGTGTGCATAAAGGATTGGAAGATGCGTATGCGTGTCAGAGGAATCTTTCAATTTTTTTCTTTGAACTTGGTGTGGGTTCCTCCATGCCGAGGCACACGCTTGGCTCCCCCTTAGGGGGGGGAGGTATCTCATCTCTTTCGTGCGATGGATGTGCGCAGTCATGCACACTTGTCTCTTCCCCACCACACCAATACCAGCCGCATGTCCGCAAGGAGGAGCTATCTGCTCTTCAGGACCCCGCTCTTCAGGAGGGGTTGGACCTCGGCATTAGTTCATTCGGCGCGGAGTCCCCCTTGTAGTCATACGAGGTGGCGAGGGACACCGCTTTCATAAGGGTTACGGCGGCGACAAAGAGCGCGGGATACGGTGCGCGCAGTTCGAGCTATGATCACGCCTCAAGTTGCGACATCTGCGCGACGTCGGCGCAGTGGCGGCAGTCAGCGCTAGGGCGGCCGTCGGGCGAAGTATCACACGCGACTTCCGTCGCAAGCGTATATTTGTGCAACGGTGGTAAGCCACCGTACATGGAGCCCGCGCTATGCCCCTCAGGTATAGTGGCGACGGGCGACAAGGACAAGGAGACACAGTGGCCACTTCGGCGAGTCGATGGACGCATCGGCGAGTCATTTGTTGGACAACATGCCGGTTTCCGGCATTAACAAGGCGTCCGACCTCTCTTCGCAGTCCGCGGTGGAGGTCGAGCAGCGGGTTTTCTCCTAGCTGCAGGCGCTACGTTTAGGTTTGGAGAAACAGATGGTTGCATTGGCAGAGTTGTTTTTTTTTAGGCGCGGTTGTCCACCGCGATGGAAGCGGTACTCCATGCAGAAGGTGATGGAGCGGATGTTGACTCCCCAAGCGGCGGCGGGACCTGGGGCTTCTGCACCTTCCAGTGCAGGACCCAATCAGGTCGCGCCTTAAGGGCCGGGCAGGGCAGTCACTAGCGCGACGTTACCGGTGGGTACTGTGACCGTTGCGGGTGGTAATTCCGGGGTTGTGGGGCCGTTAGGTCCCCCAATGACGGGCCGGCTTTCCAGTGCCCGTCCAGGGGTCGCACCGGGGCCGTCAGGTCCCCTCGTGGCGGGGCTTTCCAGCCCCTCACACCGACCTTTGGCTCCTGTCCAGGTTCCCCCTCAGGGGTCTGGGTGAGTTAACGTAAAGGATTTACGTTAGATGGATAGAGATTGTTACGCTCTTTCCAACGGCACCTTGAACGCCTCATTTGGTTAAGAAACGTAAAAGTTATGACGTTTCCTAGGCTGTGCCGACAGTACCCGGTGTTAAAATCGAGTTCGAATTTTATTAAATGATAATTTTACGGTAATCAGGTTACAAACTCAGAGCCAAGCCCCCAGCTTAATTTACCAGCGCAACCATAGCCATTGCCAGCATAGCAGCAACAACCGTTGGACCGCCGCAACACAATGCTGGCTTTTGGATCATCATCGTCTGTCAGGCGGCTAGGCTAGCCTGCAGCGCTAGGCACCGACGCAAGCCTGGGAACGCATCTCCGTTACACATCTCCGTTACAACACACCAGCCGAGTACCGACCAATCGACACACACCAGTATCTCGCCACTTGTCACGCCAGCCGGCAGTACCCAGAATCCTAGTCCGCACCTCAGTACCGGACCAGTGCCGCACAGCCAAAGTCTAGGGCGTAACTCACGAGGCATAACGCACACAGCGTAACTTAAATCGTTGTGGATCACACAAGCCAAAATTCAGCCGAACCTCAAAACGGCTAAGTCCCAATGCGCCGAATTAACCCGAACGCCTCGAACCACAAAATGGCTAAGTACCGGCACACAATCATTAATTATTTCCATGTGACTGCGAGCTGAAACCTATAATATAACACCAGCCGCTTTTTCCCGAGCAGTCACACATCCCACCAATCATTATCTCACTCAGCTCGAGAGTAACCGACAGACACCTCACCAGGAAGCACTAACACAGGACGCTATGTACTAGGGGAGTCCGCACCCCTCACTTGGCGCCCATTCACGCCCTGGTAGTACAACCAGCATCTGTCAGTAAGTCAAGTAAGCAAGCGAGAATACAAGACTGATCAAAAGACCACCCTCGGCTCCAACACCAACCACACCCTGAACCCACGGACTTTCACACATCACCAACCACAGTCCCCGCCTCCGATCAGGTCCTCAACCCAGGACCATCCCATCAGGTACATCCCCACCAAGATAGAGTTATCCAACCGTACTGGGTCATCCTGAGATGGGCTCGATCCAGGGGTCATTCCCAGCCCACATGTAATGCGTCCCAACGCCTGCCAGCCTGAAATTCTCATGCCACATGGTCCATTGCCCAGATCTACATCAAACCCTCCAGCAGTCCTTGCAGATCCCCGAGAGAGCCCCCCATGACCATCCGCAGGAGGCGATACTGGTCGCGCGCCCCAGCGAACAGCTTGGTCAGCGCATCAGCCGGGTTGAGCTTCCCAGGTAGATGAAGCACGCTCACTGCGTATGACAGTTCCTTGAGTAGTAGGAAATCCAGGTCGCGCGTCCTGGACAGGCTGTTGAGAATGAAACTCACAAGCGGCTGACTGTCGGTATGCACAGTCGTGGTCAGTACCAAACGAGCATCCAGCCACTTGCCCATCCAGCGCAGAAATTGCTCTAGATACAGGGACGCCTTGATGCACTCACACACCCCGCGACACTCATTGGTATCCGATCCAACTGCCACCCTGCGGCACAACCTAGAGTACCACCCACAGAGCGAACCATTGCCCTTGGGGTTGGAGAGCACAAACAAGCCGCCCATGCGAGCTCTCGTCTTGGTGAGCTCCCTGCCCTCGCCAGACGTGTCAGCAAAGCAATGCAACACAATCGGCTGAGAAAGAGACAAACCAGAAAGTACTACACCCTGGCTCTCAGCAACATACTGCTTGATCACAGACGGAGAAACGAGAGCCAACACCTCATCCACAGTCCTACTTAACACCAGCAGGTCAGGCCCACACACCGCTGCCATCCAGCCGAGCTTGCCACGCAATCTGCTCCACAAACCCTTGGCGCACAACTCCTCCACATCGCGCATGAGCTCCTCCCTGTACTTGTCAGGAATACCCAAGTGCATCCGGTGCTTACCCGACACCACCCGCAGGGTTTGCACCACCCCGCAAAACACCCGTGGCGTCTGCGGCCCCAATTGCTGCAACTCACCCACTGGGAACCGCCGCCCAATGTCAGCATAGAATGCATGCAAGGCTGACCGCGAAGCAATGACACGCAAGTCATCCCCATGCAGTTGTACAAACATAGGACCAGACGGCATCCGCGCCACGAACAACGATGGGTCGTAGGGAGATACCTCAAACTCTGCGATCTCACCCAACGCACGCATGAGGGTTATCCTCCAAACAATCGACGCGCTCTGCAGACCCTCTATAGCCTTGCACAGACCCATGAACTCAGACGTGACCACCTCCTTCCAGAACGGCGGCGTCTGCACCACTAGAGGCGGAGTACCCTCCCACACCTCTTGCGCCACTTCCTCGCTAGAGTTAGGGAATGCGCGCTTGACATCAATGGACGCACACGCGTAGTCCTTGCCTTCGTCCAGAAAGCTAAGAAAAATCATGCTAACCATCCTGAACGTGTCCCATGCCATCCCTGGGGTGTAGAGCTCCTCCTTGGCCAGCGGGCTAGTACCTGCAAACTCTTGTGATACCGGCCTCACGTAGCAGATCTCCACACCTGCCTTCACCTTGTGGGACAGCACCATCTTCAGCGGAAGCACCCTAGCCCCCTTCGGCACCGTGTCAAGCGGTTCATACACCCCGTAGCCCTGCCACTCCTCAAGTGCCTTACGGAATGCACACCACCAGCTCGAGAACCCACTAGGCGTTGACATCTGCAGTACAAGCTCAGGGAATGTGATCGGGGAATGTGCGGCTATGTCCCTCTCAGTGATTCCTAGGCTGTTGGGATGCAGTAATGCAGGCATAACCAGGTCAGCAGCTGGCGGGAGATCAGCGCCCCACGCTACACCCTCCGTACCCGACAGTGCTGCTAGCCTAGCCACTGTGCTGCAAATGCGACTGAGAGGCTCGACTGACTTGTAAGACTGTAGCTCTATCGACCCGTGACCTACTCGGGTTAGCAATGAGCTCTGAATCCGCACATCAGGATGGTCCAGGAAAGGAAGTCCCAAAATGGCGGGTCCATCATACCCCTCGAGCACGCAAAACGGCGTCTCCTCCCCAAGATCGTCAGCATTACCTCACCCCGCACCGGCATCCTCACTAACCCGGAGAAGTCCTCCACATACCTCCACCTGGACGCAGTGCACGGCAGATGCCTGGCTACTCCCTCACCCAGCAAGCACACCACCGCGTCAGTGTCCACTTCCAATCGACAACTACCCAGCCCGTCCGAATACCAGTTGGCAAGCTTAGAGACCGCAGCCACCAGCTCACCTGGCTCACCTCTCTCCTCGACAGCCTCGCTGTCGTCCATGGGGCTATCGCCCTCACTCGGCAATATAGGCCCCGCGTCGGCCAACCCGCCAACGCCACCAGCCTGCTGCCCCGCACCTGCGGTCAATGCCCCAGCATCGCCGGCCCGTGCAACCCCACCTTCGGCTGGCTCACCCGCCTCACCGGACCGTGGTACCATCCCACCTTCGGCCACCCGCTCCTTGCCGGCCCGCGAGATGTTGCCCCCCAACTGCCGCTGCTCGCCCACCGTGGCAGCGCGTCGAGCTTCCTGCAGGCGCTCCACTAGGCGGGCTAGTACCGCGGCGCGCTGCTTCTCCTGGTCGTCAACGGCTGGGGCAACCCCCGAACCGCCCGACCCCACGCTAGCGGGACCGCCCTTGGAAGGTGGCAACCCAGCTTCCGGCGAAAGGGAGCGAGTAGGTTGATCAGGCCCACCCCCCTCCCTCACCCCCCCTGCAGCCCCGGGATCCCCCGCCTCACCCCCAGCCTGCACACTGGGGTCCCTAACACCTTCCTCAGCGGGTGGGTCTGGCGGCCCCAGCCCGTCATAGTAGGGGCGCAGGTGTTTCCACGCTAGCAGCTTGTCGTAGCAACTGTCCTCTAGCGCTACCGAAGCAAGCATGTGATCAGGATCGATCTCCTTGACCACACCGGGACCTCTCCATAGGCCCCGTTTTCCATGACTGCCCTCCGCGTAGGCCCAGACCCTGGCGTTCACGCACGGCACATAAACCTGTCCACGTCGCAGGTCCATCTTTACCATGCGCACGTAACGATCGCTCAAATAATCCCTGTACTCTTCCACAGCCTCAGGTGACAACAAGCCCATCTCCACTCCCTTAGGCGTGACTGCCACCTGCCCACCCAACACCTTGACCATTACACGGTTGTTGAGACATTGCTCTATCTCATTGCAGATCACCAGCCTCTCACGATACGAGCCTGTTCTCATCTTCTCCATGCATGCCATCACCTGCTTCGATGTCTGTATGTGGCGCTCGACAAGACCCTGGTGCTCGTGGTCAGCTACCCCAGCAAGTTCTATCTTCCCCACACCCGGCTCACCCACACAGCACTCAAACTGCTGATCGCACTCCAACACAGATGCCACACCAAACTTGGACCTGAGGAGACGCAATGCATCACACAAGTGCTCCTTCAGCTTGCGCTCAAGTGGCACCATGACCTTGTACCTGGAGAACCTGCCCACTGCAAGCACGTAGTCTCTGTCGTCATACATGAATACATCACACTGCACCACACCTCGCTCAAACTCTGGCCTACGTGCATGGAACTTGTGCGGTTTAGGTGCCCGCTCCTGACATTTGCGACACCTTAACCACACCTGCTTGCACATATCCACTAAGTCTGTGAACCCTAGCATGGCTGCCCACTCCTCACCCGCATGCCCATGCCCTAGTGCTTTGTGTAACCGTGTGGCCATGTTAAGTACACTGAGCGACCCGGCTGCCTCACCGCACGCCGCACCATTCACATGTGCTGAACTAGGGTCTGGTGAGGTACCACCTACCGGCGGCCCGCCCGCTGCGGTGTGCCCCCCTGCAGCGCCTCCAACCCACTCATTCCCCATCCCCTGAGACACTGCCCTTCCCCCTTCTGCAGCTGTCCCATGCTCCAGGTGGCCCCCCTTCTCCCTAGTGCCTGCTAGCACCGCCACCTGAGCACCCAGGTAGGGTGAGTACACCTGGGGGGTCGAGCTGGCCTCCCCTGCACCAGCCCGCATGCCAACCTCACCTAGTCACCTACGGCCACCGCCCTGGGCCGCTGGGCACAGGTGAGTGTCCCTCGCAAAGTGCCCTGGCTGCCCACACCTGTGACACACCGCTGGTGCTTGCGAGTTGGCGTTGCTGCGTGCCTGGAGAGTGTCCTTGTGCCTGTGATAGCAATTGGCTGCCATGTGTCCCGACTTCCCACACACAAAGCATGCCCCATGCACCGCCGGCTGTGCACGCTGCTGCTGCTGTTGCTGCTGCTGCTGCTGCTGCTGCTGCTGCGAGCGCTGTTGCTGCTGATACGGCGACGCAGCTGGCTGTTGTGCATGCTGCTGCTGCTGCGGGTATGGCTGCTGTCTACCTTGCTGCCATCGCTTCCCAGGCATGCGCTGCGCTCGGCTGAAGCTGCCCTTATTGCCCCTACGCATCGGGCCCCCATTGCCCCGAGGCCCGCTGGGCCCCGCGCCGCTAGAGCCACCACCGCCCGCAATGGCGGCCACCTTGCCCCCATCCGGCGCTTTAGCAGCACCACCTTGGGCACCACCAGAAGAAGGAATGGAATTCACAGCGACAGGCGGTAATGCAGGGGAAATCAGACCCAGCTCATTGAGCTTACCTTGGGCCCGCAGTTGGGCCACCATGTCCCTCTCCTCACCCTCGACAATGCCCGTGATAACCTCAATCGCCTTATTGAGATCATCCTCGGCTTTCTCACGCTTGAGAGCTGCCATGGCATTCTGGAAATTAAGGTCCTTGGCATTGCGAACATAACGGTCCACCACCGCCAGTTCCACCACCGGAATGCCATCCTTTACACTCTCGTTTCTCGCATTTCTCAAAGCGAGAAGGTCGAGTGTGTAGGGACGCTTCGGCACCCAATTATAAATGCCAACATGACGAGACTTGGCAGATGCTTTCGATTCAAGAAGTGCTGCACGCAACCTACCTCCAATTGCAGCGCCCTCGATTTTCTCGTCACGGCAGGAGCGCAGGCAATTTACTAGAATGGCGTTGTCGGCTCTAAACATTCCGGCATCCCGGAATAGCCCATACAGATCCTCGGTTTTATCTGCATGATCCGCCACAAACGCCTCAAACCTGTCACAGAAATCCTCTACCAATGTCACTGCCGCATCAAGAGGAATTGTCCCGACTCGTGTTTTGCACAGCTCTATCAAATTCTTCTCATTTCTTAAATCCTTCCACCCAGTACGCTTTCTCGAATCCGTCTCTTCTTGTTCTTGATCCGACATTGCTACGTTTTTCCTTATTAATTAACCCCGTCCTAGTACATGTTAAAATCGAGTTCGAATTTTATTAAATGATAATTTTACGGTAATCAGGTTACAAACTCAGAGCCAAGCCCCCAGCTTAATTTACCAGCGCAACCATAGCCATTGCCAGCATAGCAGCAACAACCGTTGGACCGCCGCAACACAATGCTGGCTTTTGGATCATCATCGTCTGTCAGGCGGCTAGGCTAGCCTGCAGCGCTAGGCACCGACGCAAGCCTGGGAACGCATCTCCGTTACACATCTCCGTTACAACACACCAGCCGAGTACCGACCAATCGACACACACCAGTATCTCGCCACTTGTCACGCCAGCCGGCAGTACCCAGAATCCTAGTCCGCACCTCAGTACCGGACCAGTGCCGCACAGCCAAAGTCTAGGGCGTAACTCACGAGGCATAACGCACACAGCGTAACTTAAATCGTTGTGGATCACACAAGCCAAAATTCAGCCGAACCTCAAAACGGCTAAGTCCCAATGCGCTGAATTAACCCGAACGCCTCGAACCACAAAATGGCTAAGTACCGGCACACAATCATTAATTATTTCCATGTGACTGCGAGCTGAAACCTATAATATAACACCCGGCGCGCCACTGTGGGCGCGTACGGACACAGGATGTACAAGTGTCACTTTGATAGTCCGCAGGACGTTGACAGGACTTGTACAGGACTTGATGGTCAATTGATAGGTAGGCGTGCTGTAGCGCGCCAGGACCTATGAGACATGCAATTGATGCTGAGTAGTGTACGGATAGGTCCACAGGACTAGCCGTATGGACAATTGATAGATCTGCGCGCCAAAGGCGTGCCAGAGTCTGTGTAATCAATTGATTGACAGTTCAGCTGTGACAGTACAGCTGAATACTTGGACGCGTCCCTAACAACCTATACGTGTGACTTGGTCGCACCGGGACGCTAGTTCTTGCGTGCACGTTCTCTTGGCACTGCGACCCTGTCGCCTGTGCTGCGTGCAGTCTTGGAAGTGACGTGACTTACGTCTGTGTTTCCTTGTTATTAATAAAGGCAACTTCCTGCAAGAACCATGGCGGAATTCGTGGCATTCGCACTCATACAACTCGTATTACACGCCTCGTTAAAAAGATGCCAAATTCTGAAGAATTCCGGATTCCCACCGATGAGGAAATAGCCGCTCCGCCGGCTGGTCCTCCATCAAGACCGACTGCGCCGTCGTGGCAGCAATTGCTCGACGAAGTCACGATCTCGCTCGACGAACTTCATCGTCGGCAGCGCGCAGTTCTTCCATTGCTCGGGGATAACCCCGAGGACCCCGATTTGCCGCAGCTGGTGCCGGCTATCCGCACGCCGTTGGACACCATTCGCAACATTTTGTCGCAATTTACGGTCCAGGTGCGGGGAGGTTTGCGGTCGGTGAACGAGGTCACCACCGCCATCGAGGAGCTGGACAACGCCATCTCTTCGCTCACCGGTTACCAGAGAAACTTACAAAACTGGGCATCGCTACGCACGGGGGGCGCGCCGGCGGTGTCGACAAATTTATTTCAAGATCTCGCGTTGCTGTCGCTGCTCACACGCGGCGTACGCAGTCGCGAACGCCAGGTTCTTATTAACCTGGTGGCTTTTCTCGCATCTCTGCGAGAGTGGATTCCCGCAGGGTGGGAATTGTTATCCATTTTTACTCATCCTCTGCGCCTCGTCGCGCGTCGGGCGCGCGCAACCTTCGCGACGGGAAGCACACCGGTTTTAATACATACCGGTGCAGGTCCGGCACACACGCCGGATATGGAGGATCCTGAGTATACCTACGAGTACTGTGATTTCCGGGGCCTTGACTACTAGGTCGGCCAATTTTCTTTTCCAGTACTGTACTCGTCGACATTTTTGTCGATTTTTCAACGGCAATTCGCGGGGGCGGCGGCGACACCGGCGCAGGCGGCAGTTGCGACAATTTTGTACATACTTTGTTCTGCTGCTGTGCTGAGGTGTTTTTGAATAGCTTGTAGTGCAGAATGGCAGACGGGCGCCGTAGCAAAGGTGCCCCAGCCAGTGGGAATAATGGTGGTGCTGGTAGTGGGACCGCTCACGTAGATGACGTGGGGGTTACCGGAGAGATTACCAACATTCATCACAATAATAATAATGCACAGGTTGTTCATGGTTTTGACCTTACCACTCAGGGATTATTAATTGTAAATCAGCTGCAACCTGTGACATCTGACTCTAAGCCTAAGCAGGCTGAAGAGTTTGTAGAAGGGCTGGAAGGGTTTCCTAGTTTGTACGGGGGTACCAACTACTATCAGATCTGGATAGGCAGCAGCACGTTTGGCAAGTGCACTGATCAGATCAAGGACCTAACCAGGGAATGTAAGAAGGCCAACAAGGCCTGGGCAGTGTATGTAGCTGAGCTGAAGGAGTTGCTTGAAGACCAGCGAAAGAAGGTCGGCATCCATTGGCAAGACAAGTATCAAGGGTGGGAGGTCAAGGGGGATCTCATCCAGAATTTCCTTAGCTATTGCAAAATGGTTGAGGAAGGCAGGGCCCACGGTTTCAACGTGGCAGATAACATAGCCCTGACCAACTGGTTGAAGGTCTCTGGGCTGGATAAGGCTACACGTGGCTCTTTAAAGGTCATGTGTGCCCCACACTCAACCCTCAAGGCCTACAAGGTCATAATCAAACAAGCACTCGAGGCAGAGGAGCTGTTTGAGGGTGGAGTGCCAGCAGTGAAGGCTACCCAGGCAGGTGGGCGTACCCAGGGGGGCTCCAAACGTCTGAGGCTGACAGAAGCCAAGGAGGGCGTAGGGGCAACCACAACAAGCGCAAGGCCAATCATTCACCCGACCCTGACAGGAGGTCACACTCCAAGTCGGTGTTCAGGCGGGTGGGTGGTCAGCCCAAGCAGGGCAACGCGTCTGACAACGGGGGCAGTGGCCAGGGCAAGTCAAAGATACAATGCTACCTGTGCAAGGGGTGGGGGCACATCAAGAAGGAGTGTCCCAGCTTCAAGAAGTCCCAGGGCCAGGGCAGCAACAAGAATAACAACAACAACAAGAAGAAGAACAACAACAAGTCCCAGGCAGGCCAGCCTTCAAAGGGCAGTCAGCAAGAAGACAACAAGGAGCAGTGACTGTCTGAGGCAACCCCTACACACCTTAATTCACCCAGGGGGAGGCCAGGTGCTCCAATGCAGATTTTATATCTGGGCAACAAGAGGGTGATCTCCAGGTTCAGGGTGGCCCCAGGTCACCTGGAGAGGTACAGGTTCCTATGAAGACGTCCTTGACAGCTGGTGCAGCTGTAAGAATGTCTGACCCCATGCATCCTCGTGCTGGGCACGAGGGTGGACCTCTCATTTTGAGAGAAACCAATGTACAACCACAGAGGGGTGTGAAGGCCTCTGGTGGTATGCATGTGGTCCCTGCTGGCGGTCCAGGTGTTGGGCATGAGCAGGGTGACTCAGGCTCTGAGTCAGAACAGGATGGAAGTCAGCATGGTGATGCTGGACAACCTGACAGCACAGTCCTGACTGTGCCAGGGACTGCTTCCTCTGTGTACCAGGAGTTGGGTGCCCGAATCCACAACATGTTTGGGCATGCCACTTCTCTGTCAAACAACTTTGCCTTCCGTATGGGCAGGGCACCCCTTCTCAAGGCGTGTCAGCAAGCTGCCTCACGGTGTAAGTGCCAGTTGTCCTCCAACAAGCCCAGGAAATCACATGCCAAAGCTCTACCTCAGAGCATTGGTGATCTGCAGTGTGATATCCAACACATCAGGGGCATGCAACTGTTGGTGTGCGTGGACAGGTACACGAAATACAAGGTGCTAGAGCATTTACCTTCTATGAAGAACAGGTACTTGCTGGCTGCCCTGCAGAATGTAAGAGCCAAGTTTCCTACCACAAGGATCCAGGTGGACATGCAGTTTCAGCATCTCAAGGGTGATCCTACCCTTCCTGAGTTGCTGGTTACACCTAGGGAGGCTCATGGGCAGCAGGGTGCTATCGAGAGGGCAATCCAGGAGGTCAAGAAATTGATCATCTCTGAAGACTGGGTACCCTTGTCTGCACCTGCACTTGTCAGGAGTGCATGGCTGAGGAACGTGGAGCAGCAGCTGAACAGCAGGGTTAACTTCTACTATGATGGAGTTGCTGTCAGCCCAATGGGTCTATATCATGGCCTGTGCCCACCACATGTGCTGGAGGGCTGGAAACATGCTGCACATGTCACCTTTGCCAAGCTGAGGGAGAAGGACCGGGGTTGGAAGATGCTGGAGCCACAAGTGGGTCAGAAGGTCCTAGCTTGGAAGGAACCTAGCCTTTATGGCAAACGTGGTAGCTGGAGTCCTGGGGTGGTTACCCAGGTTGATGAAGCTAGCCACGCATGCTTGGTCAGCATGGAGGACGAACCAAAGCATGTGCACCGGCTGAGTTGGTCATATGTCAAGCCTAACCTGATGAATGAGGGCAGTCAGGCACAAGGCTCACAGGATCTGCAGGATTTTCAGGTCCCAGGTGACATCACTGACGCAACGACCACATCTGTTGCAGGGGAATCTGTCAGCCCTGGCCAGGTTGCAGAGGTACTTGTTGAACAGGCTGCAAGGTCAACAGCTGGGGAGTCAACTGTCAAGCCCAAGGCACTAACCAAGCCCAGGGGGACAAGTTTGGCTGGATTGATTGGGGCTCTACAAAGAGCCAAGAAGCAGCCCAAGGTAGCCAAGCTCAGGTGGCATGGCAATCTGGGGCTGGACACTGCCTTAGAGGTAGACACTAATTCTCAGGTTTCCATCATTGGGACCAGGGCTGCAGCAGGGTACAGCATGTCTGAACCCAGCTATCAGTTTGTGTCTGACTTCAGTGGCGGGGTACACGTGAAGGTACTGGGTGAGGTATTCATTCCTATCCTTGGACAGGACACTGCTTTTTGTGTCTTGGAGGGCTATCAAGGACCTGCTCTTCTGGGGCAGAATTTCCTATGCCAGGATGGGTAGTGATCACGTCCTCTCTCCTGACTAAGGAAGGGGCTGGTCAGGTCCCACTGATTAATTTCAGGACCACTCACCTATCACGTGCAGTAACCAGGTCGGTTAAGCGTGTGCAAGTGTGCCAGGGGCAGGAGCCCTTGGTTGATGACCTCATACTGCCAGCTGCTAGTCATCCAAGCAGTTTGGGCATTGGTCCTCACTCACTTGCTGGACACAGCCCTATCAACTACCAAGGCCTGGTGAAGCTCATGTCCTCTCCCATTATGTGTCCCCAGGTCACACTGGGTCTGATTAAATCTGGGGAGGACTGGATCTCCAAGAAATGCGTGGAACCTGTCAATGACCTGCCTCCTGCACGACGTCTACTCAAGCTCAAGTTTGTCATCAAGATGAAGGAGGTGGACGGGGTCAAGGTACCACATGTCAGGCCAGTGCTGAATGAGTTCAAGGGTACTGGTGAGTGCACTGCTGAGGAGTTGTATACCCCTGGCATGCTGCATGACACTTGGAGGCTGCTGCTGTGTGTATTTCTAGGCCTTCTCAACAAGGGCTTGGACTATGGCTCAGTGGTGGTAGACTTCAAGAGGGCATTTCTGGAGGGGATGCAGATGTGGCACAGGAAAAGTGGGAGGGCAAGACGCCTTTCTATGTTAGGGTGCCTGCTGTATGGAAAAGGGACATCCACACGGAGTTCCTTAAAATCCTCAAGGGCCTGGAGGGCCTGAGGTCAAGTCCAATAATCTGGAGGGAGACTCTCAACCGTTTCCTGAAGGAGCATTGCAACTTGAAGGTCTCTCCTGTAGACCCCTGTCTGTTTCTGGGGCAATGGGAAGGCCTGCCAGTGTATGCTTCGCTGCACGGGGATGACCTACATCTGATAGCTCCCACGTCGTGGCTTAAGGAGCTGATCTCCATCATTAAGTCCAAGTTTCCTCTGGGTAGGGAGCAATGGCAGGTGGAGAATGAGCCTCTGCTGTTTGTGGGCATGGAGGCCACACTGGTGAAGAAGGGGGGAGTGGCGTATGCTGCTGGTGGGGGGCAATGATTATCAAGAGACCCTCATTAGCAAGCTTCCTCCAACCATCACACAGGCACTGTGTCCCATGGTGAGGGGCATGGTTGCTTGGGTGGCAGGCATTTCCAGGCCAGACCTTATGGTCATAGCCAGGTTGCCTGATGACATGCTGGTGGAGCTAGGGTCTGCCAAGGTGGCTGATCAGGTCAGGGCTTCATCTGGCATTCTGTTGTCTGCAGTGGATTTATCACAACCCATTTGCATGGAGCTGTATGTGGATAGCTCAATGGACAGCAGGCAGGTCTCCAAGGTCAGGGGCAGGGCTGCAGGGCTCTTTGTGCTCAGACAGGAAGGCCTGGGGAGTTTGGTGAGCTGGTTTAGTCGCCTGCACAAACGGGTGGCTGTCAGCAGTGATGTGGCAGAATGCAGGGCTATTTGTGAAGGCATTCACACAAGCCTTTATCTGAAGGAGTTGCTTCATCAGATGACTTCTAACACTCCTTGGCCACTTCAGGTTACCACTCTTCTAAAAACAGACTCCATGGGGATGGTGCAGTTTGTGCACAGGCAGATGGCCAGAAGTAGGGACTTGGATTATCTCCTTCTTAAGGAGTTGTCCTCCTTGGCCAATATTGAGCATATCCCTGGGGTTGACAATCCTGCTGATGCTTTGACCAAGCTAGTGCAGAAGGCAGCAGTGCAATACAAGGTTCTTCAGTCTCTGATGGACCCATCTCAGCAAGCTGTCTAAGCTGGTGCATGGTTATAGGGCATTGGAGAGCAGATTGTGTGGTAGTGTCAGCATTGTGACTGGCATAATACCTGTATTTTAGTCTGTACTAAGGCTCATGGACCATGGTACACTCACTCTGATTTTAATCAGGATACAGCCAGGTTTTGGCTGGGGTTCATGCTGTTGACTACACAAGGTTGACAGGTCCATTACAGACCATGTAGTCTATTTTAAAAAGAAATGTATATTTGTACATACTTCTCACAATGGTCTGGGAACCTTTATTCTGGGGTTTATAGGGCGGGGTTCGATTCCCTGGTATTATGTTTCTACAAGCTGGCCTGTTCAGGTGTTTGCCTGTTCAGACTTCCCTAGTTCCCCAGGGCAGGATTTAATTGTTGCCTATGTGTTTCATTTTGTCATTTGTTTGCTGTGGCAGTTTACCATCTGGCAAGTAGACGGGCGCCGTAAGACGGGCGCCAATAGACCCCTGTTGAGAGAATGACAGGCAAACTATTGTAATACGCCTTACTTTGTCAAGTGGTATTTTAATTGTCATGGATTTATTGTACTTATATTGAATATGTACTGGGTTTTATGGGATTAGTATCTGGGATTAATGTAACAGTTGTGAGGGTACGAATGCCACGAATTCCGCCATGGTTCTTGCAGGAAGTTGCCTTTATTATTAACAAGGAAACACAGACGTAAGTCACGTCACTTCCAAGACTGCACGCAGCACAGGCGACAGGGTCGCAGTGCCAAGAGAACGTGCACGCAAGAACTAGCGTCCCGGTGTGACCAAGTCACTCATATAGCTTGCTAGGGACGCGTCCAAGTATTCAGCTGCACTGTCACAGCTGAACTGTCAATCAATTGATTACACAGACTCTGGCACGCCTTTGGCGCGCAGATCTATCAATTGTCCATACGGCTAGTCCTGTGGACCTATCCGTACACTAGTCAGCATCAATTGTCTCATAGGTCCTGGCGCGCTACAGTGCGCCTACCTATCAATTGACCATCAAGTCCTGTACAAGTCCTGTCAACGTCCTGCGGACTATCAAAGTGACACTTGTACATCCTGTGTCCGTACGCGCCCACAGTGGCGCGCCGGGTACTGTCGGCACAGCCTAGGAAACGTCATAACTTTTACGTTCCTTAACCAAATGAGGCGTTCAAGGTGCCGTTGGAAAGAGCGTAACAATCTCTATCCATCTAACGTAAATCCTTTACGTTAACTCCAATCCCTTCTTTTCTTTAGGGATCACATCCCCTGCCAGGGACCCTTGAAGTAGCTTGAAATGTCCTTCACTCCAGCTTGAAGCTTGAACAGATGTCTTTAATGGCCATTGCCATTCCCCCAGCCCTTTCTTTTAAGGAACTGGAAAAGAAACAGATCTGCCACAGGGAAAACCATTTCATGAGAAATGGAGAAAACCTATGGAAGTGGCATTACAGAGTACCACCAGATATTAGAAGCACACAAAATTAAATACATACAGGTTAATTCTATGAGGTCTTCTCCAGGAATTAATCCCATCACCTCGGTAGAGCCTCCAGTACAATGACCTTCTGGCGGTGAGTTACATTAATCCCAGATACTAATCCCATAAAACCCAGTACATATTCAATATAAGTACAATAAATCCATGACAATTAAAATACCACTTGACAAAGTAAGGCGTATTACAATAGTTTGCCTGTCATTCTCTCAACAGGGGTCTATTGGCGCCCGTCTTACGGCGCCCGTCTACTTGCCAGATGGTAAACTGCCACAGCAAACAAATGACAAAATGAAACACATAGGCAACAATTAAATCCTGCCCTGGGGAACTAGGGAAGTCTGAACAGGCAAACACCTGAACAGGCCAGCTTGTAGAAACATAATACCAGGGAATCGAACCCCGCCCTATAAACCCCAGAATAAAGGTTCCCAGACCATTGTGAGAAGTATGTACAAATATACATTTCTTTTAAAATAGAATACATGGTCTGTAATGGACCTGTCAACCTTGTGTAGTCAACAGCATGAACCCCAGCCAAAACCTGGCTGTATCCTGATTAAAATCAGAGTGAGTGTACCATGGTCCATGAGCCTTAGTACAGACTAAAATACAGGTATTATGCCAGTCACAATGCTGACACTACCACACAATCTGCTCTCCAATGCCCTATAACCATGCACCAGCTTAGACAGCTTGCTGAGATGGGTCCATCAGAGACTGAAGAACCTTGTATTGCACTGCTGCCTTCTGCACTAGCTTGGTCAAAGCATCAGCAGGATTGTCAACCCCAGGGATATGCTCAATATTGGCCAAGGAGGACAACTCCTTAAGAAGGAGATAATCCAAGTCCCTACTTCTGGCCATCTGCCTGTGCACAAACTGCACCATCCCCATGGAGTCTGTTTTTAGAAGAGTGGTAACCTGAAGTGGCCAAGGAGTGTTAGAAGTCATCTGATGAAGCAACTCCTTCAGATAAAGGCTTGTGTGAATGCCTTCACAAATAGCCCTGCATTCTGCCACATCACTGCTGACAGCCACCCGTTTGTGCAGGCGACTAAACCAGCTCACCAAACTCCCCAGGCCTTCCTGTCTGAGCACAAAGAGCCCTGCAGCCCTGCCCCTGACCTTGGAGACCTGCCTGCTGTCCATTGAGCTATCCACATACAGCTCCATGCAAATGGGTTGTGATAAATCCACTGCAGACAACAGAATGCCAGATGAAGCCCTGACCTGATCAGCCACCTTGGCAGACCCTAGCTCCACCAGCATGTCATCAGGCAACCTGGCTATGACCATAAGGTCTGGCCTGGAAATGCCTGCCACCCAAGCAACCATGCCCCTCACCATGGGACACAGTGCCTGTGTGATGGTTGGAGGAAGCTTGCTAATGAGGGTCTCTTGATAGTCATTGCCCCCCACCAGCAGCATACGCCACTCCCCCCCTTCTTCACCAGTGTGGCCTCCATGCCCACAAACAGCAGAGGCTCATTCTCCACCTGCCATTGCTCCCTACCCAGAGGAAACTTGGACTTAATGATGGAGATCAGCTCCTTAAGCCACGACGTGGGAGCTATCAGATGTAGGTCATCCCCGTGCAGCGAAGCATACACTGGCAGGCCTTCCCATTGCCCCAGAAACAGACAGGGGTCTACAGGAGAGACCTTCAAGTTGCAATGCTCCTTCAGGAAACGGTTGAGAGTCTCCCTCCAGATTATTGGACTTGACCTCAGGCCCTCCAGGCCCTTGAGGATTTTAAGGAACTCCGTGTGGATGTCCCTTTTCCATACAGCAGGCACCCTAACATAGAAAGGCGTCTTGCCCTCCCACTTTTCCTGTGCCACATCTGCATCACCCTCCAGAAATGCCCTCTTGAAGTCTATCACCACTGAGCCATAGTCCAAGCCCTTGTTGAGAAGGCCTAGAAAGACACACAGCAGCAGCCTCCAAGTATCATGCAGCATGCCAGGGGTATACAACTCCTCAGCAGTGCACTCACCAGTACCCTTGAACTCATTCAGCACTGGCCTGACATGTGGTACCTTGACCCCGTCCACCTCCTTCATCTTGATGACAAACTTGAGCTTGAGTAGACGTCGTGCAGGAGGCAGGTCATTGACAGGTTCCACGCATTTCTTGGAGATCCAGTCCTCCCCAGATTTAATCAGACCCAGTGTGACCTGGGGACACATAATGGGAGAGGACATGAGCTTCACCAGGCCTTGGTAGTTGATAGGGCTGTGTCCAGCAAGTGAGTGAGGACCAATGCCCAAACTGCTTGGATGACTAGCAGCTGGCAGTATGAGGTCATCAACCAAGGGCTCCTGCCCCTGGCACACTTGCACACGCTTAACCGTCCTGGTTACTGCACGTGATAGGTGAGTGGTCCTGAAATTAATCAGTGGGACCTGACCAGCCCCTTCCTTAGTCAGGAGAGAGGACGTGATCACTACCCCATCCTGGCATAGGAAATTCTGCCCCAGAAGAGCAGGTCCTTGATAGCCCTCCAAGACACAAAAAGCAGTGTCCTGTCCAAGGATAGGAATGAATACCTCACCCAGTACCTTCACGTGTACCCCGCCACTGAAGTCAGACACAAACTGATAGCTGGGTTCAGACATGCTGTACCCTGCTGCAGCCCTGGTCCCAATAATGGAACCTGAGAATTAGTGTCTACCTCTAAGGCAGTGTCCAGCCCCAGATTGCCATGCCACCTGAGCTTGGCTACCTTGGGCTGCTTCTTGGCCCTTTGTAGAGCCCCAATCAATCCAGCCAAACTTGTCCCCCTGGGCTTGGTTAGTGCCTTGGGCTTGACAGTTGACTCCCCAGCTGTTGACCTTGCAGCCTGTTCAACAAGTACCTCTGCAACCTGGCCAGGGCTGACAGATTCCCCTGCAACAGATGTGGTCGTTGCGTCAGTGATGTCACCTGGGACCTGAAAATCCTGCAGATCCTGTGAGCCTTGTGCCTGACTGCCCTCATTCATCAGGTTAGGCTTGACATATGACCAACTCAGCCGGTGTACATGCTTTGGTTCGTCCTCCATGCTGACCAAGCATGCGTGGCTAGCTTCATCAACCTGGGTAACCACCCCAGGACTCCAGCTACCACGTTTGCCATAAAGGCTAGGTTCCTTCCAAGCTAGGACCTTCTGACCCACTTGTGGCTCCAGCATCTTCCAACCCCGGTCCTTCTCCCTCAGCTTGGCAAAGGTGACATGTGCAGCATGTTTCCAGCCCTCCAGCACATGTGGTGGGCACAGGCCATGATATAGACCCATTGGGCTGACAGCAACTCCATCATAGTAGAAGTTAACCCTGCTGTTCAGCTGCTGCTCCACGTTCCTCAGCCATGCACTCCTGACAAGTGCAGGTGCAGACAAGGGTACCCAGTCTTCAGAGATGATCAATTTCTTGACCTCCTGGATTGCCCTCTCGATAGCACCCTGCTGCCCATGAGCCTCCCTAGGTGTAACCAGCAACTCAGGAAGGGTAGGATCACCCTTGAGATGCTGAAACTGCATGTCCACCTGGATCCTTGTGGTAGGAAACTTGGCTCTTACATTCTGCAGGGCAGCCAGCAAGTACCTGTTCTTCATAGAAGGTAAATGCTCCAGCACCTTGTATTTCGTGTACCTGTCCACGCACACCAACAGTTGCATGCCCCTGATGTGTTGGATATCACACTGCAGATCACCAATGCTCTGAGGTAGAGCTTTGGCATGTGATTTCCTGGGCTTGTTGGAGGACAACTGGCACTTACACCGTGAGGCAGCTTGCTGACACGCCTTAAGAAGGGGTGCCCTGCCCATACGGAAGGCAAAGTTGTTTGACAGAGAAGTGGCATGCCCAAACATGTTGTGGATTCGGGCACCCAACTCCTGGTACACAGAGGAAGCAGTCCCTGGCACAGTCAGGACTGTGCTGTCAGGTTGTCCAGCATCACCATGCTGACTTCCATCCTGTTCTGACTCAGAGCCTGAGTCACCCTGCTCATGCCCAACACCTGGACCGCCAGCAGGGACCACATGCATACCACCAGAGGCCTTCACACCCCTCTGTGGTTGTACATTGGTTTCTCTCAAAATGAGAGGTCCACCCTCGTGCCCAGCACGAGGATGCATAGGGTCAGACATACTTACAGCTGCATCAGCTGTCAAGGACGTCTTCATAGGAACCTGTACCTCTCCAGGTGACCTGGGGCCACACTGAACCTGGAGATCACCCTCTTGTTGCCCAGATATAAAATCTGCATTGGAGCACCTGGCCTCCCCCTTGGGTGAATTAAGGTGTGTAGGGGTTGCCTCAGACAGTCACTGCTCCTTGTTGTCTTCTTGCTGACTGCCCTTTGAAGGCTGGCCTGCCTGGGACTTGTTGTTGTTCTTCTTGTTGTTGTTGTTATTCTTGTTGCTGCCCTGGCCCTGGGACTTCTTGAAGCTGGGACACTCCTTCTTGATGTGCCCCCACCCCTTGCACAGGTAGCATTGTATCTTGGACTTGCCCTGGCCACTGCCCCCATTGTCAGACGCGTTGCCCTGCTTGGGCTGACCACCCACCCGCCTGAACACCGACTTGGAGTGTGACCTCCTGTCAGAATCAGGTGAATGATCTCCCTTGCGCTTGTGATGGTTGCCCCTACGCCCTCCTTGGCTTCGGTCAGCCTCAGACGTCTTGGAGCCACCCTGGGTACGCCCGCCTGCCTGGGTAGCCTTCACTGCTGGCACTCCACCCTCAAACAGCTCCTCTGCCTCGAGAGCTTGTTTAATGATGACCTTGTAGGCCTTCAGGGTAGAGTGTGGGGCACACATGACTTTTAAGGAGCCACGTGTCGCCTTATCCAGCCCAGAAACCTTGAGCCAGTTGGTTAGGGCTATGTTATCAGCGACATTAAAGCCGTGAGCCCTGCCCTCCTCAACCATCTTACAATAGTTGAGAAAGTTCTGGATCAGGTCCCCCTTGACCTCCCACCCTTGGTACTTGTCCTGCCAATGGATGCCGACCTTCTTTCGTTGGTCCTCCAGCAGCTCCTTCAGCTCAGCCACGTACAGTGCCCAGGCCTTATTGGCCTTTTTGCACTCCCTGGTTAGGTCCTTAATCTGGTCAGTACACTTGCCAAAAGTGCTACTGCCTATCCAGATTTGATAGTAATTTGTACCACCGTACAAGCTAGGGAACCCTTCCAATCCCTCCACAAACTCTTCAGCCTGCTTAGGCTTGGAGTCTGAGGTTACAGGCTGCAACTGATTGACAATTAAAAGACCCTGTGTGGTAAGATCAAAGCCATGAATAGCTTGTGCATTATTATTATTGTGAGGAAGGTTGGTAATCTCTCCGGTAAGCCCCACGTCATCTACGTGAGCGGTTCCACTACCAGCACCCCCATTATTATTCCCACTGGCTGGACCCTTGCTACGGCGTCCCTCAGCCATCCTGCACTACCAGCTATTCAAAGAACACCTTAACAAAGCAGCAGAAAATATGTACAAAATTTTTGTGTCGCCACTGCCGCCTGCGCCGGTGTCGCTGCCGCCCCCGCGAATTGCCGCCGAAATTCGACAAAAAAATGTCGACAAGTACTGCAGAAGAAAATTAGGCCGACTAGTAGTCAAGGCCCCTGAAGTCGCAGTACGTGTATACGAACTCACGATCCTCCATATCCAGCTCCGGACCTGCACCGGTATGAATTAAAACCGGCGTGCTCCCCGCCGCGTAAGTTGCGACGCGCCGACGCGCGACGAGGCGCAGAGGATGTGTAAAGATCGTCAATAATTCCCACCCCGCGGGAATCCACTCTCGCACAGAGGCGAGAAATGCCACCAGGTTAATTAAAACCTGGCGCTCACGACTGCGTACGCCGCGAGTGAGCAGCGATAGCAGCGCGAGATCCTGAAACAAATTTGTTGACACCGCCGGCGCGCCCCCCGTGCGAAGCGATGCCCAGTTTTGCAGGTTTCTCTGGTAACCGGTGAGTGAAGAGAGGACGTTGTCCAACTCCTCAATGGCAGTCGTGACTTCGGTCACCGACCGCAAACCTCCCCGCACCTGGACCGTAAATGTCGATAAAATGTTTCGAATCTGGTCCAACAGGTGCGGAGCCGGCACCAGTGCTGGCAAATCGGGGTCCTCGGGGTTATCCCCGAGCAATGCGTGAGCTGCACGCTGCTGACGATGAAGCTCGTCGAGCGAAACTGTAACTTCGTCGAGCAATTGTTGCCACGACGGCACAGTGGTCTTGACGAAGAACCAGCCGGCGGAGCGGCTATTTCCTCATCGTCCGGAATCCGAAATTCTTCCGAATTTGGCATCTTTTTGACAGAGCGTGTAATACGAGTTGTGAGGGTAAGAATGCCACGAATTCCGCCATGGTTCTTGCAGGAAGTTGCCTTTATTATTAACAAGGAAACACAGACGTAAGTCACGTCACTTCCAAGACTGCACGCAGCACAGACGACAGGGTCGCAGTGCCAAGAGAACGTGCACGCAAGAACTAGCGTCCCGGTGTGACCAAGTCACTCATATAGCTTACTAGGGACGCGTCCAAGTATTCAGCTGCACTGTCACAGCTGAACTGTCAATCAATTGATTACACAGACTCTGGCACGCCTTTGGCGCGCAGATCTATCAATTGTCCATACGGCTAGTCCTGTGGACCTATCCGTACACTAGTCAGCATCAATTGTCTCATAGGTCCTGGCGCGCTACAGTGCGCCTACCTATCAATTGACCATCAAGTCCTGTACAAGTCCTGTCAACGTCCTGCGGACTATCAAAGTGACACTTGTACATCCTGTGTCCGTACGCGCCCACAGTGGCGCGCCGGGTACTGTCGGCACAGCCTAGGAAACGTCATAACTTTTACGTTCCTTAACCAAATGAGGCGTTCAAGGTGCCGTTGGAAAGAGCGTAACAATCTCTATCCATCTAACGTAAATCCTTTACGTTAACTGTAACTCACCGCCAGAAGGTCATTGTACTGGAGGCTCTACCGAGGTGATGGGATTAATTCCTGGAGAAGACCTCATAGAATTAACCTGTATGTATTTAATTTTGTGTGCTTCTAATATCTGGTGGTACTCTGTAATGCCACTTCCATAGGTTTTTATCCATTTCTCATGGAATGGTTTTCCCTGTGGCAGATCTGTTTCTTTTCCAGTTCCTTAAAAGAAAAGGCTGGGGGAATGGCAATGGCCATTAAAGACATCTGTTCAAGCTTCAATTAAGCTGGAGTGAAGGACATTTCAAGCTACTTCAAGGGTCCCTGGCAGGGGATGTGATCCCTAAAGAAAAGAAGGGATTGCAGTTAACGTAAAGGACTTACGTTAGATGGATAGAGATTGTTACGCTCTTTCCAACGGCACCTTGAACGCCTCATTTGGTTAAGGAACGTAAAAGTTATGACGTTTCCTAGGCTGTGCCGACAGTACCCGGCGCGCCACTGTGGGCGCGTACGGACACAGGATGTACAAGTGTCACTTTGATAGTCCGCAGGACGTTGACAGGACTTGTACAGGACTTGATGGTCAATTGATAGGTAGGCGTGCTAGTTGTGCTCCCGAGTGGCATCTATCCGCTGGCCGGTAGTCGCCGGCCTGGGCGCCTAGTCAGGTGGGCATCAAAGATTGGTGTCTAGATGCTAGTCGGTGCCTAAGCAAGGTACGGAAGCCAGTGCGCGCCGGGACGGTCAGAGAACCGTCGCCCTCGGTAGCACAGATCCGCTGAGTGCCGGTAGTCTCGGGTTAGAGGCTCGAGCATGCACTATCGGGTAGCCTACCGGTAGTCTCGGGTTAGAGGCTCGAGCATGCCTTATCGGTTAGCGCCGCGCCGCTGAGCTCCTTGTGGCCTGGCCAGCTGCAAGGGTTCAATAGCAATCAGTGGCGGCTGCGGGCTCAGCCTCCCACAATCGGTTCCCCAAACAACAAAATCCCGTCTCCATCGCCGGCGTGCTAGTCAGCGGTGAAGGGCGTTCAACTTGTATTCACAACAGTCAACATTGCCGTTGACCATTTTTCTGGGCTCATGGCGCGTGGCGCGGAGCGAACGCCAGCTGCAACCCAGGACCAGGGAACGCAAGCATCAACTCCGGCGGATGGGAGTGGCGCAGCCACCGTGGCGACTGAGCCAGCTGGTGGCTCGGTCAGCACAGCTCCGGGGCAGCAGTCAGCACCAACTGCCCGGAAAGTTTTCAAGAAAGAAGAGCTGCCAAGTAAGCTGCCAGAAATTCTGACGCCGTCCGCCGTGGAGGAGTTTATTAACAGCCTGGGCGAGCTCCGGCAGGACTACAACGAATTGTCCGACGCAGTTTTCCTCACCAAGCTGCGCCGGTCAGAGGTATGCAACGAGGCTACGGGTAATGCGGACGTGCGAGGGGTCATTATCAACGCCAGCAAAGAGGCGTGGACCTGGCCCGACACAGTGAAGGCCCTGCAAGAGGTGCTCGACACCTCAAGCTTTCCTGACGAGGAAAAGGAGGGGCAGGCGCTGGTGCGCAACCTGTCGCTTGACCCCAATTACCTCAGCTCGGACATGGCCAGATTCGCGGCCCAGGTCCGGAGCAAGGGTGTCTTGAAGCACATGAGTAGCGAATATTTACTCAGCGCAGTTCTGGATGCGCTGGGGCTGACGCCAGAGAGCCGTGCCAATGTCAAGGCCGGTCTCGGCATGAAAATTGCGCTAGCCTCTTCCGTGGTAGTGGGCACCCCGGACGACCAGAAACGGTTCAACGCAGCCATGGCGCACCTCCGAGAGATGTTCAAGGACCGGGGCGGCCCCAGGCGTAACAACAAGCTGCCGACAGTTGCTCAGGTAAACCCTGTGCCTGCCTCGACCCCGCCAGCAGCTTCTCTGTCGGACTTGACCACTCTTGTTACCCAGCTGTCCACGACGGTGGCCGACAACGTGGTGCGAATGTTGGGTGGCAAACGCCGAGCTCGCGGTGGTCGGCACAACCAGAACGCGTCCAGCAAACGCGGGCCGGGAGGCGGTCAGGGCAAGCAGCCTCGCCAGGAGGGCGGCACTGGCAGGCAGCAACAGCAGCAGGGTGGTGTCCCCAAGGAGAAGGTCGTCTGCGAGCGGTGCACCGGCGTGGGGCACACCGAGGACAACTGCACGCTGCGGCTGGACCTCGGCAAGGCGACTCGAGTGTGCCGGCGCTGCTGGGCGGTTCGGCTTCCTGGACACGACCCCAACACATGCCGCGCCCCACGGCCAGCCATGCCCAAGTGACGTCATAGAGGTGATGTGTGTCGCGGTGAGTCGGCTAGGCGTGAGGATGCTGTGCCTTGTAGTCCTAATGTTCCCACGTCAGTGGTTCAGAATGGAAGTGCAAGTGCTGCAGCTGATCAGGAGTGCGTGCCCAGCGTGGTCGCAATAGAGCCTGAACACGCCCTTCCGGAGCTCACCCCTTCAGGTGAGATAGTGCCGGCAGATGCCGAGGTAGCCCCTCACGTAGACGTGGAGTTGGGTCGCCGCCTCAGTAAGGCCTCACTAGAGCACATTGCCGACAGGAATGCACATGCAGAGAGCTTGGCGGGGCAGGTGCCTAGCATAGAAGGGGATGGCACCACCCCCACGGCCATAGGATTGCGGATGCTTGCTCACCAGATTCACCTTGCGGTGGGTCATGTGGCGGGGCAAACGCTAGACTGGGCGACTCGGCTTATGGGGGCGCCGGGGTTGAAGGTCGCTCAGGCGGAGTTAGAGGAGTGCCACGCATGCGCAAGTGTCAGGAAGAAGCGTAGGCGCTGGCATGCTAAGACTCCTTCCCCGTACCGGGGGAGGTTAGTGGGGGATGTCATGCATTTGGAGGAGGGGGACTATTATTTGGTCTTGATGGATCGCTATACCAAGTTCCTAGCCATCGAGCCCCTGCCAAGCATGGTAGAGGAGTCCTTGTGGCGGGGGCTGCGCATTGCCATGTCTCACTTCTTTCCCATTTCTGAGGTCATGTTGGACCAACAATTTGATTGCATTGTGGGGCGGGAGGGCTGTGAGATGGTGGTTATTGCTGGGCGGCAGGACCATGGCAACTTGGGGCTGATTGATAGGCACATCAGCAGCGTAAAGGGCATGGCAGCCAAGCAGCAGGCCAGCGGGTTAGGATTCAAGCCCGCGGGGCAGCCTTATGCACAACGCGCGCTGTGGTGCCGCTTGCTCATGGACAAGTACAACAGCCAGGTGCTTTTCAAGCTGCCCCAGGGACTAGGTCTTATTACCGCGCGGGGGCTGCAGTCGGGCATTTACCCTCCGGACGTGGCAGACCATTGGGAGGCCCACCTCGCTACCACCGCTGAGGTTAGGCGGCAGTTAGACCGCACCCAGCCTGACTTGTCGCAGGAGTGGGAGCTGGGGGAGTTGGTCTTGTTTCACAAGGAGAATTCCTTTGGCAAGCGGGGGCAGATGCAAGGGCCAGGCATGGTGGTGGATTTGGACTGGGTGCATAGGCGGGTGAAGGTGCACTGGGAGCATAGGGACTATCTCATCCCGTGGGATAAGGTGTATCGGTACAAGGCGTCCGATGCCCAGGTCCAGGCGGCCAAGGAGCACAGCCGCCAGCTCGGTTGGGATGTGGATAGCCGGCCGGCCAAGCGGGCCCGGCTGGAACCTGTCCTACCCACCCCACTTGGGGTGGCTGTGCATGATGCGCTTGTTGCCCACCCCCCTGCAGGCGCCGCGCCGGAGCAAGTCCCCGGGGTCGACGCGGGGGCGATACCTCAGCCCCTCCCCGCGACCCCAGCAGCGCCCACCGTGGCGGCGCCGGACACATCGTCAGGCGCGGGCGTGGGCTCCCAGCTGGCCCACGTCCTCCGACAGCTGCTCAAGGCGGACAAGCTCAAGGCGGCGGCAGCGGGGGGTGCGGCACAAGTCAGCCGCGTCATGCCAGATAAGTGCCCCACCGTTGTGGCTGAAGCTCATGATGTTCCCTCTAGGCATATTGCGGCCATAGATACCATGGCAGGGGTGTCTATCACGAGCCCGGCGGCGGCCGAGGCCTATTACCCTTTGCTGCCCAGTAGTTGGAAGGAGGTTGCGGGGTTTGACGGGCAGCGGGCCTATAAGGTGGCTGGGCAGGTGCTCATGCCCATCCTAGGGGTAGATGTCCCTGTGCAAGTGCTAGAGGGTTACAAGGGGATCACCCTCATAGGTAACCCTTTTGTTTCCCTCCCCGGGTTTTCTGTGTCAGCCGGCTTGGTGACCCTCGAGGGGGTGGGGAGCATAGGATTATACCAATATCACGTAGCGCTTGCAGCCCTCACGGGCCGGGGTCCCCCCGAGGCTATTAATCACCCTGAGGATTATGCCACTGCAGTAGGGGCCATTCGCGGGGCGGAATATACGGCAGAGCCGCTGGTAGCCGATGTCACGCAGCCGCAGAAGTGTCACCCCAGCAGTCTTGGCATTTTTCCCTGGAGCATCGCCACTAAATCTCCTATTAGTTATCCGCAGTTTAAGGAGGACTGCCGTGACCCTGTCAAGTTCCATAAGTGGCGCGCGGCTTTCTTGCGCGCGCAGCTGGAGTGGGCGATGTATGGGGTGTATGGGGAGTTGATGGAGGTGCCGCAAGGGGCGGTAAAGCTGAACTTGAAGTTTGTGCTCAAGTATAAGCAGGTCCTCCCCACTGACCCTGTCACATTTCATGTACGGCCCTGTGTCACGGAGTTTAGGGGCTCGTCTGAGTTGTCGGAGGAGGAATTGTTTACGCCCGGGCTGTCGCAGACCACTAGCCGGGTGTTAACATCGGTGTTCTTGGGGCTGTTGGATCGGGGGTTGGACTATGCCATGGCCTGCTCAGATTTTCAGCGGGCCTTTCTCCATAGCGACCCGGCAGTGGCCGAGGAAGTGTGGCGTGGCACGGTGTATGTGGTCAAGGTCCCTTTGGTGTGGCAGGGGGAGCTGCGGTGTGTGTACTTGCGGCTTCTCCTTGGTGTGGAGGGCCTGCAGTCTAGCCCCATCATCTTTCGCAAGACGGCTGAACGCATCTTTGCTAGCATGGGGGCGGTGTTTTCCCGCATCGATAGCAACCTCTTTCACATCCACACACCCAACCCACACGAGCCCGCGTTCATGCAATGGCATGGGGATGACTGGCGGCTTATTGGACCCCGGGCGTGGGTCCGGCAGTTCATAACCGCTGTGGCCAAGCTTTTGCCCACTAGCCGCACGTTGTGGCTGGACCCCGACACCCCCGTCCCTTTCTGTGGCCTAACCTACACTTTGCACCGCACACCGGTTGGCTGGTGCATTGACATGGCGGCCAAGCAGGAATACGCCGACAAGCTCGCGCAATCGCTGCCTGAGCGGCTGGATGCGTCCGCGGGACCGCACTTGCGCGGCCAGCTGGGGTGGCTCGCGGGCACGGTGCGACCCGACCTGTCCATCTACGCGCGTGCGCCCGACGCCGTGCTTGCGGGCATGGGAGCGCAGCATCTTCGGACGCAAGTCTTGGCGTCACCGGGCCTGCGCGTGTGGGGGGTTGATATCACCCGCCCGGTGGCAATGACCATTTATTCTGACGCGAACCTGGAGTCGCGTACCCTCACGCAGCTGCGCGCGCGGGAGGCGGCCATCTATTTTCTTGATAGCCCCACTGGGCAGCCCACTATTGTCGACTGGTATAGCCGCATCCATCAGCGGGTAGTGGTAGACAGCAATCGCGCGGAGTGTCGCGCGTTCATTTCCGCTGTCGACCATGCGTGTTATGTGCAGCATCTTTTGCAATGGATTGCGGATAAGGCCCGCGTGGCGCTGTCGCTCCGCAGGGTGGTCCCACGCGGAATGGGGTAGATTTTTGCAAGAAAAAAACGCTAGTTTCAATCGTCCGAAAACCGGACATTGCGCCGAAATTCTTGCCGAATTTTTTGCAGCCGAGCGAATTTTCCGCCGGCCGGACTTTGCGCCAGTTTTATTTAACTTGACCTTTTCCTGCTGTCGCGTGCACTTTGTCCCATGCCTCAGGGACTGAAATTTTTGTAGCGGAAACGTTTTGGCCGTCACTTCCTTTTGCGCCAAGTGTTGGACTAGAAAATTCGTAACAGAAACTTTTTGGCAGTTGGCGTCACTTCCTTTCGTTCGACTGAAAATTCTCTGAAATTCGCTGAATTCGTACCGTAGCCTAATTTTTAATACCTCGAAGTGACGGGGCACTTAAAAATTTGCCCACAAGTACACTTGGCAGCGCGCTCACTGGGAAAAATTGTACAGCCGCTCGGCGGGCCACTTCAAAATTCGTGCGTGGCCTGCACTAATACAATTCGTCTCCATGGCCTGCTAGCAGCTTTTTACTATCAATTCAGGGAATCAACAAACTCTAAAGAAAGTTTGATGGAATCGTATATATATTTGCATGTACTAATTGACAAGGCAATGTGCCTACAAAAAGGTGCGGGGACAACCTGATGACGGAAATTGTCGAAGTCTTTCAGACTACTACCGTTCCTGCTATCGCGTGCACTTCAGTTCGTCCGTTGCCTATATCATTTACATAACTTAAATAATAAAATCAAGGTCGCGCTGCAAAAAGAGGCTTCACAACAACCATCACCAACAATACTAGGATCAGAATACTAGGAAGAAACCTGATGGCTCTATCTTGACCGCATAGAATAGTAATTCCCTCAATTCAACAAAAAACGACTCACCTTCACTCACCCTCGTTCCGGGCCACCTCTTGCTCCTTCATCTCGTGCGTGAACCATGCACCGCAAACATTGACTAGGTGTGCTTTGAAAGAAACCGAGCATACATGTCAAAGTGTAGAAAATACATGTCAAAGTGCGCCCCTTCGAACAACAGCAGCAAAATTATAACCCCTGTTGCCGCGGCCCATCCCGTCACATGTGACTTCAAGACGTCCCTCATTTGCGACGAGTATTGCAAAGTAGTGTCGTAATCCATCGATGTGTCTGTAATCTGGGGGCCAATTGTTCGCAAGGATAGGTGGCAATTAGTAATGAAGGAGACCACCCCCAAGTCTGTGGGGGCTCCGCGTGTGACACCCCCAAGCCGGTGGGAGGCATTCACAGTACCCCAGATTCGGGCCGTGGTGCCCACATACCCCTGTAACTAGGACTTCGATAATAAGCGCCATCCATCCCATCACACTCGACTGTACTGAGTCGGCTTATCAAGGAGACAACAAGCGCAGGTATATATTTCCGAATTCAACTCCAATTGGAATACTTGCACAAAGCGAAACGAAAATAATTGCAATTGAGGACTCTCTGCAGCTAGACCCTCGCCCACTTGCTCAACATCGATTCTACCATATGGTGTGTGCAACTTCACACTTAACCTCCCCGTTCTCAACATGCGTGCCTCAACTCCCCCTTCCGTTGGGTTATACCAAACAAACAAAGAATTATTAAGTTGCGCAGCAAGTTCAAGAGTTGTTCGTATACAAAAAAAACAAGCTACTAATTATTTATTTGCACGGGCACAGTAGCACTTGCAGCTAATAAAACGCTATCGTCTAATTCCGAAGGGCCTTTCGGCTAAATCAAAATTAACGATGCGGGCAGTGTGGCCGGAGCTGGAGACCTAACGGACATGACAGACCCCTAATGCGTCTGAGGGGACGCACGAGGAGGCAAGGCTGGAACGTCCTCTGGAACCTTCCCCACCTAATCCGGAGATCCCGGGGGGCTCACTGTTTGCGGTGAAACATTGGTGGCCTTGGCCTTTGAATAATAGGACGCATCGTTCCCAGACATCTGCAGCAAATGATACAAAGCCATGGAGCAATTTCGAAAGTATCCGTAAGAATCATGTAGACCTGAGAAACAATTTTTTCGCAACCTCCAAGTTGGGAGGGGTCTCGCTGCAGCTAGACCCTTCCGTGAACGCAAAAAATAAACATCGAATAACTGGGAGGTCTTCCTGCAGCTAGACCCCTCAAATCATACAAAGATGAAACATTGAAGTTGGGAGGGGTCTAGCTGCAGCTAGACCCTTACAGGAATGCGAAAAAACAACCAATAATTGGGAGGGTCTACCTGCAGCTATACCCTTACATGCAATCAAAAAGGATGAAACCTTGGAAGTTGGGAGGGGTCTAGCTGCAGCTAGACCCTTACAGGAATGCGAAAAAACAACCAATAATTGGGAGGGTCTACCTGCAGCTAGACCCTTACATGCAATCAAAAAGGATGAAACCTTGGAAGTTGGGTGGGGTCTAGCTGCAGCTAGACCCTTACAGGAATGCGAAAAAACAACCAATAATTGGGAGGGTCTACCTGCAGCTAGACCCTTACATGCAATCAAAAAGGATGAAACCTTGGAAGTTGGGAGGGGTCTCTCTGCAGGTAGACCCTTCAACGAAGGCAAGAATTCTATCACAAATTCATGGGAGCAGATCTGAAGAGAGACCTAATCCAATCATGTGAGGACTGGCATGGGTGTGTCGCATGCGTGCGTGGGTGTGGTGGATGCGTGCGTGTGGTGGGTGGCTGCCATGGCGTGCGTGGGTGTGGTGGATGCGTGGCATGCGTGCGTGGGTGCGGTGGAAGGCTGGCATGCGTGCGCGGGTGGGCTAGCATGCGTGCGTGAGTGTGGTGGTGGGCTGGCATGCGTGCGTGGATGTGGTGGGTGCCTGGCATGTGTGCGTGGGTGTGGTGGGTGCCTGGCATGCGTGCCTGGTTGTGGTGGGTGGCTGGCATGCGTGCGTGAATGTGGTGGTGGGCTAGCATGCGTGCGTGGGTGTGGTGGTGGGCTGGCATGCGTGCGTGGGTGTGGTGGATGGCTGGCATGCGTGCGTGGGTGTGGTGGATGCGTGGCATGCGTGCATGGGTGCGGTGGATGGCTGGCATGCGTGCGCGGGTGGGCTAGCATGCGTGCGTGAGTGTGGTGGTGGGCTGGCATGCGTGAGTGGATGTGTTGGGTGCCTGGCATGTGTGCGTGGGTGTGTTGGGTGCCTGGCATGCGTGCCTGGTTGTGGTGGGTGGCTGGGATGCGTGCGTGAATGTGGTGGTGGGCTAGCATGCGTGCGTGGGTGTGGTGGTGGGCTGGCATGCGTGCGTGGGTGTGGTGGATGGCTGGCATGCGTGCGTGGGTGTGGTGGATGGGTGGCATGCGTGCATGGGTGTGGTGGGTGGCTGGCATGCGTGCGTGGGTGGCTGGCATGCATGCGTGGATGTGGTGTTGGGCTGGCATGCGTGCGTGGGTGTGGTGGTGGGCTGGCATGCGCGCGTGGGTGTGTTGGATGGCTGGCATGCGTGCATGGGTGTGGTGGTGGGCTGGCATGCGTGCGTGGGTGTGGTGGGTGGCTGGCATGCGTGCGTGGGTGTGGTGGGTGGCTGGCATGCGTGCGTGGGTGTGGTGGGTGGCTGGCATGCGTGCGTGGGTGTGGTGGGTGGCTGGCATGCGTGCGTGGGTGTGGTGGGTGGCTGGCATGCGTGTGTGGGTGTGGTGGGTGGCTGGCATGCGTGCGTGGGTGTGTTGGATGGGTGGCATGCGTGCCTGGGTGTGTTGGGGGGGCTGGCGTTTATATACTGAGAATAATATAGTTTTAAAAAGGACATATAGTTACCAAACATAATATATAATAGCTATTAATCGTTGCCTATCCAAAGTTGCATGCAGTAAGTGCAACAGCCAAAATATGCCAACAAATCAGTTGATGGGAATTTCATAAAACTTACAATCGAAATACAACAGACCCCAGTTAGAAGAACGAAGGAATATCTGCGTGACAGGGAATAACGCACCAGAGATGCTCGGTAAGCGTTGCTGACCGAAACACAACGGAAAAACACTGCCCGGTTGCTGGTAAGAGAATAAAAAGGCGTTGTCCATAATCGAAATACATAAACAAAGAGCGGGAGTCATACCTGCCTTGCGGGAAGTGACGCAACGAATGTTATGGCCGAGCAAACTGGGCCTCCTTTCCCGTTGCTGACGGAAACACACCTCAAACAGACGGCCTCGAAGCATGGTAATGCATGCAACGACGTTCAAAAGCGTCCCAAATCGAAATAAAACGAAACCGAGCGCAAAATACAGTGGAATATATGCATATCGGAATATATGCATGGCGGGGCATGATGTATTGGAAAAGCCTGGTTGCCTTCGTATCCGCTCCTGACGTGAACAAATGGAAAGAGACCGCCTGGAAGCCAACATATGCAGGCGACACCGTTCCAAAGCCCAGAAAACAAAAATGCAGCTTACCCAGGCGTCATTCCGGGTGCCACCGTCTTACCCTGACAGTCGTCATCCCAGCAACCTCTCCAAGAGCTTACGGCCCCCACAGTCCAGGAGCTTGCATGACCCATCATTACGTACCTAAGCATCGGTGATTTTAAAACCGCGCTCCTAAGCGCACAAAAAGAGAGCTAGCTTTCCCAACGGCATGACGAACTGAACACTTTCCTATCGACAGCCATACCGTAATCCCGTGGCCATTTGCAGCGTGATGCAATTAGGGTTGGGTAGGTAATAGGTAGGCTGCTGGTTTTTGTTAGAATTGTGATGTGCATCATTTTGTTGGGCCCGTGGGCCACAATCATCGCCGTCAACGGCTCAACGCTGCGCTTTGAGTTTTTACGTGTGAACCGTCAGCCCTCGAGTGTCGTCCAATCTTCTTGCTCGGTTACTAATAATGTCGTATTCCAAAGGAACACTAGTAATGAAAACGGTCGCAAAGCGTACGGCTGTAAAAGGGTAGAAAACGGTAACGTGGCATCCTCGCAGTCGCCGGAAAGTGGAAGCGCGGCGCCGATGGCAATCGTCTCGACCAAATTTTTCGAAACCGAGAAAGCAGATTGGACGACACTTGAAGGCTGACGTCCACACGTGAAGACCCACCAGAGCGCAGCGTTGAGCCGTTGACGGCGATGTGGCCCACGGGCCCAGCAAAATAATGCACATCAATTGCATCGCGTCGCAAATGGCCGCTGGACAAATGGTATGGCTGTCGACAGCGACGTGCTCAGTTGGTCATGTTTGTTACAGGAAAGCTAGTGGTATTCTTGTACGCTTAGAAGCGTGGTTTTAAAGTCACCGATGCTGAGGTACGTTATGATGGGTCATGGAAACTCCTGGACTGTGGGGGCCGTAAGCTCTGCTAGAGGTTGCTAGGATGACGACTGTCAGGGTAAGATGGTGGCACCCGGAATGACGCCTGGGTAAGCTCTGTTCGTGTTTGCTGGGCTTCGGAACAGTGGCGCATGCATATGTTGGCTTCCAGGCGGTCTCTTTCCATTTGTTCACGTCAGGAGCGGATACGGAGGCAACCAGGCTTTTCCAATACATCATGTCCCGCCATGCATGTATTCTACCGGCTTTAGCGCTCGGTTTCTTTTCATGTCGATCTGGGACGCTTTTGAACGTCGTTGCATTCATTACTATGCTTTGAGGCCGTCTGTTTGAATTGTATTTCCGTCAGCCACGGGCAAGGAGGCCCAGTTTGCTCGGCCATAACATTCGTTGCGTCACTTCCCGCATGCCACGCATCCACCACCACACCCACGCACACATGCCACCCATCCGACACACCCACGCACGCATGCCACCCATCCAACACACCCACGCACGCATGCCACCCATCCAACACACCCACGCACGCATGCCAGCCACCCACCACACCCACGCACGCATGCCAGCCACCCACCACACCCATGCACGCATGCCAGCCACCCACCACACCCACGCACGTATGCCAGCCACCCACCACACCCACGCACACATCCACCACACCCACGCACGCAAGCCAGCCATCCACCACACCCACGCACGCAGGCCAGCCACCCACCACACCCACGCACGCATGCTACCCATCCAACACACCCACGCACGCATGCCAGCCCACCACCACACCCACGCACGCATGCCAGCCATCCACCACACCCACGCACGCATGCCATGCATCCACCACCACACCCACGCACACAGGCCTGCCAGCCACCACACACACCCCACGCATGCATGCCAGCCCACCACCACACGCACGCATGCCAGCCCACCACCACACCCACACAGGCATGCCACGCATCCACCACACCCACGCACGCATGCCAGCCACCCACCACACCCATGCACGCATCCACCACACCCACGCACGCATGGCAGCCATCCACCACACCCACGCACGCAAGCATGCCACCCACCACACCCATGCACGCATGCCAGCCACCCGCGACACCCACGCACGTATGCTAGCCCACCACCACACCCACACATGCATGCCAGCCATTCACCACACCCACGCACGCATGCCAGCCATCCACCACACCCACGCACGCATGCTAGCCCACCACCACATTCACGCACGCATGCCAGCCACCCACCACACCCACGCACGCATGCCAGCCACCCCAGACACCCACGCACGCAGGCCAGCCCACCACCACATCCACGCGCGCATGCTAGCCCACCACCACATTCACGCACGCATGCCAGCCACCCACCACACCCACGCACGCAGGCCAGCCACCCATCACACCCATGCACGCATGCCAGGCACCCACCACACCCACGCACGCATGCCACCCACCCACCACACCCACGCACGCATGCCAGCCACCCACCACACCCACGCACACATGCTAGCCCACCACCACACCCACGCACACATGCCCACCACACCCACGCATCCCACCCAGCACACCCACGCCAGTCCTTGCATGTTTGGCAAGGGTCTCTTTGCAGAGAGACGATGTTACTCATTTGTGATAAAGTTCTCGAATTCCTGTAAGGGTCTAGCTGCAGCTAGACCCCTCCCAACTTCCCAGGTTTCATCCTTTTTGATTGCATGTAAGGGTCTAGCTGCAGGTAGACCCTCCCAATTATTGGTTGTTTTTTCGCATTCTTGTAAGGGTCTAGCTGCAGCTAGACCCCTCCCAACTTCCCTGGTTTCATCCTTTTTGATTGCATGTAAGGGTCTAGCTGCAGGTAGACCCTCCCAATTATTGGTTGTTTTTTCGCATTCCTGTAAGGGTCTAGCTGCAGCTAGACCCCACCCAACTTCCAAGGTTTCATCCTTTTTGATTGCATGTAAGGGTCTAGCTGCAGGTAGACCCTCCCAATTATTGGTTGTTTTTTCGCATTCCTGTAAGGGTCTAGCTGCAGCTAGACCCCTCCCAACTTCAATGTTTCATCTTTGTATGATTTGAGGGGTCTAGTTGCAGGAAGACCTCCCACTTATTCGATGTTTATTTTTTGCGTTCACGGAAGGGTCTAGCTGCAGCGAGACCCCTCCCCAATTCGAGGTTGTGAAACATGCTTTTGTGCGGGGGTACTTGATTCGTCGAATACTTTCGAAATGCCTCCGTTGCTTTGCATCATTTTTTGTAAATGTTTTCGAGCGACGCGTCGTAGACTACAGGTGCTTGACGACGGTATGCGTGACTGTGTTTTTGTTGTGTTATGTGCAGCCCGAGACATTGACGGTAATGAAACTTTTGAAGGGTGAGGCGGGCTATTAAGTGGATAAGGCCATAATCCGCTTGCCATACTAAGTGCTTGCTATGTGTTGAGATGGCGGGTGCGGGTGCCGTCGGCGCGCAAATTAAGTTGTGCGAGAGTGTAGCTTACACAGATAACTGGCTGGACCACATTGCGATGTTGGAAGCCATAGCGTGATCCCTAATCGGGAACAGTGTCAAGGAGGACTACATTTTTCATGTTTTGAAGATTGCCGAATCGTGCATTTTACAGTTGAAGTCGGATGTTGGGAGTGTCATACCTTGTCGTGCTTTTTTATGGGCGACGCTCGTTGATTGATTTGGCGAGTCCAGAAGTACAAGTTTGAGGGTTGTGATGAACGGGAAAGGATGTATACTAATTAATTAATTAGACTTGTGCTCCCGTTGGGGAGTCACGGAGCATTAACCCCGATGGATCGATGGATGGATGGAAACGGTGTATATGGAAAACCGTGATACTTGCTGCCATGTGGTTGTCTCCTTAATGTTTCAAATATATAAGACAGCCGGCACTTGCTCATTGACGTTTCTGTGGCTCGCCCCTTGGCTCTTAGCCATGTGCGCATGGTTCAGTTGGTGCATCCCAGGCGGCGGCCGGGCTACCCGGCGGATCGGGTTGAGCGGGCCAAGCCCACGGCCTAAGGCGATGTCGGGCACCACCGTGTGGTGCCCTTCGTCTTGGAGTTCGGGGCCTTGGGGACCCTTACCGCCGGCTTCTTTAAGGAGTAAGTAAGTACCTGCGGAAGTTCTTTTAAGGAGTGTTGCCCGCGGCTCCGGGAGGACTGCGTGGACCTGGAGGGCTAGCGGGCCCCTGGGTCGGCGCGGACCTGGACGCCGTACTGTTTAGGCTTGTTGTTGTTGTTGTTGTGTCTCACGCCGCACATGGGCAGCAGAGAATCTGTAGTGGCCGAGGGCCGGATATATTTAGTATCGGTGGTACTATCAAGGAGACAACCAGCAGTACTATGTTTAGGCTTAGGCCCAGTCTAGTACACGGAAAGTTGGGAAGCCGATAACCCAAAGAATAAAGCTTGGTCAACGCGAGTCAGCGCATGGAATCCAGTAGAATCTGGCAGCGAGGAACGGATAACGCTCGGATTGTCTTTTTCATTTGTCTCGATAAAACTCTCAAAAAAAAAAAATGCCTGATCAAGCAGTAATTCTGGGTTGCTGCCCAGGCATTTGACACCGATTTTCGTGAGTTTTCGTGTAGTTGGCTAGTTGCCCCCGTGTCCAGGATTTCAGAAATCGGACGTATCCAACGCAGGTCAACCTTCCTTTACGGGTTTGGTGTGCGTCGAAAAGACGATTCCAGGTATTAAGAATCTCTGCTTACCGTATTTGACGGACGACTTCCCGATTCCTCCGCCGACCCTTGAATCTTCATGTCGGCTCTCAGGAACTTTCACTTTTGCCCCCCCCAACTTTCCGTGCCTTGAGTACGTAGTAAGATTATGCCAGCCCGGGTCTATCTGCGAGGAGAGGTTGAAGGACGAACCGCACCATGTGCAAAGACAACAAGGGTAAATTATAAGAAGGGTAATCTAAAATTTCTGCGAGTGGATTGTGTCCTCACTTGATATCCAAACTTTGGCAATCCCTCTTCTTCTAATAACTCGATTTTAGTCACTCGTTGATGGGTTGATCGGTATGCGCGCAGGTAAGGAGGATGTGGAGCGGATCCTACACTTGGCAAATGTGGCGGTGGACTTCGGACCAGCGGCTCAACATGCTGACACTTCCGGAGGGAAGGCTAAGGGGGCGGAAGAGAGGCTAAGGGGGCGGGCAATGAGGGTGATGAGAAGCCCACGTTGGAAATGAGACTTATTAAGTGAGACAACTATGGACGGGGAAAAAGACTTTGGAGCACGAGAGGCCTTTTGGTCTGATGGGTGGACTTCTGCCGTTATGAAGGCAGGGAACAAGGATCCGGAGAATCCAATGTATGCAAAGTTAGAAGACGTGATGCTTTATGGGCAGATGTCTGGATACGACACCAATAGGAGGGTCGTCAGTCGCACTTAATTTTTTGAGGGCCTTATCCGTAATTTCGCTTCCGCAATCTGCTCTTGCGTTTTCGACTTCCTCCTCTTGCTGTCCGTCAGCTCTGCCACCTTTATCACGTAGTCTAGCGGCATCCAGTACAACTGCCTCTTCAACTTCCCTCCGTCCTCCCCCACAGGAAAAAAGTTGAGGGGAAATGATGAGCGCTCCATGTGGTTGGCAATGCTCGTCCTATTGTTTTAGATTCGAAGTTTAGGTTGTTGTCGAGTCTCTCCATGTGAAATATACCCTTAGATTGACATGTTTTACTAAATTTCAAGCCTCTCGATGTGGAATGTACGCTCAAATTGACATGAATTAAGCATTATGACACCAAATTAGCTCGAAAATACGCGATCGGACGCCAAATTCGCGCGAAAAAACGCGATCGGACGATTGAAACTAGCGTTTTTTTCTTGCAAAATGCGCAAAAAATGACCCCATTCCGCGTGGGACCACCCCGCATGCGGCTGTGCACAGATAGCAAGTCAATAATTGAGTTTCTGAATAACCCGCTCGCCTCCACCACCAAACTCGATTACCTTGTGTTGGCCGAGTCCGCCACGGTGTTGGATGAGCGGCGGTGGATCCCCGAGAGCGAGAATATTGCCGATGCCTTGACCAAGCCAGCGATGCTGTCGGGGCCTCAGTACAAGCTGCTGCGGCAGCTCATGATGACATGAGTTTTTTTTTTACCGTGTGACCTGTCGTCTTTTTGCATGGGAATGGGCGCTTCTTTCATCTGTGAATACATTTCCCTAGACCTGACAGGCGGCCAGTGTGCCTAATAATGATGCATGTGGTGCAGTTGCACCCAAGTAGAAAAGGAGGCCGGGAGCAAAGCCCGGGTGTTTTTGGCGTGCTCAGATCCCAGCGTAGGGCACCCTCCTTGGGGTTTAGGATTTGGGGACGGTCAGTGTGCCGTTACGTGTTTCTCTACTTGAACGTACGTAGGGTCAGTGCTACCCTAATGCCCCTCGCTTTAAATAATTTATGATAATTATTTAAAAAGAAGGTATGGGAGTTGTGCTCCCGAGTGGCATCTATCCGCTGGCCGGTAGTCGCCGGCCTGGGCGCCTAGTCAGGTGGGCATCAAAGATTGGTGTCTAGATGCTAGTCGGTGCCTAAGCAAGGTACGGAAGCCAGTGCGCGCCGGGACGGTCAGAGAACCGTCGCCCTCGGTAGCACAGATCCGCTGAGTGCCGGTAGTCTCGGGTTAGAGGCTCGAGCATGCACTATCGGGTAGCCTACCGGTAGTCTCGGGTTAGAGGCTCGAGCATGCCTTATCGGTTAGCGCCGCGCCGCTGAGCTCCTTGTGGCCTGGCCAGCTGCAAGGGTTCAATAGCAATCAGTGGCGGCTGCGGGCTCAGCCTCCCACAATCGGTTCCCCAAACAACAAAATCCCGTCTCCATCGCCGGCGTGCTAGTCAGCGGTGAAGGGCGTTCAACTGTGCTGTAGCGCGCCAGGACCTATGAGACATGCAATTGATGCTGAGTAGTGTACGGATAGGTCCACAGGACTAGCCGTATGGACAATTGATAGATCTGCGCGCCAAAGGCGTGCCAGAGTCTGTGTAATCAATTGATTGACAGTTCAGCTGTGACAGTACAGCTGAATACTTGGACGCGTCCCTAACAACCTATATGTGTGACTTGGTCGCACCGGGACGCTAGTTCTTGCGTGCACGTTCTCTTGGCACTGCGACCCTGTCGCCTGTGCTGCGTGCAGTCTTGGAAGTGACGTGACTTACGTCTGTGTTTCCTTGTTATTAATAAAGGCAACTTCCTGCAAGAACCATGGCGGAATTCGTGGCATTCGCACTCATACAACTGGGTGGACCTCCCTATTGCCGCGTGTGGCGATAGTACGGGCGTGTGATTGGTCATGGTCACATGACAGTTTATATTGTGTTCTTCACCACATTGTCTGATCGGGTTGGAGCTTTTGGCACCTTGCTTGCCATTGGTAGACTGTTCTATTTGGGACGTCGTTGAGTTGGTGACATTTGGTGACATTTGGCGACATTCGGTGACATTTGGCGACACTCGGTGTTCTTTGGGGACTTTTGGCTACTTCATTGTAGCATGGCCTTTATTGGCTCTTGTGATGAGAATTTGGAGGTTGAGCCACCTGCGTGTGATGTATCACCTCGTGCAGTTACAGTGGTGCATGGTCGTGTCGATGCCTGTATTGACTATCCTCACTTTGGATGTGTTACGATTCACGTATGTCCGTGGCTAAACTTGTGGTGATCGTGGAGACCTTGGCTCACTGCCCTGTGTCTTGGCCCCTCGCTTCTGTCCTTTGGGCATGCATCCTTCTTCTGCGTGCCGCGCGGCCAATGGACGGGATCTGAGTTGGGCTTGCCCGATGGACCAGCTTAGTCGTGCAAGCTGCATGGTCCCTGCCCCATCGGGACCATAGGTCACTCGATCATGGGTTGCACCATGCGTATACGGAGTCTAGCATGTTCTGGGCGTGGTTGTCGTTGGGCTAGCGGGGTAGCCGACCTCTCCCCAGAGAGGGGGGAGGAGTGTTGCGTCCAAGCCTATTTAATTAGGTTCCTTTAGTAGTGGACAGTTCGGCGCAACAATGTGAAATAGGCGAAGTCTTAGTGTTCGACTATTTAGGACTATTTGTACAGCCGGTTCATACGGCGTTGTACTTGCTATTCAGTGGTTTTGTAGTACTTTCGGTACTTTGGTTTATCTGTAGGTGCGCAGCATGTCAATGTGCGTGGACCTAGTATAAGTCGTTTTGGGTCGTACAGTCAATTCGTGTGAACCGTGAGCGCCCTAGAGATCTCGGTTGACCATGCGTCCAAGCAGTGCTGCTTGGCACTGCTTGGCAACGCCGTGAGCCGCCAAGGTTAATAGTGTGTGGGAACGTTCACCATTGTCACCCCCGGAATGAATGAAATGAATTGAGTTAATCTCTTTCTCTTTCCGGCTGGGTCACGCCCGCGGGTTTAGGAAATGCATGGTCCTGAATTCCTGTCGTAAATGCTACATGTACCTCGGGAGGCATTATAGCCACGCTTCCCTATAGAGGTTGTCTCACCGCAGGCTATGACCGGCCAGAGTCAACTGCGCCAGGTCAATTATGTTAGACTAGTTATCGTCCATACTAGTCATGGTGTGGATTGCGTAGATTAATATAGCGACCACTGTTCATAATGGTCTATTATGAATCAGGTGTAGATCTTTCGCAGCCGGCAGTCAGCCGGGATCGATGTAAAACTGCAGTCTTGGGCAAGGGGCGGTGAGGATGTATTTGTATGGGCGCTTCCTGGAAAAGGCATCGCCGAGGCGACCCTGGTGGAAGAGCTGCTTGCACAGTTCCGTAAGCGAGGCGTGCGCGATCCCCAGAATTAACACTTAGCTCAGGAGGCTGTCGTGGTTGAGCTTGTCAAAAAAGTCGGGCTGGCTGGCGTCAAAGTCGAACTCGTCCCAGTTCGTTTCGATCGGCAGGGCGACTGCGCTTGGGCTCAGGCGCGATGCTGCGGGCGAGGCCAGCCCGGGGGGCTCAGGACGACAACTACATAGGGCTTGGCCTAGTGGTGCCGCTGCCTTCTGGACCGGAGGGCGAAGCTGCAGCCCGGGAGCTAAGTGCTGACGGCGTATTTTCAGGGCTGAGCGCAGCCGCGCCAGGCTGCGTTGCGCGGAGCGGAGCGTTTGCTCGCCATATATTACGTGATAGCTTCGGGAAAATATATCATCAGCATGTGTGTCTTAGTTAGAAAGACGAAGGGATTGTTACATTGAATCACGGCCGAAGTTGGTGCCCGTGAAAGTTATGAGCTCCGCGCCGTCAGCCATGGCTACCTCGTGGCTCGTGGCTTGTTGCGTACCATCTGCAAGGATTTATATGAGATGAGAAATAATGTATATCAAAATATGTTACGTCTGCACATCAGTCAGTATGGTACAAAGTATATACATTCTCAGGATCTAGAAATTGTGTAATTTAAGAGTTCATCTATTCATATCGCCTTGCCGACCTGATTTATTATGCGGAAGACACCACCCTCATCGAGAGCCCCGAGCACATTCAGACCTGGCTGGACTGTCTGGGCCTGGAGGCGCGGGCGGTGGGGTTGGAGATTAGTGTCAAAACTGAGGCGATGGTGATTGGGGCCTCCAGTACACCACCGCTGCCGCGCCTGCTCGACGGGACGGAGGTCCCGTTCCGCGACCGCTTCAAGCTGTTGGGGAGCTGGCTCCCTGACACTGCCGACCGTCGATGTGGACACCCGCATCGGCCTTGCCTGGGCCAAGCTCCGTTCGCTCAAACCCTACTGGCGCTCGAAGGGCCTGGGCGAGCACCGCAAGCGCATGCTCTTCAAGGTCCTCGTCCTCACGGTGCTCACGTATGGCGCCGAGGCGTGGACAATCCCACCCAAACTGGCAGCTAGGCTAGACGGCACGGTTTACAGCTGTGATGCTCCGACAGGTCCTTAACGTAGGGTTTTCCGAGCGTCCGTCATCAGAGTCTTTGTATCATGGCATGCCTCGTATTTCGGACGAGATTAGGCAGCGTAGGATAGCTGCCATTTGTAGGACACCTTGCTCGCACCATGCAGCCAGGTCGACACCGCTCTTGGTCTGGCCGGCCCCCAGCGGCTTGGCCAGCCAGGGCGGCACATTCTGACCTGGCCTGGCCTCGAGGGCATTCCCAAAAGGGTAGGGAAACCTGTCACGAACTACATCCAGATGTTGCTGGACGACCTAGTGGTCCCAGGCAAGTTTGAGTACCGTGCATCCACTCTCTCTCCCGTCTTTGGACTGCCATGCAGGACAAGACGCGATGGAAGAAGATTGTCAAGGCTCACACGCCGGCCCGCCCCCTGTGGGCAAGCCCCTTCCCCCCAAGCGGAGGAGGCGTTTTGATGAGTAGTGTAGTTAGGATTTTCTAGACTATAGATAGCTTAGAGTTAGGATAGTTCGATCACGTCGCTTCCTCCACCCCATCCATCATGGAATATGTGCTATACATGATCTCCCCACGGAGGCATGTGTTATAATTTAATTTTTTAATTTAATTTAATCTATTCATAAAGAGCAACATGCAGCGAGTAACTTTCTGATTTGAGGACACAATCTAATGCAATCTACATGTTTGCGTGACTGTCAATTAAGTCAATGCATAATAAGTGGCGTCAGCTGTATACCAACTTGGCTTGGAACCGGATGGTCGGGATCCATCCGGCAGATAGCAGCATCAGCCCTGCATGTTCGTGGAGAGTTCATTTTTTCCTCCTGTTGGCCTGTTTTTGGACTGACAGACTTATTATTTACAAACTTACCTATACTACCTCATGCAAAAGTCCCAAGCGTACGCCCTTACAAGGCAAAAAGCCCCACTGATCCCGGAATTAATCCCGGTACGTACAGTGCAAGTGCCTCAAATGGGACTAAGGACCCGCTAGCTGGCACTGCGCCACTTCTTTCGTGCATGAGATCGGAAAACTCAACTTGTCCGCGCGAGGGCGCACTTCCAATTTCAACTCCTACATGCCTTCCATCTTTTACTGGGGTTTTGATCGCGCTGATCCGACGGCTGAGATTCGAGGAATGGGCGCGGCGTGACCAAATTATTCCAGTCATGACGGCTAACAGCTTGGTGTCAGTCATGTCTAACGGTTATGCATGCTACCCCGTCACCGGACGGTACGTTTTACGTGTACACAGTCTATTCGAGTTCTCCACTTGTCTTCTCCGTCGATCCCGCAACACATGGTTTTCGGTGTCGTACACTTGTATTCTCCCGGTTAGGGCTCAGTATTGCAAAAAACGTAAGTCCAAAGTACATTTTCCTATAGCAACAGTACTGTTCGTGGAGGTGGTACCATGCCTACTAGCAAGTTACTAGGTGAGAAATTATGCACGGCATGCACTCTGCCTCGTCTCTGTACAAATTGCGGTTGCATGAGAAAGCGCGAAGTTTTATAAGCACTGCATGTAATTAATTAAACTCGTGTTCCCGTTCGGGAGTCACGGAGCACCGAAGTGCTTTTAATCCCTGTGTGTGCACAACAGGAGAAAGGGCAGAGACCCCCATTCTCCTTCATGCCAAAGGCATGCATGCCACAGCTGCAATCGGACACGCTAAACCGGGTCCGGCCATCTGTGGGTGCAATAAGACCCATGTGAGCATGGCATAACAAGGAGCGTGGGCAAGTGATCTGAGCATACCCAGGACGTAGCATGGCTGTACAAGGACTAAGCTAAGGCTATATGGCTGGTTGTGTACCGTGTGTTAGCGGTGCACGTGACTAGGTATGTTGGCATGTGCAGCTAGGCAAACATTCTAAGCGTGGCTGCCATAGCGGCAGTGACTACCAATGGATACAAGCTACTGCTATCATGCAAGCTATTATAGCCCGCAGGGGGCGTCCACATCTTGTGGTTGATCATCAGGTTGTCCCCGCCCCTCCAGTACACCTTGGGCTTCTGGGGGTCCTGCTTGTGGCGGAGGTATTCCGGCCACAGGTCGCGTCGCTGCTGCTGCTGAGCGGGGGTCAGGTCGTCGTCCAGCGTCCAGGTGAGCCTCGTGCAACCGCGTGCGACGAGAGAGGAACCGCTGCTTGTCCTCGATCACGGGAGGGGAAGGTGAGCACAGGCGCCTAGTGTTTGCCAAGTGGATGCTGGCTGATTGATGTGACAGCGATCCGTGGCTCCGCCCCGGCCACATTGCAAAGCCCTAGCTAGCTTCCATGCATGTTCGCGAGCATCAACTGGAATGCCTACAGCCGGTGTTCCATGCAGTGACCGGCGCGTACAGCTAGGTCAAGCGCTTGCTAGCTTATAGATCTCTATAGTTGTCTCAATTAACAAATAAATTACATACACACACACAGCCCGCAATTTAATTAACAACACCAACAAGTCGTTGTCCAGTTGCCGAGCACACAAAAAAATCCAGCCCGTGATCCACACGCGCCCGGCCTTCCGCCTTCGATCCGCGAGGACAGCCAGGCCGGGGCTGCATGGCATGCAGAACGCAATCCTAATGAACAGACTTAGTAGTACAAACATCTGCTTGTGGTGCGCAATTTTAACAAAAGAGATTTTCACATACCTCATAAATATTTTACATGCCCATGCATAAAAAAAGGGAGCAAGAAACTTCCTCATTGATGTATGTCGACAAACTGGCTGCACAAGTCCTTGACAAAGTGCATCCATCACACAAGGCCATACTCCCTACTGAAGTGTCAATAAAAGGCCATCCCCTCCTGAAATGGAGGGCCGACAATCATTTTTGCCAGTATCCTGGCCTTTAATGTGACTACGCTATTGCAGTCGAAACAAAAAGCAGGCACAAACTGCAGCCTTAAAAAAGGCTGCCTGCAGAGCAACTTGGCCAATAAAGAACTGATACAGGCAACTTGCAGGGTGCCTCATCAGGATCCGGCAGAAAGCAGCATGATCACATTATAGCTTGACTTACATACTGGTTGGCTGCAGCAGGTCGTCTCAACACCTGCTTTCTATGGCTGCCCCCCCAAAGCTATCATCTTATTACAAAATCGCGTATCTCTGCAGCGTGCATGGGAGTTATAACAGGCAAGCTACTAAGCCCTAGTTTGCAGGTCACCTTGGCCCCCTCAATCCAGGGCCATGCCTGTCCAGAAGGCCCTGCCCCCTCTGTCCTCGGCAGCTGGACCCCTGCAACTCCATCCCCGCAACCTGGAGGGTGTCCAATTCAGCATCATCCAGTCTCTGTGTCTCCCTGGCCAGGCCTGACAAGGACATGTCAGAGCTAGACGCATGATGGCGTCGATGTGGCCGCCTCCTCTGGCACGACCGGGGGTGGCATGCACGCAGCGACGTCACCCAGCAACTCCAGACCACCGTAGGCTGCGGCACCAGAGGTTCCTGCGCCGGATGCCTCCCCGTCCTCTTCTTCATCCTCCTCTTCCCCTTCCTCTTAATCATCGTCCATGCGTGGGTTGGTGAAGGGCGGCCACGGGTAGCGCTCCTCCATGCTCGTCTCGCTTGGTGGGGGCGCATCCAACCCATCATCCAAGATGTCCTGGTCAAACCGCTGGTAATTGCCCCAGCGCACGTGATGGCAGAAAACGGGAAGCTCGTGTGAGGAAGTGGCCGCCGCCCCCCAAAATACGGAGGGCAGTGAGCTCTTGAGGCAGCCTGCGTGACCACAGCCCACTCGCACACGAGGGAGGCCCAGGGATGCCGCCACCTGTTCCTTCCTGATCAAACCCTGATCATCTCCTTCTCCATCCCCATGTGATTCTCCGGCCTCCAATCCTTCCACTAGTAGCGCCTTCCCCCGCGCGCAGCGCTTCACCTCGGTCAGGATGCCACCCATGTCGAACGAGGCACCCGTGTTGTTGCCCCGACCACGCTTGTTTCTTGCTGTGGACATGAGGACGGTGATGGTGGCAGTGGCCGATGCTGCCGCGGGAGCAGCATCGCCCATGCAGGCGGCATCATAGCCGTTGGATGCGGCGTTGTTGACGTGAGGAAGGTGTTCCGTGGCACTTGGCTCGTTGCCGCTGCCACGTGGGGCTTCCACGCGCCGGGGGAACTGCCACTGTGCAGTGGCACCACCGTGGGCGTGGGCAGCGGGTCTCTGGGCCATACAGCCTGGTGGAGATGCCATGATGACAGGGACTTATGGAATGGTCGGACTACCGTGACCCGGGGGGGAGGATATGAAGCTCCCAGCTACTGGGATGATTCGTGACCAGCTCAGGCTCTACGCGACGACTTGTCTCCGAGAATAGGCTGGGCTGGGCTGGGCTTTCCGAAAACGCGCTGGGTACCTGTTGACGTTGACAAGGGAGGGAGTGCGGAAAGGACAGGGCCGGGGCAGGCAAAGCAAGGGAGTAAGTGAGGGACATGTGCTGGTGCTGGTGATACGGGAGAAAGGGAGGGTTGTTCCGGGCAGGCAAAGGATCACAAGAAGAGGGTGAGGCAGACCATAACTAACAAATGGGAACCCCAGCACGTTCAAGGGGCGGCCTTGCAAAGCAAGGGGTAGTGCTAACATGGTACGGCTATCAAGGGGACAGGGTTGATCAAGTTACCCCGTAACTTATATTATCAGTTAGTGCTAAGCATGTCTTGAATGTTGAATCAGACACGCTGCGTTGCTTGCAGCAATGCCCCCGGAACTGCAAGCAGGCATCATGCCAGAAAATGTGTCTTGCCGTGTATGAGCACAACCGGAGGCATCATCAAGCACATGCCAGTATACACACAGCAGATCAGATAGCGGCGCATGCGTGGCTGGATTGCAGCAAACCAAAGTCACACATGCAACTAGCAGCCCTGCTTGAGATTGGCGAACCAGTTGCTCTTGGAGGGACTTAAATGAACAAAACCCAATATGCTTGAGCTTTTCAAGTACTGGCAGGAAAGCAGGCAGGCACCTATCCAAGGAGCATCACGGTTAGCAATAAAACCTTGCAAGCTGATGAAACTTGTGAAACCATGAGGTGCGGTGAGCCACGTTGACAGCAATATTGTCTACCAAACTATAGGAGATCAGCATAGAACTCGTGGCATGCCTCTGCGCATGACACGCATGACACGCATGACACGCAAGTACTTCACCACAATGACAATGTAGGGCACTTCACTAGATGAACTGCTGGGCGCTGGAGGAGAGAGCTGGTAACCACAACAAAGTTTATGCCACAAGCAACTGTCCTTTGACTCGTATCAATCTTTCGCTAGCCCCCCCCCCCCCCCTGGCCCCTTTATTCCAGGGTGTGGATGCGTTCGCGGTCAGAAAAGAAATTTCCGGGCATTGACAAAATGAAGAGCAACGGATAAGCCACTTGAAGCAAGAAGAACGACTTGTCTGTAAACGGAATCGAGATCAAAGAAACAGTCTTGTTGTTTATACCACAGCCGGACTACGGCAGCGAGGGAACACTAACGCTGGGGTCCTGGGGAAGAGCATCTGAGTTGCCAACGAGGCCTGCGAGAAGAGAAGACCAGGCAGAATCGGATTATGATCTGCCCCTCACCACTGGTTGCCCGCAGGAAGTTCGAGTCTGCCGTCGTTGCAAGCTTCCAGCAGTAAATGCTATGGCGTTGATGCTTGTTCCTGCAGACAGAATATCAAGTAGTTCAACACAGCCAAAAAGAATATCAGCTTGGTAGACTGCGGGATGACATCCATTCGAGGAAGAAAGAGGTAAGACAGCCCCTCATCAAGGCTAGGCACCAGAAGGGGAAACTTTTCATGTCTTTCTCAGCTGGCGGCATGCCGAACGACGTCAGTGCATGGAGGTGGAAAGTGCAGGAGATGATTCGCAACTCGCAAGGAAAACGTCACCGATGCGGGGCAGGGAGGTGCCCATCCACTACCCAGGAGCGCTCCACACGATCACAAAAGGGCATGTGGTTGAAACGTGTAACAACGCGGGGCAAACCAGGTCACGCTGTGGCAGTATAACCTTTGCTGCTGTGAAAACGAGTGGGGAGTGGGATAGAGGAGGGCGATCCTTGGGCAAACCAAGCGCAAGCTCTTCCACCCTACGTGCTGCAAGCAACCGGGTTGACAGGCGTATTGCAGATGGGCAAGGCGTCACAGGTGTATCAGACCGGTTGAGTCACTAACTACCTATACCTGGGTAAGCAACGGTGCTAGATCATGAACGAGAAAGTGCTCATCCACTTTAAAGGCTGATATCCAGAAAAATTAGGGTGATAGGCAATCTTTTCATCGATCCAGGACGCCAGGTAGGCAAGTTAGGGTCCATCTACCAACCTAACAGAAATATGATGACGAGAAGGCTCCCCCATGATACGTCAGGCCAACTTCTTTGTTTAGGGGCCAGGAAGTTCTCACGTATTCGGCAAAAAAAGCTACGAGGCCCACCCTCGGCAAAGAAAGCTCTCGGCGAACGGTCAAAGACGGAGGTTATCACGACGAACAAAGGAAACGGACAACCCTTGCGGACACGTGCTTCCAGACCCATAGCCCTCGACGTTTCTTGGGCAACTACCGCTGTAATCCTGAAGAGCAAAAGGCAAGAAACATAAAGGACCTAGAAAACGTCTTATGACCATAAACGCACCCGCTTCTGCTCGCTGCTCGTCGCTAGCTGTGACGTACACACCAGACTTTGGCTACTCCAGCAATCTGCAAATACGAACAAGAGAGTAAGAACGCAGACGGGATAGGATGAATGAGCGGAAACGAACGTGACGAAAACATTTCTGCAATGGCGGCGCTGCCAATATTTGCGAAATAGTCGCCCTATACTGCATACTCCAGAGGCAAGGTAGCAAAAAAAGAGCAAAGCTACTACTGGGCAAATCCTAGGCAAATCTTCAAACCGATTCCACTGTCCAAAGAGCGCGCGACAGGGATTGCTATCATGCTTGTTTGTAACGTAGAGCAAACTTATAGAATCGTCGAAGATGGAGGAAATCATGCATGCAAACAGGATGAAAAGCAATTTGGTGTTGTAACTTACCCAGGCACTTGAATCTTGCGTTTCCCTGCGATGATGGCGCTTGCCTGCCTTCATCAAGTTCGCGGTGCGCATATTTGCAATGGCGGAACCCGGACAACGCGAACCGGCATGAGCCAACCCAAAAATCAACTGCATCCACCGTCGGATCGTCAAGAAGAACCAATGAATCAAAGGACACAAACGTCCGCGGATCACGGAAGTCCTCGGCCTACTTATAAATTATGAGTTTGTGATTGCTTGATACCAAGATAAAGTTTTAACCAGGGTAGCTACGGAAACTTTTTCCGATCTTTTTACTTGGAGAAATTGTACCACATGTGCTGCACACATCTTTCCCTCGGCCGTTTTATAAATCTCTACTTGACATGTCCGGCGTGGGAACTAACAACAACAACAACCAGGTCCAGTGACTCCTGTTAGTATCAAGTAACGTGCGTTTTAGCTTTCACGTGAAAACTTTCGTCGGCGGAGCCCATTTTCGGAAAAACTGGAAAAACCGAGGATTCAAAGAAAGGCTGGAGAGGAGCGTGAAGTGCGGGCGCACCTCAAGGATTTCCATTGGCGTCTACTAATTGGACGATGGATCTTGATGCTCAACTCCTTAGGCGCGGGATCTCTGCGCCCATATTTTTCCAGGTAAATAGGTGTACGTTTATTCCAAATATAGCCAGTAGTTAATCCCTGCTAAGCCTAGGGTATCAAGATGTCAGTGGCTAAAACGGAGCCTTACTAGACCACGGAAGCCACTGGACTTCTAAGGGGTTGTCATTGGGCATGTGGGTAAAGATCCTGTTTTTGCCCATGAGGTCATGAAAGATCTCAAGTGGGCTGGGCTTATCCTGGTCCGCGCCAGGGTCCCAGATTTTGTTTTGTTCATTTGCAACCATCCAGTAGCGTCGCATGCCGGAGTTCCATAGGTAAATGAAGCGTGAGAGAACCCCAGCTTTGTCGAAAACTGTGCGCCTATTGAACACCACATCGTTTCGCACCGTCCAGATTGTATATAACATGCATGTGCGGAGCCATATCCACGCTTGTGAAGCTCAAGGCCGCTTGTGAAGCTCTGCGCCCATATTTTGTTGTTGTTGATGTCATGTAGTTGTTTGTATCCCACGCCGCACACCGGCGCGGGAAAAAACTCAACTCAACTCAACGCCGCACATGGGCAGCAGAGAAACTGTAGTGGCCGAGGGCCGGATATGTTTATGTTTCGGTGTCTGCCCATGTGCGCCAGGACTTTCATGGTTGCGAATTCGAGAGCTTCCGGAGCCTTTTACCTTCGATTACCGGTAGCACAAATTCGGTGGATGGATGGATGCATGGGTTACAGTTTGACGTGCTCTTTCCCCGAAATCCTTCCATCCTGTTTTCGTCGTACCATCTTGGCCGCAGAGTCCGGAGTTTTGCGCCAAGATCCATCGTCCAATTAGTAGGCGCCAAAGAAAATCGTCTCAGCGCGTCCGCTCTTCATGCACCTCGCCAAATAAATTGGCTTCGCCGTTTTCTTTGAAGTTGGAACCTTTGGTTCTTCCGAAAATGGGCTCCGCCGGATTATTACTATGGGAAGAGCGGTAGGTTCCCGCCACGCCGGATATCACGTCTGTCGGACAACACGACAACACCATACTGTAGATGGGCTATGATAGTCTGGTAATGAGTCATGACTCATGACTGGCGTGGGAATAATAAACTCAGTTGAGTAGTCTCAGTTGGCCTTGTTGTGCTGCCAGGCTAACGACATTTTGACTAGAAAAGAATGTGAGCACTTTTCGTTTCTTCTTCCTCCTCCCCCCCGGTGCCCCGGCCCCAATCCCTGGATCGATCCCCCCGCTTACTGCGAGCGCTCCTCGTGTTTTTGCGTTATATGTGCAATGTGCCATTTACTGTCGAAGGATGCGTCAAAGCATGCTTCCTTTCGGCCACCCTTTGATGCGTGGTTGAACGAAAAACGAAGAAAATGGCGTGTTTGTTTAGGTGATGATCATTTCCTTTTCAGCACGATGCCTTCAGCTAGTTGTCGCCATTTTAATGCGAGGAGCTCCAAGCTTGGAGCCCTGGAACAACTGGCTGCTGTAGGGTGTTGCCTGCATGTGTATTATTCAAGGAGCAGCTAGTAGATGACATGAGGGGCACAGACCTCGATTCATGTGATATGGAGAATGATGCATTGCAAGGCCATCTGGGCCTAGGTTGTAGAGGACAATGAACCCCCCCAGGGGGGAAAAAGCGCGTCACCCATCGTGGGAAGAACACCCGGCATGACCGTTAGAGCTTGGCACTACCTGCTACGTGGCATGTCCCTTGGTTTGTTAGTTTAGGCATTAGATATATAGAATAGAACCGGTAGGCTTGTTTGTCCATCCTCCATTCATTAATTAAGAACATTACTCCGTTGGGAGTTTATGTAACACATAGCCCTGAGAGGGGTCTCCATTCATTGGGGTCTGAATACTCCGTGGCTCCCCATGATTACGGGAGCACGTGTATTGTGCATTTTTCACCTGATAATGTGCCACCACACGCATCATGCGGCATACATGCGTGGTACCACTCACGAGTGCAGTTTGCTCGCCCTGTTCAAGGATTGAATCAACCTTGATCATTCGCACCGTAAGGCCCACTCGCGGCTATCATATCCTTGGACTTTCCAAGGATTAAGTGCACGTGTGACAAAGAAATTTAGGATTAAGTGTGCTCGCAGGCATCGTCATGCACATGGCCTGCACTGTTGCCTCAGCTTGCACTATAGCTTCTCATATGTACTTTTTTTCAAATTTAAGTGGCATCACTGCTGCAAAGATGGCCTCTGCATGTGCAGTGTGCCAACCATACACGTGCCCTGCCGCTTTTGCTGCGCACATTCTGATTTTCTGATTTTTGATTGCAATGCTCATGCATTGCTCGCCCATGCCACATGCTCGATATCTACAACCTTTGCATGTGCTTTCCCAAGATGTGCCTGCATCATCCCCGTATATAGCTTGGGCCCAGAGCCACGAGATAGCCATGGCCAGCTGACGGCGGAGCCCATTACTTTCACGTTTGGGCACCAAATTTTGCCGCGACAATCGATTCGCCTTTCTAAGACGCACACGCTGATATATTTTCCCGAGGCTATTACGCAATATTATGGCAAGCATATGCACCTCGACGCAGCGCAGCTTGGCGGCTGGGCCGGCTGAGCCCTGAAGCTACGTCTGCAGCTCCGGCTGCAGCTTCGCCCTCCGGCACGGAGGGCAGCGGTGCTCTAGTCAGGCACTAGTGGTGGCCTCGGCTCCTCCGGCGGTCTCGCCATCGGCATCGCCTGAGCCCAAACGCAGTCGCCCTGAAGAACCTTGCTGGGACGAGGTCGCCTTTGACATCAACTCCTCTGGCTACTGGAACCGAAAACCGTCAGCCTTCATGGACGATGTGTTTTTCGGTACGCATGCCTCACTTCTTGCACTGGGCACGCACCTCCTCCGCCAAAACCGAGGCCATATGCCAACCGGCATCCGTCGATCTTCGCACTTCAAGGCCTCACTGTTGACGACCTGCCATGCTTCCCTCGCCCCTGGCCAGCTTCAGCGCGCCTCGCCCTCTGCTCCCTCTCGGACGCTCTGAAGCCGAGATCTGGCCCCCCCCTCCCACCGCCGTGACCGACACCACCATTCGCACCCTTTGAGCTACCTTTGAGCAGCACGTGACCCCCGTCGCTGCAGATGTGGCAGCCATGGGAGGCACGCTGGCTGCCGAGCTTCCCCTCCTCTCCACCACCACCGCGCCGCCGCCTCCAAACTCCTCGTCTCCACTGCCACCACTGACCACCACCACCGACACCATGACCGCCCAGCTCCTCATGCAATTAAGCTCGATGAAGCGGCTCGAGGACCACGCGCCATATCGCCCTCGAGTGCCTGCAGAACACCGCGGGCCTCACCGCCCAGGCTGTAAAGGGGCGTTGCCGCCAGGCCAGCCCCTGCTGGCCCAGCCGGCGATGCCCCTCCCACCCAGACCTGGGCCGCCATGCTGCAAAGCCATACCACCTCCACCACCTCGATCCGCCATCGCTCAGTGCACACACTCTCAAACTCCGCGAGGAGGCCGAGCTCGACAAGCGCAGCTAGCCACAACGTCATCGTCAGGCACTCTCAGGCACTTGGACCTGCTGCAAGGTGAGAACTCCGAGAAGCTTGCTATGGCGTTTGAGAAAAACATCCTTGTCGATCCCCATGGCTCTAACTGGTGAGCTCCGGCTGGAGGTCCTCTGCCTTCGGACCCGTTCGCGGGGCAATTAAGGCTGGACCACCCCCGCTGCTCCTCAACTTTGAGTATGTACGTGGCGGACAAGCTGCTGTTTCTCATGCAAGCGCCGCAAGCGGCTTGTAGGGACCTCCTACACGCTGGATGACGACCTGACCCTAGGGCACAGCAACCTACACGTAATGGCACGCAAACGCGACAGACGGGAGCTATGGCTGATCTACCTCCATGCAGCTGTCTCCGGCAAGCAGCCGGAAAGAAGCCGGTTTACCGTTGCGGGGGGGCGGACATCTACGTCCACCGCAAGCCATGGCAGGCGACCCCCGCCCCATGCAGCAACCGGCGGCCCCTAGGGGTTCAAAGATAAAAGTAGTGTAGCATAGATAGGCTTAGATAACGTGGCCCACGCTCATGCGTATTATGTCTGCCTATGATGCCAGGATCCACACCAGCTGATGCATTAGCGTTGAAGTAGTTAGCCATACTTTGCCTGCATATGCAGAGAGACACTCTCTGCCGGAGAGGCCATGCCCTACCTAGGGCTCAATCTCATGAATATCTTCCACCTGCACATGCCAGGCCTCTTTTGGTATATATGATACATTATGGTGAAGCAGCTGTGCACCTTGTGCACCCAGAGCAGGTGGCAGTTTACATTCCCGGTCTGACCTGCAGGTTGTAGCCTGCAGAATGTACTAAAAACCATACACCCCTTCTCAGGGATATGCGGTAAATATGCTCCCGTTTGTGACCGCGTATGGCATTCATAGCGATTCGGGCCGTGGCCGGTGCCCACAACCCTGTAACTAGGACCTAGTAGATAGCTCTCGATCATAATCCATTCCCGGCATCCCATGTTCCCCTCCCACTGAGGACTTATGCTCACGTGACGCAGTCACGTGTCAATTATTTTAATTAATTAATGCTCCCCACGGAGATATGTTCTTCATGAATATTTAATTAATAAATACTTAGCTTGGGCGCACAGTATCGATGCAGGGATCCTGGTGCCTCCACTTTGGATCGATCAAAGGCTTACACAACATTTGTAATACAAGCCGGCGCCCATGCCTTCACTGCGTTTCAATCGTTTCTTTGTCAATAATAGTTGTCTCGCTTAATTTTTCATGTATAACATTAATTAATTAATGAAACGTGCTCCCGTTGGGGAGTCACGGAGCATTAACCCCGATGGATGGATGGATGGATGGATGGATGGATGGATGGATGGATGGATGGATGGATGGATGGATGGATGGATGGATGGATGGATGGATGGATGGATGGATGGATGGATGGATGGATGGATGGATGGATGGATGGATGGATGGATGGATAGATGGATGGATGGATGGATGGATGGATGGATGGATGGATGGATGGATGGATGGATGGATGGATGGATGGATGGATGGATGGATGGATGGATGGATGGATGGATGGATGGATGGATGGATGGATGGATGGATGGATGGATGGATGGATGGATGGATGGATGGATGGATGGATGGATGGATGGATGGATGGATGGATGGATGGATGGATGGATGGGATGGATGGATGGATGGATGGATGGATGGATGGATGGATGGATGGATGGATGGATGGATGGATGGATGGATGGATGGATGGATGGATGGATGGATGGATGGATGGATGGATGGATGGATGGATGGATGGATGGATGGATGGATGGATGGATGGATGGATGGATGGATGGATGGATGGATGGATGGATGGATGGATGGATGGATGGATGGATGGATGGATGGATGGATGGATGGATGGATGGATGGATGGATGGATGGATGGATGGATGGATGGATGGATGGATGGATGGATGGATGGATGGATGGATGGATGGATGGATGGATGGATGGATGGATGGATCGGGATGGATGGATGGATGGATGGATGGATGGATGGATGGATGGATGGATGGATGGATGGATGGATGGATGGATGGATGGATGGATGGATCGGGATGGATGGATGGATGGATGGATGGATGGATGGATGGATGGATGGATGGATGGATGGATGGATGGATGGATGGATGGATGGATGGATGGATGGATGGATGGATGGATGGATGGATGGATGGATGGATGGATGGATGGATGGATGGATGGATGGATGGATGGATGGATGGATGGATGGATGGATGGATGGATGGATGGATGGATGGATGGATGGATGGATGGATGGGTGCACGCAATCCTACCGGTCTAAGCTAGTTCTACAGGCTATCTACAAAACAATCAGCTATTCTATATCTATGGTGCTCGCGACCTCAGGGGTCTTGTCTAGCATGCCGCCCACGTGTGCAGACGCGCGGTTTCCCCACTGCAAGGGGGTTGTTGTCCTCTATGACCTGGGCCCAATGGGCCTTGTCCATCATCTTTTTCCAAATCACGGAGAGGCCTAGGCCCCCCATGTCCTCTACGAGCTGTTCTTTGAAGGTGCGGGCCTTGCGGCGTCTAACCTGGCTGGGCCCGGCCCACGTGAGGAGGTGCCGGCCCGGCTGGGCGGGGCCGGCAGCCCTGCAGAGGGGCCACGTGAGGTGTCTACCTGGTTGGTGCGAGCTAAGTGCCCTACTAGCATCAGGCGCCGCTGCTTGATGGTCAGTGCTGGTGATAAGTGGCATGCCGAGATACAAGTCCTCCTTGCGGACATGAGCAGCGTATCCTACACGAAAAATTGACCGCAGCATGTTGATGACCGCGCCATCCAGCTTGTTGGCAAGGTCGGCATGCAGTGAGAGTCCACGTCTCGGCCCCGTACGTAAGAACAGGGAGGACCAGGACCTTAAACAGGTCCTGTTTCTCTATCTTGCCCATGCACCAGGGGCTTGCGCCACAGGGCCCGGTATTGGTGTAAAGCGTGCCAGGGCGAGGGAGATACGGTGGTCCACATCGGCCTCGCAGCTGGGGAGTAAGCTACCTAGCAACTTGACGCGGTCCCAATACAGGACTCGAGAGCCGTCGAGGAGAAATGAGGTCGGGCGGGGGCTGAGTGAGCCCAATCGCCAGAGCCTCAGTCTTCTTGCTGACCTCAAGCCCCACCACACGGGCCTCGATTGCCAGGCAGTCAAGCCACGTCTGCACGTGCTCAGTGCCCTCGAAGAGATGTATAACATTTAAAAAATTAAATTAAATTATAACATGACTCCGTTGGGAGATCATGTAGCACATATTCCCTTGCTGTCCAGATGGATGGAGGCGGGCGAAGCCGCGAAACCAAACTAATCCAACTCTAAGCTAATGTAATCTAGAAAACCCTAGCTAGCTACTCTCCTCTGCAAAGCGCCCCTTCCTCTTGGGGGGAGGGGGCTTGCCCACAGGGGCTGGCGTGTGATCGAGCCTGGACAATTGTCTTCCACCTCTTCTTCTAATCTTGTTCTGCATAGCAGTCCAAGCAACAGAGAGGGAGTGAATGCGATGTTCAAATGGGGCTGGGACCACTATGTCAGCCAACAACTGCTGTGGGTAGGTCATGACATGTTTACCTACCCTTTTAGGATGTCCTTGGGGCCAGGCCAGGTCAGGACATGCTGCCCTGGCTGGCCAAGCCGCTGGGGGCCGGCCAGACCGAGGTCGGTGTCAACCTGACTGGTGGGAGCAAGATGCCCTATGAATGCTATCCTACGCTGTCTAATCTTGTCCAACATGCGACGCATACCCTGGTACAAAGATTCTGATGCCCCTATGTGTGGAAAACCCTACGTTCAGGGCCTGGCGGAGCATCCTGGATACGGTGCCGTTCAGCCGTGTGGCCAGCGTGTCCGTGAGCGTCCATGCCTCGGCGCCATAGGTGAGCACCGTGAGGACCAGGACCTTGAGGAGCATGCGCTTGCAGTGCTCGCCCAGGGCCTTCGAGTGCCAGTAGGGTTTGAGCGACCGATGCCTACTGTAGCCCAGGCCAGGCCGACATTACTGATGCGGATGTCCACATACAGGCACTCTACCAGCTGAGCCTAGCATTTTTAGTCATGTACATGTGTGCCTATAATGAGCCACCCTCCAGATGATACCTAGCTTTATTTAATTATGCCGTGCCCATGCAGGGGGTCACTCCCTGCTGAGAAGCCATGCCCTAGCTTTTGTATAGCTGTGCTGATCTTCCCCACCTATGACAAGCTCCCCTTAGCTGGGTGTTGCCTGAAACTCTGGGTGGTGCAGGTGCCCTAGTGCACCTAGAGCAAGTGTTGTAATTTACATTCCCACCCTTGCAGGAAGCAGCTTAGAATGTATAATAGGCCATATGCCCCTTCTCTGGGCTATGTGCTACATATACTCCCAACGGAGTTATGTTACAATTCAATTCAATTCAATGTCCACATCGTCGGCGGTGTCAGGGAGCATGCTCCCCAGCAGTTTGAAGCGATCACGGAACTCGGCCTCCTTCCCGTCGAGCAGCCGCGGCAGCGGCGGGCGACTGGTTGCCCCAACCACCATCGCCTCCGTTTTGACACTAATCTCCAACCCCACCGCCCGCGCCTCCAAGCCCAGACAGTCCAGCCAGGTCTGAATGTGCTCGGGGCGCTCGATGAGGGTGGTATCATCCGCATAAATCAGGTCGGACAGGCGGTAACCAGGGCCACCGCCGCCGTGTTCGCGCTTGTTAATGATGTCCAAGCCGGGCTCGGACCCCTTAAGAGCAGTGTATAAAAGAGCAGTGTATAATGTTCAGTATAAAAGAGCAGTGTAGAACATGCCCTGGGCATGCATGGTCCTGTACAATAAATGTGTCCTATACAATAAATGTGTCCTGTACAATAAATGTGTCCTGTACAATAAATGTGTAGTATCGCCGTTGACCACCAAGGAATAAATGTATTGTACTGGCCTACGCTCATGGTTGTCTCATTGATGTAGATCAATCCCCCATGCATGATCGAGATGGAATGGGATGTCTGTCCAGCTGCCTCTAGTACAGCTAGGGTGGCGCCACATACAGCCCGAATATTCAAACTAGTTCTTGAGACAAAAAGGCAAGCCAAGAAAAATTCATTGAAAATTTCCCATAACTGTCTTAGTACAATGACTGAGCTGTCATGCACAACATCTTGAAGCAGACTGTGTGCGCACATCACATGAAGTCCTATTCCCTGTCTTCATTGCTTCAATAATACAATTAGGCAACCCACGTACCAAATTTAGGGGAAATCCAGAAACATGATTAAACGCCAGCACCCTATGGGAGAAAAAGCTATTTTAAGGTAAGCGACCATTCTAACATGCGAAATCTATCGCGGTAAACAGCGGCTAAATTAATCGCCAACCCGAAAAATCCTAAATTAATGCTTTCACAAAACAAAACCAGCAAATCGACAACAGAGGAAGGGCAGCAAGGCACGTCCCAGTGCGTGGAACGAACTTCAATACAACCACGGTGCACACTGGTTGGCTGTAGCAGGCCAAGTCAACACCTGCATCATGCAGCTGGCATGATGTCGACATCATGCCCCCATGGATCACGCCTCCAAGGATCGTGGGTCAAGCCTATCCAATGTCATGACTCTCTTGCGTGCATGCCACATGAAAAAAGAATAGGGCAACTTGCGCTCGTTAACATCGCCGCGCTCATCAATCCCTAGGGCCGTGCCCCGTCATGCCATGGCCCAACCAATGCCAAACCTTCATCGCTAAACCAGGGCAACGGCTGCGAGTCCGCCCCCCACACGTGCAGGGTATCCACATCAGCATTCCTCCGTCCCCGAAGTCCACCCCTGACCCCTGGACTGTGCTTGGCTGACTGCTGCACCATTGCCTGGTGGGGCGGGAGCCTCGCGTTCATCTCCCTCTGCTATGCAGGGATTGGCAAAGGGCGGCCACGGGTAGCGCTCGTCCATGCTCATGTCGTCGCGCCGTGGGGGCGGCGTCCAGTCGTCATCCAAGGGGTCGCGCTCCCACGACCAGCTGCTGCCCCACGGCACGTTCTGGCAGAAGATGAAGCGCACACAGGTGCAGAAAAGCGCCTCGCCCCAGCAGCATGGTGGCAGGACAGCCACGTGGCCGTCAGCGGCAGCATGGTTCACAGAGCCGTTACTATTAGGGAGGCGTTGCATGGCGCTTTGCTCATCAGCGTGGCCGTGCGGGGCTTGCACGCGCTGGGGATGTAACCGCTGGGCCGTGCCGTTACTGTGGCCGTTGGCCGCGGGCCCCTGGGGTCCATCATGGCGTGGTGGTAAGGCCATGGTGACGGGGATTGAAGAAATGGGTGGAATGAATGGGTCTCGGAGGGGGAGGATACGAAGCAGCAGCCTTCTTGGATGGAGGAGGGAGCTCAGGTTTCACGTGACGGCTTGTTGATGGCGATGGGATGCGAATCTGTTGACGCAATGACAGGGGAGGATCGTTTGTTAGCGTTGCAAGGGAAGGTTGAGTAAAGTAACACGCTTAGATTGTGACAGTGGAACCAGTCATGTGCGCAGATGGTGGCGGTGGACGGGTGGAGTAACGCGCGCAGATGGTGGGGGCGGAAGGGAGGAGTAACGCGCCCAGATGGTGGCAGTGGAAGGGAGGAAGACAGTCCAGGGTGGGGCAGGCATAGCATGGGGGTGAGGGCAGGGCGTTGATGATGGATAATGAGGAAACAAGGTAGGGCAGGGCGCTGATGATGGATAATGAGGAAACAAGGTAGGGCAGGGCGCTGATGATGGATGATGAGGAAACAAGGTAGGGCAGGGCGTTGATGATGGATAATGAGGAAACGAGGTAGGGCAGGGCGTTGATGATGGATGATGAGGGAACAAGGTAGGGCAGGGCGTTGATGATGGATGATGAGGGAACAAGGTAGGGCGCTGATGATGGATGATGAGGGAACAAGGTAGGGCAGGGCGCTGATGATGGATGATGAGGAAACAAGGTAGGGCAGGGCGTTGATGATGGATGATGAGGAAACAAGGTAGGGCAGGGCGTTGATGATGGATGATGAGGAAACAAGGTAGGGCAGGGCGCTGATGATGGATGATGAGGAAACAAGGTAGGGCAGGGCGTTGATGATGGATGATGAGGGAACAAGGTAGGGCAGGGCGTTGATGATGGATGATGAGGGAACAAGGTAGGGCGCTGATGATGGATGATGAGGAAACAAGGTAGGGCAGGGCGTTGATGATGGATGATGAGGGAACAAGGTAGGGCAGGGCGCTGATGATGGATGATGAGGGAACAAGGTAGGGCAGGGCGCTGATGATGGATGATGAGGGAACAAGGTAGGGCAGGGCGTTGATGATGGATGATGAGGGAACAAGGTAGGGCAGGGCGTTGATGATGGATGATGAGGAACAAGGTAGGGCGTTGATGATGGATGATGAGGAAACAAGGTAGGGCAGGGCGCTGATGATGGATGATGAGGGAACAAGGTAGGGCAGGGCGTTGATGATGGATGATGAGGGAACAAGGTAGGGCAGGGCGCTGATGATGGATGATGAGGAAACAAGGTAGGGCGTTGATGATGGATGATGAGGAACAAGGTAGGGCAGGGCGCTATGATGGATGATGAGGGAACAAGGTAGGGCAGGGCGTTGATGATGGATGATGAGGGAACAAGGTAGGGCAGGGCGCTGATGATGGATGATGAGGGAACAAGGTAGGGCAGGGCGCTGATGATGGATGATGAGGGAACAAGGTAGGGCAGGGCGTTGATGATGGATGATGAGGGAACAAGGTAGGGCGTTGATGATGGATGATGAGGAAACAAGGTAGGGCAGGGCGCTAATGATGGATGATGAGGGAACAAGGTAGGGCAGGGCGTTGATGATGGATGATGAGGGAACAAGGTAGGGCAGGGCGTTGATGATGGATGATGAGGAAACAAGGTAGGGCGGTGATGATGGATGATGAGGGAACAAGGTAGGGCAGGGCGTTGATGATGGATGATGAGGAAACAAGGTAGGGCGTTGATGATGGATGATGAGGAACAAGGTAGGGCAGGGCGCTGATGATGGATGATGAGGGAACAAGGTAGGGCAGGGCGTTGATGATGGATGATGAGGGAACAAGGTAGGGCAGGGCGTTGATGATGGATGATGAGGAAACAAGGTAGGGCGCTGATGATGGATGATGAGGGAACAAGGTAGGGCAGGGCGTTGATGATGGATGATGAGGGAACAAGGTAGGGCAGGGCGTTGATGATGGATGATGAGGGAACAAGGTAGGGCAGGGCGCTGATGATGGATGATGAGGGAACAAGGTAGGGCAGGGCGCTGATGATGGATGATGAGGGAACAAGGTAGGGCAGGGCGCTGATGATGGATGATGAGGGAACACGGTAGGGCAGGGCGTTGATGATGGATGATGAGGGAACACGGTAGGGCAGGGCGTTGATGATGGATGATGAGGGAACAAGGTAGGGCAGGGCGTTGATGATGGATGATGAGGGAACAAGGTAGGGCAGGGCGTTGATGATGGATGATGAGGGAACAAGGTAGGGCAGGGCGCTGATGATGGATGATGAGGGAACAAGGTAGGGCAGGGCGTTGATGATGGATGATGAGGGAACAAGGTAGGGCAGGGCGTTGATGATGGATGATGAGGGAACACGGTAGGGCAGGGCGCTGATGATGGATGATGAGGGAACACGGTAGGGCAGGGCGCTGATGATGGATGATGAGGGAACAAGGTAGGGCAGGGCGCTGATGATGGATGATGAGGGAACACGGTAGGGCAGGGCGCTGATGATGGATGATGAGGGAACAAGGTAGGGCAGGGCGTTGATGATGGATGATGAGGGAACAAGGTAGGGCAGGGCGTTGATGATGGATGATGAGGGAACACGGTGGGGCAGGGCGCTGATGATGGATGATGAGGGAACACGGTAGGGCAGGGCGCTGATGATGGATGATGAGGGAACAAGGTAGGGCAGGGCGTTGATGATGGATGATGAGGGAACACGGTAGGGCAGGGCGCTGATGATGGATGATGAGGGAACAAGGTAGGGCAGGGCGCTGATGATGGATGATGAGGGAACAAGGTAGGGCAGGGCGTTGATGATGGATGATGAGGAAACAAGGTAGGGCAGGGCGTTGATGATGGATGATGAGGGAACAAGGTAGGGCAGGGCGTTGATGATGGATGATGAGGGAACAAGGTAGGGCAGGGCGTTGATGATGGATGATGAGGAACAAGGTAGGGCAGGGCGTTGATGATGGATGATGAGGGAACACGGTAGGGCAGGGCGTTGATGATGGATGATGAGGGAACAAGGTAGGGCAGGGCGTTGATGATGGATGATGAGGGAACAAGGTAGGGCAGGGCGTTGATGATGGATGATGAGGGAACAAGGTAGGGCAGCTGATGATGGATGATGAGGGAACAAGGTAGGGCAGGGCGTTGATGATGGATGATGAGGGAACAAGGTAGGGCAGGGCGTTGATGATGGATGATGAGGGAACAAGGTAGGGCAGGGCGCTGATGATGGATGATGAGGGAACAAGGTAGGGCAGGGCGCTGATGATGGATGATGAGGGAACAAGGTAGGGCAGGGCGTTGATGATGGATGATGAGGGAACAAGGTAGGGCAGGGCGCTGATGATGGATGATGAGGGAACAAGGTAGGGCAGGGCGTTGATGATGGATGATGAGGGAACAAGGTAGGGCAGGGCGTTGATGATGGATGATGAGGGAACAAGGTAGGGCAGGGCGTTGATGATGGATGATGAGGGAACAAGGTAGGGCAGGGCGCTGATGATGGATGATGAGGGAACAAGGTAGGGCAGGGCGCTGATGATGGATGATGAGGGAACAAGGTAGGGCAGGGCGTTGATGATGGATGATGAGGGAACAAGGTAGGGCAGGGCGTTGATGATGGATGATGAGGGAACAAGGTAGGGCAGGGCGTTGATGATGGATGATGAGGGAACAAGGTAGGGCAGGGCGCTGATGATGGATGATGAGGGAACAAGGTAGGGCAGGGCGCTGATGATGGATGATGAGGGAACAAGGTAGGGCAGGGCGTTGATGATGGATGATGAGGGAACAAGGTAGGGCAGGGCGTTGATGATGGATGATGAGGGAACAAGGTAGGGCAGGGCGTTGATGATGGATGATGAGGGAACAAGGTAGGGCAGGGCGCTGATGATGGATGATGAGGGAACAAGGTAGGGCAGGGCGTTGATGATGGATGATGAGGGAACAAGGTAGGGCAGGGCGCTGATGATGGATGATGAGGGAACAAGGTAGGGCAGGGCGTTGATGATGGATGATGAGGGAACAAGGTAGGGCGGGCTGATGATGGATGATGAGGGAACAAGGTAGGGCAGGGCGCTGATGATGGATGATGAGGGAACAAGGTAGGGCAGGGCGTTGATGATGGATGATGAGGGAACAAGGTAGGGCAGGGCGTTGATGATGGATGATGAGGGAACAAGGTAGGGCAGGGCGTGATGATGGATGATGAGGGAACAAGGTAGGGCAGGGCGTTGATGATGGATGATGAGGGAACAAGGTAGGGCAGGGCGTTGATGATGGATGATGAGGGAACAAGGTAGGGCAGGGCGCTGATGATGGATGATGAGGGAACAAGGTAGGGCAGGGCGTTGATGATGGATGATGAGGGAACAAGGTAGGGCAGGGCGTTGATGATGGATGATGAGGGAACAAGGTAGGGCAGGGCGTTGATGATGGATGATGAGGGAACAAGGTAGGGCAGGGCGTGATGATGGATGATGAGGGAACAAGGTAGGGCAGGGCGTTGATGATGGATGATGAGGGAACAAGGTAGGGCAGGGCGTTGATGATGGATGATGAGGGAACAAGGTAGGGCAGGGCGTTGATGATGGATGATGAGGGAACAAGGTAGGGCAGGGCGTTGATGATGGATGATGAGGGAACAAGGTAGGGCAGGGCGTTGATGATGGATGATGAGGGAACAAGGTAGGGCAGGGCGTTGATGATGGATGATGAGGGAACAAGGTAGGGCAGGGCGTTGATGATGGATGATGAGGGAACAAGGTAGGGCAGGGCGTGATGATGGATGATGAGGGAACAAGGTAGGGCAGGGCGTTGATGATGGATGATGAGGGAACAAGGTAGGGCAGGGCGTTGATGATGGATGATGAGGGAACAAGGTAGGGCAGGGCGTTGATGATGGATGATGAGGGAACAAGGTAGGGCAGGGCGTTGATGATGGATGATGAGGGAACAAGGTAGGGCAGGGCGTTGATGATGGATGATGAGGGAACAAGGTAGGGCAGGGCGTTGATGATGGATGATGAGGGAACAAGGTAGGGCAGGGCGTTGATGATGGATGATGAGGGAACAAGGTAGGGCAGGGCGTTGATGATGGATGATGAGGGAACAAGGTAGGGCAGGGCGTTGATGATGGATGATGAGGGAACAAGGTAGGGCAGGGCGTTGATGATGGATGATGAGGGAACAAGGTAGGGCAGGGCGTTGATGATGGATGATGAGGGAACAAGGTAGGGCAGGGCGTTGATGATGGATGATGAGGGAACAAGGTAGGGCAGGGCGTTGATGATGGATGATGAGGGAACAAGGTAGGGCAGGGCGTTGATGATGGATGATGAGGGAACAAGGTAGGGCAGGGCGTTGATGATGGATGATGAGGGAACAAGGTAGGGCAGGGCGTTGATGATGGATGATGAGGGAACAAGGTAGGGCAGGGCGTTGATGATGGATGATGAGGGAACAAGGTAGGGCAGGGCGTTGATGATGGATGATGAGGGAACAAGGTAGGGCAGGGCGTTGATGATGGATGATGAGGGAACAAGGTAGGGCAGGGCGTTGATGATGGATGATGAGGGAACAAGGTAGGGCAGGGCGTTGATGATGGATGATGAGGGAACAAGGTAGGGCAGGGCGTTGATGATGGATGATGAGGGAACAAGGTAGGGCAGGGCGTTGATGATGGATGATGAGGGAACAAGGTAGGGCAGGGCGTTGATGATGGATGATGAGGGAACAAGGTAGGGCAGGGCGTTGATGATGGATGATGAGGGAACAAGGTAGGGCAGGGCGTTGATGATGGATGATGAGGGAACAAGGTAGGGCAGGGCGTTGATGATGGATGATGAGGGAACAAGGTAGGGCAGGGCGTTGATGATGGATGATGAGGGAACAAGGTAGGGCAGGGCGTTGATGATGGATGATGAGGGAACAAGGTAGGGCAGGGCGTTGATGATGGATGATGAGGGAACAAGGTAGGGCAGGGCGTTGATGATGGATGATGAGGGAACAAGGTAGGGCAGGGCGTTGATGATGGATGATGAGGGAACAAGGTAGGGCAGGGCGTTGATGATGGATGATGAGGGAACAAGGTAGGGCAGGGCGTTGATGATGGATGATGAGGGAACAAGGTAGGGCAGGGCGTGATGATGGATGATGAGGGAACAAGGTAGGGCAGGGCGTTGATGATGGATGATGAGGGAACAAGGTAGGGCAGGGCGTTGATGATGGATGATGAGGGAACAAGGTAGGGCAGGGCGTTGATGATGGATGATGAGGGAACAAGGTAGGGCAGGGCGTTGATGATGGATGATGAGGGAACAAGGTAGGGCAGGGCGTTGATGATGGATGATGAGGGAACAAGGTAGGGCAGGGCGTTGATGATGGATGATGAGGGAACAAGGTAGGGCAGGGCGTTGATGATGGATGATGAGGGAACAAGGTAGGGCAGGGCGTTGATGATGGATGATGAGGGAACAAGGTAGGGCAGGGCGTTGATGATGGATGATGAGGGAACAAGGTAGGGCAGGGCGTTGATGATGGATGATGAGGGAACAAGGTAGGGCAGGGCGTTGATGATGGATGATGAGGGAACAAGGTAGGGCAGGGCGTTGATGATGGATGATGAGGGAACAAGGTAGGGCAGGGCGTTGATGATGGATGATGAGGGAACAAGGTAGGGCAGGGCGTTGATGATGGATGATGAGGGAACAAGGTAGGGCAGGGCGTTGATGATGGATGATGAGGGAACAAGGTAGGGCAGGGCGTTGATGATGGATGATGAGGGAACAAGGTAGGGCAGGGCGTTGATGATGGATGATGAGGGAACAAGGTAGGGCAGGGCGTTGATGATGGATGATGAGGGAACAAGGTAGGGCAGGGCGTTGATGATGGATGATGAGGGAACAAGGTAGGGCAGGGCGTTGATGATGGATGATGAGGGAACAAGGTAGGGCAGGGCGTTGATGATGGATGATGAGGGAACAAGGTAGGGCAGGGCGTTGATGATGGATGATGAGGGAACAAGGTAGGGCAGGGCGTTGATGATGGATGATGAGGGAACAAGGTAGGGCAGGGCGTTGATGATGGATGATGAGGGAACAAGGTAGGGCAGGGCGTTGATGATGGATGATGAGGGAACAAGGTAGGGCAGGGCGTTGATGATGGATGATGAGGGAACAAGGTAGGGCAGGGCGTTGATGATGGATGATGAGGGAACAAGGTAGGGCAGGGCGTTGATGATGGATGATGAGGGAACAAGGTAGGGCAGGGCGTTGATGATGGATGATGAGGGAACAAGGTAGGGCAGGGCGTTGATGATGGATGATGAGGGAACAAGGTAGGGCAGGGCGTTGATGATGGATGATGAGGGAACAAGGTAGGGCAGGGCGTTGATGATGGATGATGAGGGAACAAGGTAGGGCAGGGCGTTGATGATGGATGATGAGGGAACAAGGTAGGGCAGGGCGTTGATGATGGATGATGAGGGAACAAGGTAGGGCAGGGCGTTGATGATGGATGATGAGGGAACAAGGTAGGGCAGGGCGTTGATGATGGATGATGAGGGAACAAGGTAGGGCAGGGCGTTGATGATGGATGATGAGGGAACAAGGTAGGGCAGGGCGTTGATGATGGATGATGAGGGAACAAGGTAGGGCAGGGCGTTGATGATGGATGATGAGGGAACAAGGTAGGGCAGGGCGTTGATGATGGATGATGAGGGAACAAGGTAGGGCAGGGCGTTGATGATGGATGATGAGGGAACAAGGTAGGGCAGGGCGTTGATGATGGATGATGAGGGAACAAGGTAGGGCAGGGCGTTGATGATGGATGATGAGGGAACAAGGTAGGGCAGGGCGTTGATGATGGATGATGAGGGAACAAGGTAGGGCAGGGCGTTGATGATGGATGATGAGGGAACAAGGTAGGGCAGGGCGTTGATGATGGATGATGAGGGAACAAGGTAGGGCAGGGCGTTGATGATGGATGATGAGGGAACAAGGTAGGGCAGGGCGTTGATGATGGATGATGAGGGAACAAGGTAGGGCAGGGCGTTGATGATGGATGATGAGGGAACAAGGTAGGGCAGGGCGTTGATGATGGATGATGAGGGAACAAGGTAGGGCAGGGCGTTGATGATGGATGATGAGGGAACAAGGTAGGGCAGGGCGTTGATGATGGATGATGAGGGAACAAGGTAGGGCAGGGCGTTGATGATGGATGATGAGGGAACAAGGTAGGGCAGGGCGTTGATGATGGATGATGAGGGAACAAGGTAGGGCAGGGCGTTGATGATGGATGATGAGGGAACAAGGTAGGGCAGGGCGTTGATGATGGATGATGAGGGAACAAGGTAGGGCAGGGCGTTGATGATGGATGATGAGGGAACAAGGTAGGGCAGGGCGTTGATGATGGATGATGAGGGAACAAGGTAGGGCAGGGCGTTGATGATGGATGATGAGGGAACAAGGTAGGGCAGGGCGTTGATGATGGATGATGAGGGAACAAGGTAGGGCAGGGCGTTGATGATGGATGATGAGGGAACAAGGTAGGGCAGGGCGTTGATGATGGATGATGAGGGAACAAGGTAGGGCAGGGCGTTGATGATGGATGATGAGGGAACAAGGTAGGGCAGGGCGTTGATGATGGATGATGAGGGAACAAGGTAGGGCAGGGCGTTGATGATGGATGATGAGGGAACAAGGTAGGGCAGGGCGTTGATGATGGATGATGAGGGAACAAGGTAGGGCAGGGCGTTGATGATGGATGATGAGGGAACAAGGTAGGGCAGGGCGTTGATGATGGATGATGAGGGAACAAGGTAGGGCAGGGCGTTGATGATGGATGATGAGGGAACAAGGTAGGGCAGGGCGTTGATGATGGATGATGAGGGAACAAGGTAGGGCAGGGCGTTGATGATGGATGATGAGGGAACAAGGTAGGGCAGGGCGTTGATGATGGATGATGAGGGAACAAGGTAGGGCAGGGCGTTGATGATGGATGATGAGGGAACAAGGTAGGGCAGGGCGTTGATGATGGATGATGAGGGAACAAGGTAGGGCAGGGCGTTGATGATGGATGATGAGGGAACAAGGTAGGGCAGGGCGTTGATGATGGATGATGAGGGAACAAGGTAGGGCAGGGCGTTGATGATGGATGATGAGGGAACAAGGTAGGGCAGGGCGTTGATGATGGATGATGAGGGAACAAGGTAGGGCAGGGCGTTGATGATGGATGATGAGGGAACAAGGTAGGGCAGGGCGTTGATGATGGATGATGAGGGAACAAGGTAGGGCAGGGCGTTGATGATGGATGATGAGGGAACAAGGTAGGGCAGGGCGTTGATGATGGATGATGAGGGAACAAGGTAGGGCAGGGCGTTGATGATGGATGATGAGGGAACAAGGTAGGGCAGGGCGTTGATGATGGATGATGAGGGAACAAGGTAGGGCAGGGCGTTGATGATGGATGATGAGGGAACAAGGTAGGGCAGGGCGTTGATGATGGATGATGAGGGAACAAGGTAGGGCAGGGCGTTGATGATGGATGATGAGGGAACAAGGTAGGGCAGGGCGTTGATGATGGATGATGAGGGAACAAGGTAGGGCAGGGCGTTGATGATGGATGATGAGGGAACAAGGTAGGGCAGGGCGTTGATGATGGATGATGAGGGAACAAGGTAGGGCAGGGCGTTGATGATGGATGATGAGGGAACAAGGTAGGGCAGGGCGTTGATGATGGATGATGAGGGAACAAGGTAGGGCAGGGCGTTGATGATGGATGATGAGGGAACAAGGTAGGGCAGGGCGTTGATGATGGATGATGAGGGAACAAGGTAGGGCAGGGCGTTGATGATGGATGATGAGGGAACAAGGTAGGGCAGGGCGTTGATGATGGATGATGAGGGAACAAGGTAGGGCAGGGCGTTGATGATGGATGATGAGGGAACAAGGTAGGGCAGGGCGTTGATGATGGATGATGAGGGAACAAGGTAGGGCAGGGCGTTGATGATGGATGATGAGGGAACAAGGTAGGGCAGGGCGTTGATGATGGATGATGAGGGAACAAGGTAGGGCAGGGCGTTGATGATGGATGATGAGGGAACAAGGTAGGGCAGGGCGTTGATGATGGATGATGAGGGAACAAGGTAGGGCAGGGCGTTGATGATGGATGATGAGGGAACAAGGTAGGGCAGGGCGTTGATGATGGATGATGAGGGAACAAGGTAGGGCAGGGCGTTGATGATGGATGATGAGGGAACAAGGTAGGGCAGGGCGTTGATGATGGATGATGAGGGAACAAGGTAGGGCAGGGCGTTGATGATGGATGATGAGGGAACAAGGTAGGGCAGGGCGTTGATGATGGATGATGAGGGAACAAGGTAGGGCAGGGCGTTGATGATGGATGATGAGGGAACAAGGTAGGGCAGGGCGTTGATGATGGATGATGAGGGAACAAGGTAGGGCAGGGCGTTGATGATGGATGATGAGGGAACAAGGTAGGGCAGGGCGTTGATGATGGATGATGAGGGAACAAGGTAGGGCAGGGCGTTGATGATGGATGATGAGGGAACAAGGTAGGGCAGGGCGTTGATGATGGATGATGAGGGAACAAGGTAGGGCAGGGCGTTGATGATGGATGATGAGGGAACAAGGTAGGGCAGGGCGTTGATGATGGATGATGAGGGAACAAGGTAGGGCAGGGCGTTGATGATGGATGATGAGGGAACAAGGTAGGGCAGGGCGTTGATGATGGATGATGAGGGAACAAGGTAGGGCAGGGCGTTGATGATGGATGATGAGGGAACAAGGTAGGGCAGGGCGTTGATGATGGATGATGAGGGAACAAGGTAGGGCAGGGCGTTGATGATGGATGATGAGGGAACAAGGTAGGGCAGGGCGTTGATGATGGATGATGAGGGAACAAGGTAGGGCAGGGCGTTGATGATGGATGATGAGGGAACAAGGTAGGGCAGGGCGTTGATGATGGATGATGAGGGAACAAGGTAGGGCAGGGCGTTGATGATGGATGATGAGGGAACAAGGTAGGGCAGGGCGTTGATGATGGATGATGAGGGAACAAGGTAGGGCAGGGCGTTGATGATGGATGATGAGGGAACAAGGTAGGGCAGGGCGTTGATGATGGATGATGAGGGAACAAGGTAGGGCAGGGCGTTGATGATGGATGATGAGGGAACAAGGTAGGGCAGGGCGTTGATGATGGATGATGAGGGAACAAGGTAGGGCAGGGCGTTGATGATGGATGATGAGGGAACAAGGTAGGGCAGGGCGTTGATGATGGATGATGAGGGAACAAGGTAGGGCAGGGCGTTGATGATGGATGATGAGGGAACAAGGTAGGGCAGGGCGTTGATGATGGATGATGAGGGAACAAGGTAGGGCAGGGCGTTGATGATGGATGATGAGGGAACAAGGTAGGGCAGGGCGTTGATGATGGATGATGAGGGAACAAGGTAGGGCAGGGCGTTGATGATGGATGATGAGGGAACAAGGTAGGGCAGGGCGTTGATGATGGATGATGAGGGAACAAGGTAGGGCAGGGCGTTGATGATGGATGATGAGGGAACAAGGTAGGGCAGGGCGTTGATGATGGATGATGAGGGAACAAGGTAGGGCAGGGCGTTGATGATGGATGATGAGGGAACAAGGTAGGGCAGGGCGTTGATGATGGATGATGAGGGAACAAGGTAGGGCAGGGCGTTGATGATGGATGATGAGGGAACAAGGTAGGGCAGGGCGTTGATGATGGATGATGAGGGAACAAGGTAGGGCAGGGCGTTGATGATGGATGATGAGGGAACAAGGTAGGGCAGGGCGTTGATGATGGATGATGAGGGAACAAGGTAGGGCAGGGCGTTGATGATGGATGATGAGGGAACAAGGTAGGGCAGGGCGTTGATGATGGATGATGAGGGAACAAGGTAGGGCAGGGCGTTGATGATGGATGATGAGGGAACAAGGTAGGGCAGGGCGTTGATGATGGATGATGAGGGAACAAGGTAGGGCAGGGCGTTGATGATGGATGATGAGGGAACAAGGTAGGGCAGGGCGTTGATGATGGATGATGAGGGAACAAGGTAGGGCAGGGCGTTGATGATGGATGATGAGGGAACAAGGTAGGGCAGGGCGTTGATGATGGATGATGAGGGAACAAGGTAGGGCAGGGCGTTGATGATGGATGATGAGGGAACAAGGTAGGGCAGGGCGTTGATGATGGATGATGAGGGAACAAGGTAGGGCAGGGCGTTGATGATGGATGATGAGGGAACAAGGTAGGGCAGGGCGTTGATGATGGATGATGAGGGAACAAGGTAGGGCAGGGCGTTGATGATGGATGATGAGGGAACAAGGTAGGGCAGGGCGTTGATGATGGATGATGAGGGAACAAGGTAGGGCAGGGCGTTGATGATGGATGATGAGGGAACAAGGTAGGGCAGGGCGTTGATGATGGATGATGAGGGAACAAGGTAGGGCAGGGCGTTGATGATGGATGATGAGGGAACAAGGTAGGGCAGGGCGTTGATGATGGATGATGAGGGAACAAGGTAGGGCAGGGCGTTGATGATGGATGATGAGGGAACAAGGTAGGGCAGGGCGTTGATGATGGATGATGAGGGAACAAGGTAGGGCAGGGCGTTGATGATGGATGATGAGGGAACAAGGTAGGGCAGGGCGTTGATGATGGATGATGAGGGAACAAGGTAGGGCAGGGCGTTGATGATGGATGATGAGGGAACAAGGTAGGGCAGGGCGTTGATGATGGATGATGAGGGAACAAGGTAGGGCAGGGCGTTGATGATGGATGATGAGGGAACAAGGTAGGGCAGGGCGTTGATGATGGATGATGAGGGAACAAGGTAGGGCAGGGCGTTGATGATGGATGATGAGGGAACAAGGTAGGGCAGGGCGTTGATGATGGATGATGAGGGAACAAGGTAGGGCAGGGCGTTGATGATGGATGATGAGGGAACAAGGTAGGGCAGGGCGTTGATGATGGATGATGAGGGAACAAGGTAGGGCAGGGCGTTGATGATGGATGATGAGGGAACAAGGTAGGGCAGGGCGTTGATGATGGATGATGAGGGAACAAGGTAGGGCAGGGCGTTGATGATGGATGATGAGGGAACAAGGTAGGGCAGGGCGTTGATGATGGATGATGAGGGAACAAGGTAGGGCAGGGCGTTGATGATGGATGATGAGGGAACAAGGTAGGGCAGGGCGTTGATGATGGATGATGAGGGAACAAGGTAGGGCAGGGCGTTGATGATGGATGATGAGGGAACAAGGTAGGGCAGGGCGTTGATGATGGATGATGAGGGAACAAGGTAGGGCAGGGCGTTGATGATGGATGATGAGGGAACAAGGTAGGGCAGGGCGTTGATGATGGATGATGAGGGAACAAGGTAGGGCAGGGCGTTGATGATGGATGATGAGGGAACAAGGTAGGGCAGGGCGTTGATGATGGATGATGAGGGAACAAGGTAGGGCAGGGCGTTGATGATGGATGATGAGGGAACAAGGTAGGGCAGGGCGTTGATGATGGATGATGAGGGAACAAGGTAGGGCAGGGCGTTGATGATGGATGATGAGGGAACAAGGTAGGGCAGGGCGTTGATGATGGATGATGAGGGAACAAGGTAGGGCAGGGCGTTGATGATGGATGATGAGGGAACAAGGTAGGGCAGGGCGTTGATGATGGATGATGAGGGAACAAGGTAGGGCAGGGCGTTGATGATGGATGATGAGGGAACAAGGTAGGGCAGGGCGTTGATGATGGATGATGAGGGAACAAGGTAGGGCAGGGCGTTGATGATGGATGATGAGGGAACAAGGTAGGGCAGGGCGTTGATGATGGATGATGAGGGAACAAGGTAGGGCAGGGCGTTGATGATGGATGATGAGGGAACAAGGTAGGGCAGGGCGTTGATGATGGATGATGAGGGAACAAGGTAGGGCAGGGCGTTGATGATGGATGATGAGGGAACAAGGTAGGGCAGGGCGTTGATGATGGATGATGAGGGAACAAGGTAGGGCAGGGCGTTGATGATGGATGATGAGGGAACAAGGTAGGGCAGGGCGTTGATGATGGATGATGAGGGAACAAGGTAGGGCAGGGCGTTGATGATGGATGATGAGGGAACAAGGTAGGGCAGGGCGTTGATGATGGATGATGAGGGAACAAGGTAGGGCAGGGCGTTGATGATGGATGATGAGGGAACAAGGTAGGGCAGGGCGTTGATGATGGATGATGAGGGAACAAGGTAGGGCAGGGCGTTGATGATGGATGATGAGGGAACAAGGTAGGGCAGGGCGTGATGATGGATGATGAGGGAACAAGGTAGGGCAGGGCGTTGATGATGGATGATGAGGGAACAAGGTAGGGCAGGGCGTTGATGATGGATGATGAGGGAACAAGGTAGGGCAGGGCGTTGATGATGGATGATGAGGGAACAAGGTAGGGCAGGGCGTTGATGATGGATGATGAGGGAACAAGGTAGGGCAGGGCGTTGATGATGGATGATGAGGGAACAAGGTAGGGCAGGGCGTTGATGATGGATGATGAGGGAACAAGGTAGGGCAGGGCGTTGATGATGGATGATGAGGGAACAAGGTAGGGCAGGGCGTTGATGATGGATGATGAGGGAACAAGGTAGGGCAGGGCGTTGATGATGGATGATGAGGGAACAAGGTAGGGCAGGGCGTTGATGATGGATGATGAGGGAACAAGGTAGGGCAGGGCGTTGATGATGGATGATGAGGGAACAAGGTAGGGCAGGGCGTTGATGATGGATGATGAGGGAACAAGGTAGGGCAGGGCGTTGATGATGGATGATGAGGGAACAAGGTAGGGCAGGGCGTTGATGATGGATGATGAGGGAACAAGGTAGGGCAGGGCGTTGATGATGGATGATGAGGGAACAAGGTAGGGCAGGGCGTTGATGATGGATGATGAGGGAACAAGGTAGGGCAGGGCGTTGATGATGGATGATGAGGGAACAAGGTAGGGCAGGGCGTTGATGATGGATGATGAGGGAACAAGGTAGGGCAGGGCGTTGATGATGGATGATGAGGGAACAAGGTAGGGCAGGGCGTTGATGATGGATGATGAGGGAACAAGGTAGGGCAGGGCGTTGATGATGGATGATGAGGGAACAAGGTAGGGCAGGGCGTTGATGATGGATGATGAGGGAACAAGGTAGGGCAGGGCGTTGATGATGGATGATGAGGGAACAAGGTAGGGCAGGGCGTTGATGATGGATGATGAGGGAACAAGGTAGGGCAGGGCGTTGATGATGGATGATGAGGGAACAAGGTAGGGCAGGGCGTTGATGATGGATGATGAGGGAACAAGGTAGGGCAGGGCGTTGATGATGGATGATGAGGGAACAAGGTAGGGCAGGGCGTTGATGATGGATGATGAGGGAACAAGGTAGGGCAGGGCGTTGATGATGGATGATGAGGGAACAAGGTAGGGCAGGGCGTTGATGATGGATGATGAGGGAACAAGGTAGGGCAGGGCGTTGATGATGGATGATGAGGGAACAAGGTAGGGCAGGGCGTTGATGATGGATGATGAGGGAACAAGGTAGGGCAGGGCGTTGATGATGGATGATGAGGGAACAAGGTAGGGCAGGGCGTTGATGATGGATGATGAGGGAACAAGGTAGGGCAGGGCGTTGATGATGGATGATGAGGGAACAAGGTAGGGCAGGGCGTTGATGATGGATGATGAGGGAACAAGGTAGGGCAGGGCGTTGATGATGGATGATGAGGGAACAAGGTAGGGCAGGGCGTTGATGATGGATGATGAGGGAACAAGGTAGGGCAGGGCGTTGATGATGGATGATGAGGGAACAAGGTAGGGCAGGGCGTTGATGATGGATGATGAGGGAACAAGGTAGGGCAGGGCGTTGATGATGGATGATGAGGGAACAAGGTAGGGCAGGGCGTTGATGATGGATGATGAGGGAACAAGGTAGGGCAGGGCGTTGATGATGGATGATGAGGGAACAAGGTAGGGCAGGGCGTTGATGATGGATGATGAGGGAACAAGGTAGGGCAGGGCGTTGATGATGGATGATGAGGGAACAAGGTAGGGCAGGGCGTTGATGATGGATGATGAGGGAACAAGGTAGGGCAGGGCGTGATGATGGATGATGAGGGAACAAGGTAGGGCAGGGCGTTGATGATGGATGATGAGGGAACAAGGTAGGGCAGGGCGTTGATGATGGATGATGAGGGAACAAGGTAGGGCAGGGCGTTGATGATGGATGATGAGGGAACAAGGTAGGGCAGGGCGTTGATGATGGATGATGAGGGAACAAGGTAGGGCAGGGCGTTGATGATGGATGATGAGGGAACAAGGTAGGGCAGGGCGTTGATGATGGATGATGAGGGAACAAGGTAGGGCAGGGCGTTGATGATGGATGATGAGGGAACAAGGTAGGGCAGGGCGTTGATGATGGATGATGAGGGAACAAGGTAGGGCAGGGCGTTGATGATGGATGATGAGGGAACAAGGTAGGGCAGGGCGTGATGATGGATGATGAGGGAACAAGGTAGGGCAGGGCGTTGATGATGGATGATGAGGGAACAAGGTAGGGCAGGGCGTTGATGATGGATGATGAGGGAACAAGGTAGGGCAGGGCTGATGATGGATGATGAGGGAACAAGGTAGGGCAGGGCGTTGATGATGGATGATGAGGGAAACAAGGTAGGGCAGGGCGCTGATGATGGATGATGAGGGAACAAGGTAGGGCAGGGCGTTGATGATGGATGATGAGGGAACAAGGTAGGGCAGGGCGTTGATGATGGATGATGAGGGAAACAAGGTAGGGCAGGGCGTTGATGATGGATGATGAGGGAACAAGGTAGGGCAGGGCGCTGATGATGGATGATGAGGGAACAAGGTGGGGCAGGGCGTTGATGATGGATGATGAGGGAACAAGGTAGGGCAGGGCGCTGATGATGGATGATGAGGGAAACAAGGTAGGGCAGGGCGTTGATGATGGATGATGAGGAAACAAGGTAGGGCAGGGCGTTGATGATGGATGATGAGGAACAAGGTAGGGCAGGGCGTTGATGATGGATGATGAGGGAACAAGGTAGGGCAGGGCGCTGATGATGGATAATGAGGAAACGAGGTAGGGCAGGGCGTTGATGTGGATAATGAGGAAACAAGGTAGGGCAGGGCGTTGATGATGGATAATGAGGAAACAAGGTAGGGCAGGGCGCTGATGATGGATAATGAGGAAACGAGGTAGGGCAGGGCGTTGATGATGGATAATAAGGGAATCTGCGTTGATGATGGAGATGAGGAAATGAGGAAGGACGGTGCGCTGATGTTGACAAGGAGGCCAGGGAGAAGAAATGAAAGGCAGGGTACGGAACGCGCCACAAGGCCACGCGCCACAAATATGCGGCAAACAGGACATTGGCCATAGGGTAGACATGGTTCTTACAGAAGGAGAAGGAGCGGCAATAGCTGCGAGGTGTGATGATAGCGTAACTGCTACATGGGGACAGCATGACTCCTGGGCGTGGCATGAATCAGCTGCCTGACCAAGAGGAGCTTAAAAAACCTCAAACAGGCGTATTGAAAATGTAGCTAGGAAAGTAAGGCAGCGCCCTAGGCTCCCTTACGGGGATGGCCCGTGCTTATGAATCACAAGCCAGACAGCCATGAAGCATGCACAGGCAGCAAGTCAAGGGTTACACATGCTGCTTGCGGCACTGCGTGACGCTAGAGGGCTGCAGCCAACTGCCCGGTATGCTTGGGGTATCAAGGTAGGTAAACTAGAAGCTATCTATATAAATACATAGCAGTGGCTTTGGTTATGTTTGGGTACCTACACTCTGATGTAAGTAATTATAAAGCACCATGCCCCTCTCACGTCCGTAATTTATCATTCTCAATGAATATATATATAGCAGCAAAAGCAGGCAGGCAGCTTTTCAAACAGGCGCGCGGTAGCATGTAACCCCCAACGCTTGGTTATGCTGGAAACGGAGACTGGGTGAGCAGTGACCAAACAACACGTCCCACGTCACTGCAAACGCAGATATTGGCTACCCTAGTATGAAATATTTGTGAGTGCTGGATGATCAAGTGGGAATGCCACTTGCAACGAGGCATGCTTGTCCTTTGAATCGCGTTGCTGTCTTGCCAACCAACAAACGTCCTGCGGCTATCTTCCGGAGACAATGGAGCGCAGAAGAAACCCAGGGCAGAAACCATGCGACTCTCCGGGGGATGGATGAGGCACTAAAGCACAGGCAATACACTTTGTCGTAATAGGATTGACGCAAGAAAGCGCTGTGTTTTCTTTACCATAGCCACCAGACTGCAGCGAGGAAACAGTAAGGTAGGGGGCGGGCACCAGAATGCAAAACTGGTCGCAACGCGCCTGATCCGCACGAGAAAGCCGATGGTACATACCCCACACAGGACGAGGCCGTAAAGTTTCATGGGGACCCCGTAGATAGTCAGCCATGTATATTTTGAAAGGCGGGCATGTGATGATGAGCTGCTACGCACCGTCAGATACTTTTCCCCGGATGCAAACTCAGCTGCCTCGGTTGCGAACTTCCAACAATATGATGCTCCGCCCAGAATGGGTTGCACCTGCAGAAAAGACATAGGTGTTGTAATCCAGGAAGAAGCAAGATCAGCTTGGTATCACCCTCCCCTATGTTATCTGTTGGAGAACAAAGAGGCTCAGAAAGATACTCATGGAGGCTTCACACTGGTCACAGAGGAAACTTCACGATGCCGCTATTTTAAAGAACAAGCTAAACATAGAACATGGCCGCGGCCCATGAGCTATCTGTCTACAATCGGGAAACGCAAGCCGCAACCCAGAATAGAATGCAATGTCGGGCTTGAACCACAGCCCTACAGGCTAACTGTATGCCGACTAGCTATGCCGACTGATATATGGAAAGTTTTACGCGTCCAGATCTTTTTCTGGTTGGGAAAAGCCGAGAGGGGACGTACAGACAGCGCGCTGGGTGATGAGATTGTCGGGCTGGGAAACTCGTGACTGGGAACGCCGGATTCGGAACCACGTGGCGGGCAGCGAACGAGCACAATGGTGGCCTGGAATGGATTTTTGGGTGGGGAATAGCGTCCAACAACGTGGTTACCTCGTTTTCCCCTCCGCCGCGAGCACCGTTATCGCCGCAACCCAAGCTTTGCGCGGATCATTCTTCTAGTGAGGTCGAAGGAGCTGTCAGGACCATAAAATCTACAAGTTCATACGAACTATTCACCGTTGGATGTTCCCGCGCCAGTGGACCCCCCTTTCCACACGCGCGGATCACCGGCGAGGCCAACGCGGCGCGACGCCAGCTAAGCCCCCCAGCGCCATCGTCGCGCTGTGATATTGTAACGTTTTGTAACTGGTACACAAAATGCTTGCCACGACAACAACAACAACATGTCGCCTCGCCTGCAACGTGTGCAGTGTGCAGTGTGCATGATCATGGGCATGTTATAGGCCTTCCAGTAGAATGCCTAGAAGCACGTAGCCCGTCCCCGCACAAGCTCCCATGATATTTATACCCACCAAAGCTAGAATGACCAGCAAGCTCTTGGGAAAGTGGTGAGCTTTGTGGCCACTTCGCTCACAGTTTCCGTGTGCAGGCCGCCAGCCGCGGTAATGCAGAGCACTTCTTGTTACAGCAATCTGCGAATGGATCGGCTTGCGTTCAAGCATAGATACGACGCAGCCTGACTGCACCTTTGTATCAATTTGCTGGGGTTCTTTCCCGCAGGAGGGGACGATGCGTGTAAACATCGCTGCCGAGCGCGCGGTTGCTGGGCATGCCTTTAAAAATAACTTGCCCCAACGAGATGATCCAGGTCCCAGTATGCGCCATTCCACGACTTTTGGCGTGGAACCATCCCTTTTTTCCCGAATGTTGGTGGTCGGGTTGAAGAATTTCGAGGCCGCACTGGAAGATTGTGGAGTTGGGAGCCTTGCAGAATGTCGCGTCCTTGCCGAGGAGACTGTCCGCTTTGGTATCCTGAAGATATGTATGCCCGCCGAGAAGATTGTTCCATCTCCCATGATTGACAGCGGATGGTGGCTTCTAACTCGTTGCGAGGACGAGCACCGCACGCTGTGCGCTATTCTACAATCGGCTGTGCTCACTAATGCGCAGCCAGCCGGCAACCTCGCGGGCACCCCGATCCATCCTGCGAGACTTCCGGGCACGGACTACCAAAATACCTTGTTTCAGTACGAGGACGTCTACAGATTCCCACCGCTTCGCCGATATTGGCCGGTGCACCAGATGAACTTGGCCCAGCCAGCCGATCCAGTTCCTGCCGCCATGTACAGAAAGTGCCGAAGTATTACTCTAAGTCCGTCTACCTTTTCTTATTTGTTGGTGGGGTGGTTCGGATATCTTCCATCTGAACTCGAGGCATCATGCATCGCTGGTCCAGGAGAAGGGCGCCAGGTGGCAGAAGAATTTATTCGCTTCCTCATGCTGAAAGCGCGTGTGGAGATCAACGACCTTCTTCTGCCATCTCCAATTGTGGACAGCGCATGGCAGCTGATGCTATCACCACTGTCCGCTGACGATTACAGTGAACTGTGCTCGATTATTCACTTTACCCCCCAGATCATTAGCATCGGCTACACCCCAGTGGATGTTGCGTCAGTTCCGGACGTCTGCTATCAAAGAACCTTGGACAAGTACAGGGAGATTTTTGGTATTGAACCGCCCCTGACGTATTGGCCAACGTCTCTGGTGACCAACTAAACCTTCTCTTGCCTACCATGCACGGCTTGAAGAAGGTTTACGATTACCAAACCTTTAGACTTGAAAGAACCACTGGTTCATTGCTTCTTTATATCGTCATTAAGGTGCCAGTTTGGACATAGACACCGCAAGTTGGAGGTGTCTAACATACCGTGCGCCGCTGATGTTCATTTTAGTACGTCCGCCGAGAAGACTTAGCCTGCCCAGTAGTGTCTTGCTTTCTATTGGGTTTCCAAGACAGGAGCGGAACGGCTTTTGTGTTGTTGGGCGACACAACTATTAAAAGCATCACTTTGTTGTTGATGCGCAACAAGTGCTCCCATCCACCATGATGATGTAGCCAATGTCCACTAAGACATGTAGTTGGTTGTCTAGTATAAGTGAGACAACTGGATTGTATAGACAGGTTATTGCACATTTTTTCGGTCGAGTATTGCATACTTATGCAATTAATACTCGCCCGTTATGTTTCCCGTTAGATCGTTGCCCACAGGTCCATACGTGTATGTGGATCGCCTGGGGGTAATGAGACTTCAACATCAGCATCATGAAAGGGAGTTCTCTTAAAATTTATTAAATGAGACAACTACTCCTGGAGGCACCTATCCTTTGTGTTTTCCAGGCCTCTTTTAGTTATTGTATTATAACCTCACAAAGTGTGACGAATGGCTTGCTGTTAATTAATGTTTATGGGCAACGTAGATCAAGTTTGTATGCCACAATTGCACTATTTGTATATCCCATGACATTAATTAATTTACAAGTACTTAACTGCTTCACCTGAGCATAAGTCCTCAGGGGAATGAATATGGGATGGGGTGGATGGTGTAGCTATCTAGTTCGATCCTAGTTACAGGGTCTGCAACTGTGGGTCCTACGAAATATACAAAGCATATGGTAGGGATAGTTTGCGTGCAAGATTAGCTCGAGGCCTCACTTCATGAGGCCCATATTTTAGACTAGCTGTGGACATACATCAAGGAGACAAGGATACATGTATACTTTTCTGGCCCGCGCTGGTTGTCTCCTTGATACTGCATATTGACTTGTTGGGGAGGCGTCCATGCACTATATCTTAAATTGGGGAATTCAGTGCTCCGTGGTCCCCCAACGAAAACACGAGACTAATTTATTATATGATAAATTACTCATGTACAGGGTTGCGGGCACCACGGCCTGAATCCGGCTATGCATGCCAACTAAACTTTGGTCACACGGGGAGTCCTGTTTTCTCCCCATGGGCCCCGCGGCCCAAAGCAGGGTAGAAGTCCGCATGTGGAGGTTATTGCTCCTGAGGATAGCCGCTACACTACCGCCTCGTCTGCCATTACAGTAGAGGACAGCTCAGATGAGGATTATATCCCCCTCTAGTGACTACATGGTAACTTGGGGCATGATTAATTACTTATTTAATAGACACGTGACTGCGCGTCACGTGAGCATTTATAAGTCCTCAGTGGGAGGGGAACATGGGATGGAATGGATGATGTAAGCTATCTAGGTCCTAGCTACAGGGTTGTGGGCACCACGGCCCGAATCGCTATGAATGCCATACGCGGTCACACGCGAAGCCCCCACACTGACTTGGGGGTGGCCTCCTTCATCACTACTTGCCATCTATCCTTGCGTACCATGCATCTGCCTCCATATTACAGACAAATAAACCAGGAGGCTGCCCGGGTGTGAGCCGGTCACGTCTAGTGTAGCACATCAGTGTCCATGCCGAGTCTATCACGAAAAGTCCACGGGTGGCGGCCCGGGCTGCCGCGCGCCCGGCCTGGGGCACGCCAGGTGAGGACATAACGCCCAGGCTGGGCGGGCTTGGTGCCAGCTAGTCTATCTGATGTGTCTACCTGATCTGTGCGGGCCAGGTGCCCGGCTAGGCCCAGGCGCCTGTGCCTAATGAGAATGTGGGAAACATAGGGCCTAGCGTACAAATCCTCATTACTAATGTGCAAACCAAAGGGGATGTTAAGGGCCGTGCCCAGCATCTTGGTGACGTTGCCGTCGAGTCGTTGCTCCAGCTCCTGCGTCATTGTCCAGGTCTCGGCGCCGTAGGTCAGGATCGTCAGAATGACGACCTTGAAGAGGTCACGCTTGACGTCGGATCCCGGGTAGGGCAGGGTTGCTCCACCAGCGGCGGTGGTCATTAAGTTGCGCCCACGCCATGCCGATCCGTGACATTGTCAGGTCGTCCTCGCAGTCGGGAAGCCAACTGCCGAGCAGCTTGCAGCGGCCTGAAGTAGGGTATTTGACCTCGGTGTCGTCTAAGAGGCGGAGTGCGGGCGGGGGCCCTGCCATGCCGAGGCCGGCCAGGGCCTCCGTTTTGGGGCTGATTTCTAGACCAACCGCCCGACCGGGCCTCGAGCGCCAGGCAGTCCAGCCAAATTAGTAACTTGGGCAGACTCCGGCTGCTTGATGAGCGTGATATCGTCGTCGGCATAAATGAGGTCAGCTAGTAAATTCTGCTTGTTAGTCGGCCCCCCTTCCCCAAGCTCGTTCGTGATCACTAGGCCAGGGGCGCGGCCTGCAATGCTATAGCAGAGCGGCCGCACGTGCGTGGCGCATATTAACATAATCCACTACACGCAATAATATTAAACAGGTAGTAACGGTGACGGGACGCAACCCTGCCAGACGCCGTTCTGCAGTGGACATGGCGGGGTAAAGCCCGGTGTTGAGTGCGCACCATCCATCCATCCATCCATCCATCCATCCATCCATCCATCCATCCATCCATCCATCCATCCATCCATCCATCCATC
>RPFO01000034.1:3146180-3293680 GCA_009746045.1 Mesostigma viride
ATTCATTCATTCATTCATTCATTCATTCATTCATTCATTCATTCATTCATTCATTCATTCATTCATTCATTCATTCATTCATTCATTCATTCATTCATTCATTCATTCATTCATTCATTCATTCATTCATTCATTCATTCATTCATTCATTCATTCATTCATTCATTCATTCATTCATTCATTCATTCATTCATTCATTCATTCATTCATTCATTCATTCATTCATTCATTCATTCATTCATTCATTCATTCATTCATTCATTCATTCATTCATTCATTCATTCATTCATTCATTCATTCATTCATTCATTCATTCATTCATTCATTCATTCATTCATTCATTCATTCATTCATTCATTCATTCATTCATTCATTCATTCATTCATTCATTCATTCATTCATTCATTCATTCATTCATTCATTCATTCATTCATTCATTCATTCATTCATTCATTCATTCATTCATTCATTCATTCATTCATTCATTCATTCATTCATTCATTCATTCATTCATTCATTCATTCATTCATTCATTCATTCATTCATTCATTCATTCATTCATTCATTCATTCATTCATTCATTCATTCATTCATTCATTCATTCATTCATTCATTCATTCATTCATTCATTCATTCATTCATTCATTCATTCATTCATTCATTCATTCATTCATTCATTCATTCATTCATTCATTCATTCATTCATTCATTCATTCATTCATTCATTCATTCATTCATTCATTCATTCATTCATTCATTCATTCATTCATTCATTCATTCATTCATTCATTCATTCATTCATTCATTCATTCATTCATTCATTCATTCATTCATTCATTCATTCATTCATTCATTCATTCATTCATTCATTCATTCATTCATTCATTCATTCATTCATTCATTCATTCATTCATTCATTCATTCATTCATTCATTCATTCATTCATTCATTCATTCATTCATTCATTCATTCATTCATTCATTCATTCATTCATTCATTCATTCATTCATTCATTCATTCATTCATTCATTCATTCATTCATTCATTCATTCATTCATTCATTCATTCATTCATTCATTCATTCATTCATTCATTCATTCATTCATTCATTCATTCATTCATTCATTCATTCATTCATTCATTCATTCATTCATTCATTCATTCATTCATTCATTCATTCATTCATTCATTCATTCATTCATTCATTCATTCATTCATTCATTCATTCATTCATTCATTCATTCATTCATTCATTCATTCATTCATTCATTCATTCATTCATTCATTCATTCATTCATTCATTCATTCATTCATTCATTCATTCATTCATTCATTCATTCATTCATTCATTCATTCATTCATTCATTCATTCATTCATTCATTCATTCATTCATTCATTCATTCATTCATTCATTCATTCATTCATTCATTCATTCATTCATTCATTCATTCATTCATTCATTCATTCATTCATTCATTCATTCATTCATTCATTCATTCATTCATTCATTCATTCATTCATTCATTCATTCATTCATTCATTCATTCATTCATTCATTCATTCATTCATTCATTCATTCATTCATTCATTCATTCATTCATTCATTCATTCATTCATTCATTCATTCATTCATTCATTCATTCATTCATTCATTCATTCATTCATTCATTCATTCATTCATTCATTCATTCATTCATTCATTCATTCATTCATTCATTCATTCATTCATTCATTCATTCATTCATTCATTCATTCATTCATTCATTCATTCATTCATTCATTCATTCATTCATTCATTCATTCATTCATTCATTCATTCATTCATTCATTCATTCATTCATTCATTCATTCATTCATTCATTCATTCATTCATTCATTCATTCATTCATTCATTCATTCATTCATTCATTCATTCATTCATTCATTCATTCATTCATTCATTCATTCATTCATTCATTCATTCATTCATTCATTCATTCATTCATTCATTCATTCATTCATTCATTCATTCATTCATTCATTCATTCATTCATTCATTCATTCATTCATTCATTCATTCATTCATTCATTCATTCATTCATTCATTCATTCATTCATTCATTCATTCATTCATTCATTCATTCATTCATTCATTCATTCATTCATTCATTCATTCATTCATTCATTCATTCATTCATTCATTCATTCATTCATTCATTCATTCATTCATTCATTCATTCATTCATTCATTCATTCATTCATTCATTCATTCATTCATTCATTCATTCATTCATTCATTCATTCATTCATTCATTCATTCATTCATTCATTCATTCATTCATTCATTCATTCATTCATTCATTCATTCATTCATTCATTCATTCATTCATTCATTCATTCATTCATTCATTCATTCATTCATTCATTCATTCATTCATTCATTCATTCATTCATTCATTCATTCATTCATTCATTCATTCATTCATTCATTCATTCATTCATTCATTCGTTCATTCATTCATCATTGTCTGCCACCTATCTTTCAGTCTACGTGTCATCTCCATGACATGAGTTATGTCAACAAACATATAATCGATCAGTAAATATAAGAGTGTCCCATGCCGGCCGTAGTTGTTTTGTCGTGGTATCTCTTGTTAGCGTTGGCTTTGTTTATTTTTACGTGGGTGCCTTTACTCTGTTGTAAATAATTATACTTTTCTAAAATATAAGCAGTAGAGTGACCACTAATTTACACAATTGCATGCATGCCATAGGGCGCGACCAAAGGCATGTGGAGTCGTGGATGCTGACACAGAAGATGGATCGAGGCTGGGCTCGCCGAAGCCGTCACCAAGATGCTACGCAGATCGAGCTCAATATTCCATATAGTTTGCATATTAGCATGCAATGAGGAGCTGTGCGCTGATTTGCCTTTTGCAATTGATTTCTCAGATTCTTAGGCATGGACGCCTGGGTCTAGAGCTGCATGGCACCTGGCCCGGCACGCCGATTAGGTGTCCAGACACATCATTGACATCAGATAGGCTAGCTGACACCATGCATGAGCCGGCCCGCCCAGCTAGCCATGCAAGGGGCATTTTGTCCTCGTATGGCGGGACCCTGGCCGTGCGCGGCAAGGTGGCCACCAGCCGGCGCCCTGGAGTCTCCGCGATATAGGCTAGGCAAGGATATGCACTATATTCACGGGTTACACGCCCTGACAGCGCCTAGCTAGCTAGAGCTCATATCTGTGATCTGGAGGCTGATGATTCACAATTAACCCGGGTTAAAAGGAGCAATGGTGCCCAGGACTTCAATTATGAAGGAAACCGACGTCCGGCCATGCAAGTCGGTGGGCGACACGCGCATGCATGTGCATGATCATACACGGTTCATATTTCGTCACAGTTGTCTCACTTGATACACGGTAAACATAGCTAGTGGCCAGCCCATGCATCTCCTCCCCACTGAGGACTTGCGCTCATGTAACGCAGTCTACGTGTAAATTAATTAGTGCATGGCCTGCGCGAGTTGTCTTGTAGTGGTTCAGGCCGTGGCGCTCGCAACCCTGCAACCAGAGGTTAGATAGACCACCATATCATTCCATTCCCATTTCATTGAGAATTTATGCTCATGTGACGCAGTCATGCGTGATAAATCAACTAACTGCTACTACTTATGCATGTCGCGGAGTACGACACCGGTTGTCGTGCATGCACAAATTGAAAACCCTACATCTGCATGAAGAATGATGCAAGCCTGGGATAGCGAGGTTTAAATAAACAGGTTGCAGAAGCCAGCAAGCGTCTAGAGCTGTACTTCCTAAGGAGCCAGAACAAGCCTGCCATGGCTGCATATTAAGCTCCGGCCAGTAAAACAACAACCCCAAGATTCAGGCACTAGTCACATGCACACACATGCCGGGACAGCGCCACCCGCAATCAAGAAAACAGCTCATGGACCCATCCTTGCGCGAGTGATGCGGCCCTGGTTGCTTCTGTCTGGAGCAGGCCGCCTGCTTCCCACCGCAACCGGCGCTCCATCCTCACTATCCACGGCGTTCGAGCCAGCAGGGGCAGCAGCACCAGCGGCGCCGGTACGGGCCTCTGCGACCCGCTGCTCCTCCTCGGCTCGCTGGCACAACGCGGTGAGCCGAGCCAGCTCACGCTCTCTCTCCTGATGGGCCTCCTGGAGCGCAGTCAGTGCCTCCTTGGCTGCCTGCAGCCCTGCCGTTGCGACAGTGAATTGTTGCAGTGCGGGGGTGAGCTGGTTCAACAGTTCCCCTGTCCTTCGGACGCCATCCGTCAGCGCGCTGAACGAGTTCCACACCAGCCATCGCAAGGGGACCAGGGATATGGGACAAAGGTTATAATCAAGTCAAATTAAGGGGACAAGGGAAAGGAGCATCATGCAGCAGCCGGTGAGCTTAGCTCGATAGAGATGGGACAGCCATCCCAGGCCCCAGTGAGTCCAGATTCAGCAGCAATTTATGTCCTAATTGGGCTTCCAGTTTGATTTAATGATCATTTCCAGTCGCAGGGCAATCACAACACGACGGCCTGTTCACTAAATAACTGTCACGTGTGCAGACCTCACCTGAGCCTCGGGCAAACCTCCGGTGATGGCGCGCCGAAGCATGGGTTCACCGCCCCGCGGATCCGTTGGGGAAGGTCCGGGTCTTCAGGCCGCTCGATGCCGCTGCTCTCCCTCTGGTACCTGCCGTCCCGGCTGATGACACGGGGCAGCCTGGGCGCTTGGCCACGCTGTCGACACGCGGCTGCGACTCTTGTGACGTAGCTTTCCGCGTCCTCCGCTCGGTCCAGGATGAGCACGGTGCCAAGCGCGGCATGAATGACGTTTCTCATCATGCCAGCCAGGTTACGGTCGCGCAGCATCTCCGCGTTGTTGAGCTCCACCACCGAGGTCGCGAACCGGGGGTTACCTGGGCAGCGTTGGCACACAGGGTGCGGGCAGCGGCCAGCAACGAGGCCGTACCGGAGACAAGCACAAGTCGAGAAGAAGAGATGCAGAGAGTGATGCCAGGTTTATGGTATCACGTTGACGACATATACAATATAATGCATAGGGCTCATGGCATGCGGTGGATGATAGGAATCGATGCATGAAAAGGGCAGGATGCCAGGAGCATGGCAGATAGCACGTGCCGGCCTTGCCCGCAAGCCACTGCATGATTCATAATGCCTTTCAAAGTCACCGGCTCTTCCTTACCAGGCAGACTTCTGGTCATACAACAAGAATTCTCCCCCAAATTTATGTCAACTTGACGGCTACCGCGGTAGCATTGGCAGCAGCAGTACTTATCAGCGCCACGCAGCGCCCCAACGGGTATTTGCCCAACATGTTTTATCCCAGGCAGCTAGGTTGTGAGGAAGCACAGATAAAACCCACTGGCTCCAGAGAAAGCCTCTGACATCTCTCAAAACTGTGTGATGAGAACACAGATGGCAAATGGTTTTGAGGCGTCCAAGGCACCTTGCCTACCCCTGCCTCCGTTGCCTACACCCCACGACACTTTGCCTTCACCCTGCCTCTGGCTGGCAAGCTGCTGGGAGTAAATTGCATGGGAAGCTTGATATTAAGGGCAAGATAACAAGGGGGAACGCACCCTAGAAAAATGCATGGGAAGCTTGATATTAAGGGCGAGATAACAAGGGGGAACGCACCCTAGAAAAATGCATGGGAAGCTTGATATTAAGGGCGAGATAACAAGGGGGAACGCACCCTAGAAAAATGCATGGGAAGCTTGATATTAAGGGCGAGATAACAAGGGGGAACGCACCCTAGAAAAATGCATGGGAAGCTTGATATTAAGGGTGAGATAACAAGGGGGGATGCACCCTAGAAAAATGGAGGAGGCAGCCCTGCATGATTGCAGCACTCAGCATGCACATTAGTCTTTGCCACCCTTACTAGTAGTATAAGATAGCAGCATGTTAGGAAAAAAAGAATCAAAGTGACTGTTATCAATCTCAGCAACGCTGTCGATCCAAACACAAACAAGGTGCTCGTCGATTTTGCACCCAATTACAAGCATGCCAACTACACAGCTTGCTAGCTAAGTGCTAGCTAATCGCCGAATCGCTTGCTCGAGCCCAGCACATGCTCGCTAATCGTAGCTTCCACAAGGGCACGATGAATGATGATGCTCATTACCTAGTAGCAGGAACACCACATCGAACATCAGCCCCAGCGTCGGCTGTAAAGCCAGCAAGGCGTAATAACCATTGTGCCGTCATTCACACACACACACATCGCGCAGGTTCGACACGTAATAAGGCAGCAAACGCCAGTCACAGATAGAGCGAATCGGCATGGCTGATCGGGCGGTAAAGGAAGCCATCATGGTCTTAATTCCTCCCCACCGCCATGACTCCCCACTAGCACTACTACCCGACTCGTGCTGGATCTCGACCCATACAGACCTGTAATTTGCGGCGGTGACAGCATCAACCTCTCGTGCGGCAGTTGCTCCTCATGGTTGTGCTGCCACGCTTCATCGATCACGCACACAGGCAGGCGCAGTTTCCGTAATCTTTGTCGGTCCTCCAGCGTGGCGGACGGCGTGAGCACGACCAGCCGCATGTTCCTGGGCGACAGGCTGCACAAATGTGTTTGAGGAAGACTTGGAGTAAAGTGATAAATACTCTTTAAAAAAAGTGTTTCAGAGCACGTTCAGCACATGTACGCGCCATCAAAGGCACAACAGGTAAGACGGCCCAGATCAACCTGAGTTGCAGGGGACAAGGAAGGGACAGGCAAGGCAGTAACCAGGAGGTAGCCAGGGTTTGCTAAGGCGTTATAAAACCGATAGCCGCCAGCTGGCGATAAAACCCCAAACGGGTCTTCAGTGCAAAAGTTCGCGTGGGCGGCGTGGCAAGAAGAAGGGCAGTCTGTGCTGGTAGCATTTCTCATAATAGGCAGTGGACAAAAATGTATTTCGGTTGAGACGAAGGGAGGGAGGGAGGGAGGGAGGGAGGGAGGGAGGGAGGGAGGGAGGGAGGGAGGAGGGAGGGAGGGAGGGAGGGAGGGAGGGAGGGAGGGAGGGAGGGAGGGAGGGAGGGAGGGAGGGAGGGAGGGAGGGAGGGAGGGAGGGAGGGAGGGAGGGAGGGAGGGAGGGAGGGAGGGAGGGAGGGAGGGAGGGAGGGAGGGAGGGAGAGGGAGGGAGGGAGGGAGGGAGGGAGGGAGGGAGGTAGGTAGGTAGGTAGGTAGGTAGGTAGGTAGGTAGGTAGGTAGGTAGGTAGGTAGGTAGGTAGGTAGGGAGGTAGGTAGGGAGGTAGGTAGGTAGGTAGGGAGGGCAAGTGGGCAAGTGGGCGGGCGGGCGGGCAAGTGGGCAGGCGGGCGGGTGGGGGTGGGTGGGTGGGGGTGGGGGTGGGGTGGGGTGGGTGGGGTGGGTGGGTGGGTGGGTGGGTGGGTGGGTGGGTGGGTGGGTGGGTGGGTGGGTGGGTGGGTGGGTGGGTGGGTGGGTGGGTGGGTGGGTGGGTGGGTGGGTGGTGGGTGGGTGGGTGGGTGGGTGGGTGGGTGGGGTGGGGGTGGGGGGGTTAGAGAGTGAGAGAGTGAGAGAGTAAGAGAGTGAGAGAGTGAGAGAGTGAGAGAGTGAGAGAGTGAGAGAGTGAGAGAGTGAGAGAGTGAGAGAGTGAGAGAGTGAGAGAGTGAGAGAGTGAGAGAGTGAGAGAGTGAGAGAGTGAGAGAGTGAGAGAGTGAGAGAGTGAGAGAGTGAGAGAGTGAGAGAGTGAGAGAGTGAGAGAGTGAGAGAGCGAGGGAGAGAGGGAGACAGAGACAGAGTCTACCAAAAGAAAAGCACACCCACCATGGAAAAAGCTAATCATTATGGCAACAAGTACCCACCAGGACAAGGGTGAGCCACGACCCAAGGGACCACCCATCCACCAGAAGCGTCAACCCTCAAGAAAGATCACCCACCAAGACAGGAGCTTTGCATCGCCTGCGTCGCGCACTGCTGTGAGCATCAGCAGCGTCCCGTAGGCGCTCCCTCTGGCCCTGGCATTGATCACCGCCCGCCGCTGTTCTTCGCTCAGCCCATCCCTGACCGGCCGGCTGCGCAGCTCGGCCTCGAGCTCTTTCGCCTCTCTTTGCTCTCTTTCGTGCGCTTGCTGGACCAACGCGAGTGCCTGCTGGAGCACGCCGACGCAATCTGGACTCTGCGCGGATGGCAGCGGCTGGCATGTAGCGAACATCTTGCGTGCGTCGGTCATCGGGCGTGAGCACATGTGGTGTGCCTGCCTGTGATTGTCTTCAGCGGCCTTGTGGTCCTGCCATTCACCCGCCACAAGGCCACCGGGTTGTCACAAACGAAGTCATGGCCAGGCTTTGTTAGGCAGCAGTATTGCATGTGCGGAGAATTTTGGGTCGCATCTGTGCTTCTACTGGTCCTAATAGTGACCCGCAAGTGTCAAGGTCACCTAGGTACCTGACAAGGGGGGACGTTGTGGATAAATGATATACTGGAAATTTGTGCAACAGAGGAACCTCCACGTAACCTAAACATGTAATTAATTTTGCATCACCTATCGACTTAGATGTAAGTATTCATCCATCAGCAATCAAGTTGGATGTAAGTATTCGTACATCACCTATCAGGTTCAATCTAAGTATTCATTCTTTGCTTATAAAGTGAGACACAGGTTTTTCTCGCCAGTGTCTATTCACTACCTTCTTAGGAACCTCTCCAAGTGCCTATTGCTTCTCTGCTCGTACAACTAGACGAGACTTGGACACCATGCTGCGGAACGCTGGGGGAGCCAGGCAAGAATCGCAATCACGGTGCTTCACGCACGGAACACAATAGCACTAAGTGCTCGCTGCGATAAAACTTGTGCTTGCAGTCTTGAAAAGGCGCCTGGCGGTTTTGGCCTGTGCATGCGATACTGAGCTACACCCAACTATAAAACTCGTATGGTTCAAAGGAGAATACCAGACAATCCTCTGTAGACGCTCTTGTGCGGAGACTAATGTGGCGCTTGAAGCACGAGCCACTCTTGCCTTTCCCTTTGGCTCCCTACCCATCCTTTTCCATGCAGGCCTGTAACAAGAACGAGCCATTTGTGAAAGTTCCTCGGTACTCGCGCGCGTAAGGAAGGCAAGGACGCTGGCAAGGTCTGGTGGGCAGTTGTTTTGGCCCGGTAAGCACAAGCATCGCCGCATAACAATCCAAACTTTACCGCGACTGCCTTCTGATAGATTTCAGCGTGCGGTGTTATGCGATCCCGGAAAGCCATGACATCCCGTTTGCAGCGCTGCAGGTTTTCAGACAGCCCATGCTGGTTGATGAAGGAAAATGCCAGCCGTAGAGGCTCCAACACCCCAGCGTTAGACACAGGCGCCAGCTGCAGCACGTAGTCGCCATCTACCCGCCCCGCTCGCGCACGGAGGTGTTGCGCCGGGATGGTAACAACTCCATCACGCTCACGCGTGATCTCAAATCTGGGGTGGCCGTCGGCCAGTGTCGCGTATTCTGGTTCCTGCAAGCCGCCACCTGGCTGGGCATCCCTGGGAAGCACGGACAGCTCCAGGGTCCCTGAGTACTCGGTCACGCGGTTGCCAAACCTGAAATAGCGCACAGAAAGGCCAGCCACCAACAGCTGAGGTAAGTATTGCTTGCTGGGGAGAGATCTTTACAGCATGTTTTTTAACTGGTATAACACGTCACTCAGTTCTTAAATTGGCCAATATTTGCAGCCATAGTAGGATCCAATGGAATCCATCATCGCTCATCGGCTATCCATTGTGGGGTCCATGCAGTCCTCATCGCTCATCAGCTATCCATTGTGGGGTCCATGCAGTCCTCATCGCTCATCGGCTATCCATTGTGGGGTCCATGCAGTCCTCATCGCTCATCGGCTATCCATTGTAGGGTCCATGCAGTCCTCATCGCTCATCGGCTATCCATTGTGGGGTCCATGCAGTCCTCATCGCTCATCGGCTATCCATTGTGGGGTCCATGCAGTCCTCATCGCTCATCGGCTATCCATTGTAGGGTCCATGCAGTCCTCATCGCTCATCGGCTATCCATTGTGGGGTGCATGCAGTCCTCATCGCTCATCGGCTATCCATTGTGGGGTCCATGCAGTCCTCATCGCTCATCGGCTATCCATTGTGGGGTCCATGCAGTCCTCATCGCTCATCGGCTATCCATTGTGGGGTCCATGCAGTCCTCATCGCTCATCGGCTATCCATTGTGGGGTCCATGCAGTCCTCATCGCTCATCGGCTATCCATTGTAGGGTCCATGCAGTCCTCATCGCTCATCGGCTATCCATTGTGGAGTCCATGCAGTCCTCACCACTCATCTATTAGCCACGTCTGCGGTGGGTTAGGCACCAAGATCTGCACTGGTCTAAAACCGGTATCTTCCTGGCTCGCGAATTTCATAGAAAATACAGGTTCAAACACCTGGGTCCAACGTTTCCCATTTCCCCCATATGCTCGAATCCTCCCACCACGCAGAGAGCTGCTACCTTGATCATGCCCTGATATTGCCAGGAGGCGCCGTGAGGCAGGAGCGCTGACTCGCAAGCGGTCAGGTGAGCGAGTGAAAAGGCCGGCCAAGGATTTAGCATCTCCACAGGCAACGAAGCACAAGCGAAGGATGTAGGCAGAAACAGACAAGGGGAGGGAGCAGGATGTGGCAGCCCCCAACGTGGTATGCAGCGGAGCCACGAGACCAGTCAAAGGCGATGTACTCGGACGGAATAAGTGGCACCACTACAGGGAGGAGCAGATGCAGTGCTACCCATCCCAAACACAGGAAGAGCTCACTAATATAAAGCAAGGCCTCACGGTGGACGCAGTGAAGATCGATGCAAGCATCAGCAAGCTTGCTGCAGCCGTTACAGCCCGTCCAACCCATAATGCAATTGACTTCTATCTCCCCCCCATTACTGCGGCACAGCCTCACGTTTACCTATCAGTGCAGTGGACATCCAGCTCCCTGAACAGCTGGGTGCGTGCCAGGTTGTCGAAGCAGCCAGGCTGCCAGCGGGGCGCCACCAGAGTAGACGCAGGACCTGGACAAGGGACATGAGGCGACCCACAAGCCCGCGAGCAACCAAGGAAGAACGTAGGCGGCATCGGCAGGCATGAGGCATTTGGCTTTGAGTGCAACAGCTAGCACGGTCACTGATTCACGCAGTTTTATCCGCCAAGATGATGGCAGCTACCAATGGCAGCTTAGCAGCGTCATATTGCATGTCCAGGAAAAGGGAAGCAGCAGTGGGGCGGTTGCAGCCTGGTCAGGTAGCATAACATTCAAGGCAATTGTGCTCCAGTGATGGGGCGTGTTTCATCTGCATGCACCTACCAGGACGGACTTCAAAAGCGTATAAGCTCTTGACATCCGTGCGCCGGTCCGGTATCCTGTCATCCGTCCATGTGGCGACAACTTGGTAGCCCCCGGCAGCGGTCAGCTCCAACAGTGGGGTGAAGTAGGCCGTGTCCCTGGGCGCCGCCTCGGCCTGGGGCCTAAGACGGATTTCGTTCCCGGCTGGGTTCTTCAGGATGACTTTGAGATCCGGAGCATCATCCAGCGTCGCGGCACGGGTCACCCCATCCTCCGCTTGCAGTGCAACCTGGGTAGGCAACGAGGGCAGCCAGCAGTGCACGGGAGAACGTGATGCATGGGATGGGATGTGGCAATGTGAGATGTGTGCGGCACGCCAAAGGGAAAGGTGGCTGGAGTAAACACGCGAGCAACAGGAGGTAGAAAAGCATGGGAGAAGGCAGCCATGCATGGCACAATGGGAGAAGGCAAGCAGGCATGGGTGAGCACACAAAGGCTTGGCAGGAGACATCTGGAGAGCACATCTCGGAGGACGTGACTGGCTGCGGGTGGCACTTGGTGGCCCCCATTATTTGTCTCTAGTCTCCACGCGGGTGAACCCGATGAAGGGTTGTATGATACGGTGCCTGAGGTGGAGCATCTCAGCTGCAGTCATGCGGGACCTAGGTGCAAATAGATATATCTAGCATGCAGGATCTAGGTGCGAATAGATGTTGTCAAACATGGGAACAGAAGCCTATAATGATTCCTTCCATTGGGGTATCTATTTATGCATCATGTACATAAGGTAACACGTCACTTCCACCCCTCAGCGTGGGCCCCGGCTTGCTTGCCCTGCATGAAGGAAACCCTAGACCCCATACATGAGTGAATTGGGATCAACAAAGAATGCGCGAGAAAGCCTAGCCAAGCAAATACATAAGAAGTGGATTAGGAGGGAGAGGCGGAGGGAGCAATCAGCTTCAACAATTAAATGGGCAGATACACCTGTTCTGCCATCTTCAAGACTAATACATCGGGCGAGCGTGGCTAGGCTTCGCGAGGGTGCGCTCTTCTAAGGGGGAAGATTCTCTAGTCCAAGGGCCAGCACATAGGCCTCACCAGTGACCACAGGAGACCATGACGGGTATAAATGAGGTATTACTAACGAATACTTTGCGCTATTGAAATGCATGTTTCACTGTATTTCTTAATTAAATAGATTACAGCTCCCCTTTCCAACACTTCAGGGCACATCGTCACAGAAAAAGGCCAGGCTGCTTTCTTCTCTCACCTCAAAGCGGGGAGCAGGGGAGCCAGCCACAAGAGCGGGGCGTTCTGGTGTGCCAGCATCAGCCATCTGGATGACCAGCCTCTTGACCAGGTCAGGGTTGGGCCTCCAGTTGAAGCCCAAGGAAGTTCCCTGGAATATTGGGCGCAGGTTTGCACATATTTTTCGGTTAACATTCTCATGTAATATTTCAGCTAGCAGATCAACAATGAAAAGATCCTAGCGGGCTTCCTAACTGTAACGTTTGTCCTTCAAGCAAGGATTTGTTTGCTATGCAGCCATTTTAAATACAACATTACCACAGTTACTAAGACCACACACTTCACTGCATATTCTCCACCGATTTCAATCACCCAGCCTCATACTTGGGCCCCTGCCTCACCCAACCTGCCCCCCCTAGAACAACAACAAACAATCAACAACAACAACAACAACAACAACAACAACAACAACAACAACAACAACAACAACAATCAACTATCAGCTTTTCAAGAAAAACGCTCCCAGGCGCTTCACAGAGGTAACCCTGCAGTAGGCCACACAGCACCAGTTTCAACGGTAGGAGCTAGGGAAGAATGAAAGAAAGCTCAGAAACAAAACGATAGAAAAAATATGACTTCTGATAGAATGCTGCTGCGATACATATCATAACTTTTTAATGACGACCCCACTGAACCAAAGTTGTATGATATCTTTCTAATAACGATGGACATCTCCAACCATTAAATCACATTCTTTCCCAACCTTCCTTCCATGCTTGCTGCCTTCCCACCAACTTGCCATGGTTTATCTTGGTCCCCATTACCCCCCCCCCCCCAGTTCCCCACCCCGCTGCCTTGTCTATTCCTGCCTTTGACCCTCTCCTCTGTCCCCTCTTTGTCCACCTGTCTTTACCCCTTTTCCCTCCTCTATCCCAACCAAGAACCAAACAAAGGGTGGCTGCCATGTAAAGCTATACCACGCCTTCGCCCCTTCCCTCTCCCCCACCCCCAACAAGGGATCTCCCAATCCACAAGGCTGGACCCCCACAATGCTCCCAGGTGTCTGGAACTACAACTTCACACGAACATCAGAGCCGCCATGGCAGCGCCGCTACTCTTACATACCTCTGGGCAGCTAATGCCGTGCCCCTCAACCTCCGCCCTCACGACCACGCTGGCGTCATCACCTTGCCCGCTTGGCCCATCCCCGACCCGAACCGTGAAGAATGGCGGGAACTGGTAGATCCCATCCTCACTCACTGTGGCAACCACCACGCCGGGGGGGTCCACAGGCACTGGGGCCACAGCTGGCGTGGCCCCTGCCCTACTGGCCGCCCCCTGCTGCCCCCCTGCCAGGTGCCGGTGGCTCCGGGTCTCTCGAGGCTCGACCCGTGTGTGCCTTGCGAGAGACAGAAGCAGGTCTTTCTTCCGCAGCTCCAAACTGGGGACCTTGGCCTCAAGGCACAGCCGCCGAACGTGACGGTCAAACGCCCGAACGCTGTAGCCCCCAGGCAGGGGGCCAACCCTGATCTCCCCCCAGGCCCCGCTGATCTCCTGCCACGCCATCAGGTGGCTGTCCGGCATGCTGTGAACGCGGATGAAGCTCTTGCTCCCAGCACTGGGGTTGGAGATCTCAACATCCACCTTGGAAGTGACTGTGGCGAGTCCCTTGCTGGAGATCTCGAACGCATACTCCATTGAAGGCACTGGCCCCGATCCTTGTCCTGCGGACGATGATGGGAGCGGCTCCTGTTTGTAGAGGTACGCATCTGCATCGCTGCTGAAGCAGAAGTAGACACTGAGCTGGCCGTGGCCCTGACCCGTCACTTTCCGCAGGTACCCCCCTTGCAGGGTGTCCATGGGCCTGACCTGTTCGGGATGTTGTGTGTGCCCGCCGCCCTCAGGCGCTTCAACCTTATGCGCCTCCTCCTCCTCGTCGTCGACATCTAGGCCCATCCGATCCACATCTGTGCGCAGCGCCTCTGCCAAGAAGGTGACCGCCTCCTGTCCCTCCTCCCCTGCCCTTCTGGGGACCACCCGCAGCGTGGGGGCATCCTGGACGGGCACGCAGTTGTTGTATGCATCCAGCGGCACAAACGCGAGGCGCGATTGCGACAGTGGCTGTCCCAGGACGAGGCTGGGAGGTCCGTTGCTGGCAACAGCATTAGCAACCAGGTCGGCCTGCAGTTTGCCTTGGGCTTTCTTACTCTTCAGAGGCGTCATGTTGGGGAGGGGCATGATAGACCACTTGGTGTGGGGACCTGCGCAGATGCGATCAAGGCAAAACGTTGCACCCCCCGCAACGGAAAGGTTTCATGACAGTAATTGCTCTGGTGAGCTGGAATGCCAACACAGCGCGATACTGCCAGAAAAATGAGCTGTACAAACAGACACATCAACATGGAGAGCTCCATGGTTTGGCCATCTAGTTCACAGCTACCAGCTTGGCTTGATGAGAGTTCATCTCTTTTGGGCATACATGAGCGCGCCCTGGGTCTGGCGACTAATGTTTCAAACATCGCAACTTTGCTGGTCTTACGAACAACCCCAGGCATGCTCTCATTGAAGAGAATCGCTACTTGAGATCCACACCGCCCAAGACCAGGCCAGGCCACCAACGTCTTCAAAATGGAGATCTTCTAGGAGAGCCCACAGACTGCAGCAGTTTGCCTAGAACATCGCAAGCTCATCCAAGTCTCGTTCCAAGGAGCAGCAAAAAACTGGAACACCACAAGCTCTTCCAGCTCACCCCACCTTGCTTTAAATTCGCCCTTTTCCCTCTCCCTTCTCCCTCTCCTTTTCCCTCTCCCTTCTCCCTCTCCTTTTCCCTCTCCCTTTTCCCTCTCCTTTCTCACTCCCTCTCCCACCTCCACCGGCCCGCCTGGACAGAATTGATGGTAACTCACCTGGTACGATTTTGACGCGCACTTGGAACTTCTTGAGAAACTCCACCTCCTGCCCGCTGCCTCGGTCGCTGCCCGACCCCGATCCCTGCCGCGTGCCCATGACCTCCACCTCCACAAGGTGCACATCCGCGGTGGGTGGTAATCCGGGATCCGGAATGATGCCATGCTTTTTGAACGCCGCTCCAGACACGAACACACTGCCCGCTCTCATGTACTTGTACTTGAACTCCCACCCTGGAGCGTCAGACCTCGACTGCCCTGTCCCCCCTGTCTCTGGGGCCTCCCCCTCCAACACCGGCCCCAGCAACTTCTCCCCCGTCTCAGACTCCACCCGCACAGCCAGCTTGGGTAGTTTGTTCCCCGCAGGAATGCCCCTAAGCTCGTAGCAAACGCACTCGCCCGCCCCCGCCGCCCCGCCACGAGACTCCGCAAGGGAGGCCTCTTGCCACGCCATCCCGTTGTCATAGCAAAGGTGCACCCTCGTCGGGCGGCTGCTGGGTAGCACCTGGAGCGCCTTGACCTTGTCGATCATGACATAACTAGCCGCACTCGCCGCCGAACGTCGGCCAAGGGCGTCCTCGCCGGGGGACGGGTCGGGCGCGGCCGCATCCCCCCCGGCGGGTATCTGCAGGGACACCTGGACGTCCACCGCCTGGGCTGCAGGTCCCCCCCCTTCGAGGTCACTGAGGAGGCTCTCGCTCTCATTTCCTGCGAGGTCGCCGTCTGCCATGCGGCCGTTACCGCTGCCGCTGAGGGGTGGCGAGAAATCGAGGTTCATCCTCAAGCCATGGACCGCGATGTCGCCCTCCTCGTCTAGGAAGAGTTCCCCCTGGCACGAGGTGTAGGGCGGTGAGGGGATGGCATCAAGCTTGCCGTCCGCCCCGAACACGGCGGTCCGCTCGAGGAGCACATCTGGTTGGGTCCCTGCCCCCCCAGTCCCCACCCTCAAGCGTGTGACGAGCAGCGTCACGCGCGAATGGGGCGGGAAGCATCGTGTCTCGTTGCCTTCCGAGTCGTGGAAACGCACCTTGAAGCGGAGGGTGGTCTCGCGGTTGACCACCTGCCTGTTACCTTCCAGACCCACAAAGTCATCCCCTTCTTCCCCCGCAGGCTGAGGCACGGCAGGGCCTGGGGAAGGGATTGAACAAGTGTGGCCGTGGAAGATGGAAAGGACCAACAGGCGAGGAATCGTGCCATCCATTACTCCAGCTCAACGGTATCATACAAACAAACAGTCGAGATGTGTGGGCAGTGCAGTAGGCAGCATAGAGTAGAGGGTGCAGATAGGTACTCCTGGCATTCCTGGCCTACACGTGGAGCCAAAATTTCAAAGGGAATACTATCACAAGGCGACAATCTTACCACAGAAAATGTCAGAGAAGCCCGAAACACATGGGGCGCGGGATGCAGCCAGTACATGGCTGTCACTCTGCAGTCTCACCCTGCAGCATAGCCCGCTATCCAAACCCAGCGTCACACAATCAGGCGAGGGGACTCACCAGGGAACAGCAGCAGCCGCTGCCGCAAAGGGGAAAAGCCCCCCGGTCCCTCAAGGTTGAACACCACAGTCTGCACAGTGCCCACCGGTGGGATCTTGGCCTTCGGATGGGCCTCCCTGCGCTTCAGCTGCAGCACCGCGCGCAGGGGCTGCCCTTTCCCGCTGCTGCCCGTCGCCCCCACCACCTCTGCGGCGACCGTACCCAGCCGGTCTTCTGGTGCGGTCGATACCTTCACACGCAACGCAGCCGGGTCAAACTCGGTGCATGCGTTGCGGCTGGTGTCTGCATTGTCCTCTGGCCCCTTCTCCTTGTCAAAGAAGCTGATGGCCACCTCGAAAAGTTCACCCAGCCGCACAGTAGGCAGGGTATCCGCTGGGCTGCCAGGGGCCGGCAGGTGTCTAAGGGTGGGGAATCCGGGCTCAAACGCCTTGGGGGGGCCGACTGGGGAAAAAAAAATTGAACAGGGTTAGAGCCCAACGGGAGACAAAACACCGATGGGTGCAAGCGTTGATGTGCGTTATTGGAAGACATAACCTGTTGTGGTACCTTGAGCCCAGAGCATGAGTGGCACAGTCATTGCACGATGCCAGCAACTGATCCTGGGGTCCCAATCCTGTCCTTCCACCCCACCCATAACGGACAGATGTGGGTGCCAAGTCGGGTGCCACTACAGATTACGATCGGTATGTGTGCAACCCTTGCACACATGTCCACACATCTGGCGTGTTGAAAACAAGCAGCAGATTCTCACAAACTGAATGCAAAAAATACGTTGCGGGCACGCAGCAAGAATGAAAATTCCTGCCCAAGCCATCTGCAATACCCAAAGGACAGTCTCACAGCCACCGTGAAATGCCTGTGCACAGGGCATGCGTGCTGGCGTGTGCGCGGTCAGTACCCCTCCCAGGTGGGTGTAACTCGAGGCGGCAAGACAAATATTTACAAGGCCCTGTGTGAGAACATTTAAAGGATCTAGCGACTTGGCTGGTAGACTTGGCGAAACTGCAGACATGAAACTGATTCCAGCACCCAGACAACATTTGTTGACCCTGCCCGGATGATGGAGTACGTTCGCACGTACAAGAATCATGTCAGACTGCTCACCGCCACAAAAGTACTCAGGTACACGCACGTTGAACATGCATCTTGCTTACAACAGCCCTTGTTTGCTCGACAGCAAGAGGCTCGGTCTGACAACAGAAGCCATGCTTTGCCATGATGTGATATAGCTACCTCTGGCAGGCAACCGGCGTGACAAGACGCTGCGAGGGCTGCGATGCGCTGTCAAGATCGCCAGGCCATGCGTTGGCTATATAGAGCATGGACTTAATCATTCTGAAAAAATAGTTACAGTGTGTGCAGTGCCCCAGACATCGTCACCAGCGCAGCCCATGTGGTAAATGCCTGGACACGCGTGCTGCCCACCTAAAGTGTCGCAGGTCCCGACCACCTGAGCTACACCCTTTCAAAACCACGTGGTGATTCACACCCTCAAGGCGGTTACAACAAGGAGACCCTGTCAAAGATTGTAGTCACTTGATCCGGCTCATCCTTAAACATTGGCTCTTTACCCGGGCACAAATGACTCGCACACTATGCAAAACGCGCCTCCTCCCAGGCGTAATTGTATGCCACATCACTGGCCGCAAGTACCGAACATGCAAGCAAACAGCAACAAGACGCACCGGTTTGGCAGCGAAGCCATGGTCGAGCCGTTGGGAGGGCGACGACTTGATAGTATGATGCGATCTCATGATACTTTAGTTTAGTACGATGTGAACATATAGCCGTATATTTTTACGTAAGGACTCACCCACGGCCAGGAATGAGGTCGTGCATGTCGGTTGGGGGAACTGCTCACACCAGGGCAGCCGAGGCTCCTCCAGTGCATACTCCACCCGGTAGGACCCCGGCTTGTGGACCACGAAACCAGGGAATTCAAAGCCCACTGTTAAATTCAACAGGGTCACTGACTCGGGTGGAAAGGCCAACTCCCTGACACGGCTGTCCGCGCCACCGTCCGTGCCAGCCGACAGAAACACCTTGCGTATGACCTTGGGCCGGACTTTTTGTGTTTGCCGCTGCAGGCATCGCCCAATACAAGGATCCAAGAAAACAAATCATCCAAGCATGAGTGAATCAAAAGTATGGCTCCTAACCGATCCTGTGGGACGCGTGATCCAGGCCAAAGCCACCTCCCATGTAACCAGAGGGCATCCATGTTAATGTCTCTTTCCAAACAGCTCCTAAATGGCTGGACGCCTGAGGTACTACAAAAAGAGCAAGCTCAATGGCTTTCCTTATGGTCTATGTACAGATATGTGGTGGCAAAGGAAATTCGGGAAAAGATAACTGGGCGCTACCTGGCCATCTGGCGCAGCCATAAGAGACCAGGAGGCAGGTAGATTGAGCTTAGGTGTTTTGTCGTTGTTCTGCTGCCATAGCGCTGTCTGTCATCGATTCAAGTCTCCCATGATACAGGACACCCAGTGGGGAATGAGTGGAGGTTGGCCAGGAGATGCCCCTGATATTTTTCTGCTATATCTTTGCCAGATCACAGTTGCGCCCTAATAATGCTCGAAAAGCTTAGATTGGCGCCAGGCTGCTGGTAGATGTTTGGCAGAGCTGCAAAATGCGCCATGGCCGCCTCGGTGTATGCGTTCATCATCCCTCGCCTTCCCCCTCAAACATACACAAACCCCCACACACCGCACCCCAGAATAGACTCACATCTTTAATTGTGGAAGATGTCCTGCCACCCTAGAGAGACTTGCCACAGTATTATGTCAAGTACAGTATATCTGCTGGTGGGTTACATACACATGGGCTTCCTAGATAGTAAATTGAAGATCGTGTCATCGTCACACTTGCAGAGCCCACCATGGGATCAAATCGATGCTGGTTGGTGCTCGAGCCATTCCACGCTCTCCACAGCCGGCAATGTGCTCATCCATGCAAGCGGACAAACATACCGGGAAGCACAAGTCCCATTCCTTAGGCACCCTCGTCCCGGCCCCATTCCTGAGCTCCAGCCGGGTGGTGCAGTTGTCTTGCTCCACCAGGGGCTCGTGGCACACCTGGCCGGCAGGAGGCCACACGACGGTGGCGGTGAGGGTCCTGGGGACTTTGTTGAACTCTTCCATCAGCAACCTCTCGACGTCACCGTCCTCCTGGAGATATCTGTGGATGCAAGCAATCAACCACGGCCATCCAAACCCAAGACTGCCAATCAACCCCCTGTGGTTCATCTATGCTCTTGTTTTCCATTTTCTTCTCCTTTGTCTTCCCACCCCGTCTCAGCCACCACCACAACCCAGTTTTGCCAGGCTTCACAGCTATCCGTTGTAAAGATTTGGCGATCAAGGACAAAAATAATGCCTTTTGATGCCAATAAAGCATGTACAAGTTTCGAACCCGACCACATTCCTAAAGATATTTCCTTGCGAAACAGCCTAGACAGTTTGTAACGCATAAGACGAGTCATGCCCTACCTGGAGGACACCTCCCACAGGTGGGGTGACGGCACCACACCCTCCGGGCATGCGAATATGGACTGGGGCTCCCGTAGCAGATACATGGTGCACGCAGTGGCTTCCTCATCGCTGCCCCCCCCGCTCTGCGTCCTCGCAATGCTGGCATCTGCCTCGTTGGCGCCGTTGGCCCGCCGCCCTATGCCACGGCCGCGCCCGCCGCCCGCTTGGTTGGGCGTCGCTGGGGCGAGTTTATCCTGTTTTTTGAAGGCCACGATGCTGCCCACAATCTTCATGTAGTCGGGCGAGTTGGCCTTCTTGACTTGGACGACCACCTTCTCCCCCACAATGTAGCTGACCCTGCCATACGTCATCCGTTGGAAGAGATCACCCTCCAAGCCCTGGGGGGGCTCTCCCCTGAACGGCGTGGTCAGCGCCACCTGGCCATCCCAACAGGCGCACGCAAAAAGGAATGTCGAGGCAGCAGACAACACCAAGAAGGCAAGGGTGACAATACAGAAGATTAGACTAGGCATGGGTTGAGAATGTCCAAGGTCGAAAGTAAGCAAGACCAAGAAGGTAAGACCAAGCAAGATGGACAGACTGGGGTTCCGAGGGTGAGGATCTTGGACACTGTGAAAAAGCAGAGCGAGTGGCCTTTCCTGTGGTGTTATGTGAGGGGAGCTATGGGGATTAGCCCAGGGCCACGGAACACTGAGGACAGCAGAGCGGCCGAGGAAAAGGTCGACGAGAGGTTTTGTGCCCGAGACTTTGTACTCGGTGCGGGCGAGAAGTTATGCACGGAACCTGCTCGTTTAGGCAGAGACTTCATGGTGAACCCGTGGGGGGTCCAGAGATGTCAGACGTACTCCAACTCCACTGTTTCCATCCTTTGCCAGCAACGTCCTGTACCATGTCCTGCTCCTGCCCTGCTCTCAGAGATCTTTCCCGACCACAACGTTTCTTATTAATTTGATACAACGCTGTACCAGGAATGGATCTCGAGCTTGTGCACTCCGATGCGCAATCTATTAACAATAACGAACATTTATTCTCCAAGTATCTCTAGCTCTGTCCCCCGCTGCTACTGTAATGCGATGATGGTAACGGGACGCCATCACAGCATCATGCTGTCATCTGCAGGGTGCATTGTCACAAACGCATGGCATGCCGAGGGCCCACCAACCGTGCGCAGCACAAGCAGCTGCAGAATGCAACACGCCGCAAGGTCTCTCCTGCATACCAACTGATGCTGTTGCACAAGTAATTGCATCTGAAGTCGGCACAACATGCCGAGGGTAGTACATCTACTGGGATGGGGCAAGAAACCTGTTCCCACACTAGGAAGTATCGATTGGCAGTATAGGTGACAACATCGACCAGCAGCTGCAAGGGGGGGGGGGGCAGAAGTAGAAAATCGTAAGGGCTTCTTTCCTCTGATTGTCTTTGCGAGCACTAACAGCGCTCTTGTGGCCTACAAGGGGAGCACACTTATGGGTGACACACGTACGCGCTCTTGTCGCACCACCACCAGGACACACATGCTTACCCTCTTGTCATGCTCCAGGTGGCAGTCGTGAAGCCACTGCTCGAAAAGGGACATCACGTTGCGGGACTTGTTCTTCAGGCAGTTAGAGTTCGAGCTACGCTCCAGGCTGGTCTCCAGGGGTGGGTTGAGGCTCCACTTGGTGTTGTGCACGGCAGGGTTGCTACCGAGGAAGATGGCACCCCGCACACGGTTGAGCTGCTCCAGGGTCGCTGCGTCCTTCACCTTGGAACCCATGGGCAACAGGACGCTGCGAAGTATCCATGATGGTGGGAACGGGACAACGTTGTGTATTGAGGTCGAATGAGCAATAAGACTATGTCTGATGCCGAGAATGAGACAAACAAAGCAGGACCTCAGCAGTCTGGGATGGGTATTAGTATGATGAGGGCAATTATCACAGTCTGTCGAACAACTGGAGATCGTAGACGAAAACAAAGCCTTCCATGGAATGAGAGAGAGAGAGACAGAGAGAGAGAGAGAGAGAGAGAGAGAGAGAGAGAGAGAGAGAGAGAGAGAGAGAGAGAGAGGGGGGGGGGGGAGGGAGGGAGGGAGGGAGGGAGGGAGGGAGGGAGGGAGGGAGGGAGGGAGGGAGGGAGGGAGGGAGGGAGGGAGGGAGGGAGGGAGGGAGGGAGGGAGGGAGGGAGGGAGGGAGGGAGGGAGGGGGAGGGAGGGAGGGAGGGAGGGAGGGAGGGAGGGAGGGAGGGAGGGAGGGAGGGAGGGAGGGAGGGAGGGAGGAAGAGAGAGAGAGTTAGAGAGAGAGAGAGAGAGGGAGAGAGACAGAGACACAGAGAGACAGAGAGACAGAGAGAGAGAGTTAGAGAGAGAGCTAGAGAGAGAGAGAGAGGGAGAGAGACAGAGAGACAGAGAGAGAGACAAAGAGAGAGAGCAGCACTGGAGAGTTGCAGGGGTTCAGCCCGCCTCCTCACCTTTCAGATGTCTGTTGCGAAATGTTTGTTCTCGCTGTTAAGTATATTAATGCCCTTGAAAGTAGTTAAACTGAACATATTTGATAGAAAAAGGAATGATCAAACTAGGAAAAGCCAGCAATGGTTTTCGCAATGTCCCCCCTCCCCCACACCCCCCCCTCATATTGCTCATTTGCAATTCAGCAAGTTGCCCCATTCATTAAACTCTCAGACCTGAAATAGGCTACTTCAGTTGGTAGGGCAGCATTACCTCAAAGACGCACAGCGTCAAGCGCATTCTTTGTGGCAACTTGCAACCCTGCCAAGAGCAACAAAAGGTTTTTAAGCTGCCAGTTGTAAAATCTATGAGAGCTCCACCCAGCCAGGAGGCCAGCTAGGAAGGCAACCCACACTAAGCTTCAAGCAGAAACATTCTACTATTGAGCAGCTTCGCTGCCCTACCAGAAACTCCCAGTGAGTCCAAGTAAGCACCATAAGAAATCTTCTGCTGCAGACCGCCGCATCCTCAGACTGTATCTCTCCGAGGCATCACACTGCCAGGCTCACCTGGGCAACGAACCGATTGTTTCAGCGTGCCTCTGCGATAAATAACAGCAAACGGGAAGCGGTGCCCACACACGTTCACCTGTCTTTGTGGCTCACCTGGGTACAAACTCGTAGGGCATCAACCGCCCCTTGTAGAACACCTCCAGCTGCTGCTCCAGGGGCCACTTGACCCTCTTCAGGGTGTCCACATGGCAGGAGGGCAGGTACCAGAGGCGCACCTGTGACATAGAGAAGAGAAAGGTGTGAGCTTATGGTGAACAGATGCCTATAACAAGCTTGCATCCCTGTAGGAAAGTACCACAGGGGCATCTGGTAGAGTGACATGCGGAAATAGACAATTAAAATGGTATGGTTCTAAAACCAGTTACTATGGGGACCAGGATGCCAGTTCGCCACCAACGAGGTTCCAGGAACAAATATTCAAAGAAATGATGTCGTGAATTGCGACGTGGCTATAAGCATTGCAAGATTGGACGTGATCAACGACGAAAGGGGACAAACATTCAGAGCACACAACCAGGAACACAGACACAATCTGACACAGCTCGAGAAACCTGGCATAATGCTGAAAACCGAGTCCCAAGCACCTGAAATCATGCTTTCAAATCATGAATAAATGATGTAAATGCTGAGATACAGCACATGCTTGTCAACAAGGATGTCGCCGAGAGACGCTACTTGGTGAGTCAACAAGGCGATATTCAGCACGGCAAACACTTGAACAGTTGTTATGCCAGCTAGAGCTGTCAAAAGGATACGGCACATCACGGTCGCAGAATACCTCCATTGCTGGCACGGGGGTGCCATCAGCCTGGGCAGACACTGAATGTCTGCAGGCAACCCGACGGTCACTCTGCCACCGCTAGTAGCAAATATCAGACCCAAGACACATCACCACGACATGGGACGAATCCATCGTGGTGGTCGCCAAGCAGCATAGCAACGTGTGGGCCTGTATGCTGCACACAAATCCTCCCCTGGTGCTCGTGCCTGGTGAAGCAACACAATGTGGGCAGAGGCAACGTAGTCCAAAATGAAGGTGGTACCACCAATACCTTAATTTGCTCGCCATAGCGCTTGAGAGACCCCTGCTCCTCCAAGGAGCCATCACTCCCCGAGTCGATGGTGAACTCATACGTGTGGTGCACCCCTTTACGCTTGGCTGCCCACTTGTGCAACAGGCTGTACCGGTCCACGTAACAGCCATTGCCGTCCTCCTCCTTCTCCTCTCCCTTGCTCTCCTCCCCATCTCGGCTGTCCTTCTCGTCCTCGCCGTCATCATGCTCCAGCTCCTTCATGTCCCGCTCGTGCAAGCAGCGCTCCTCCCGGGCCACCTCCTCCCCGAAGTTCTTCTGCCCCGCTGCCTTGAAGTAGACAAACGCTGCGGTCAGCTCCACCGGCCCTCCCACGTACGGCCGCTGCCCCAGGCTCAGCATGAAGAAGTACACGTGGCGCAGCTGCCTGTTGCACCGAGCTCATGGCAGCCATAAGGCAGGACAACCCACATGCAACAAGGGTGGGTGCCAGCAAATAGCAGCAAGCGAGCGTGAGATATTCCCACTTTGATAAGATATCCCCAGAAAAGTCCAGACCCCAACACAGCTCAGCATCCATTAAGTACTACTGATAGAAGTCAAGAACAGAACTGCAAGAAGCAGAAAGTGGGTTCCTATTCTCCCAGCATCATTACCAAAAAACCCTCCATGGTCTGCCTAAAAAAGCATGAGCATGTGAAGTTTCCGAATCCGTAACTTAATGCAGCTGCACCTCATGAAGTCTAGTCAGTGCAAAGATGGTGCTGTGAATGACACAGGTCCCACGGATACCATTACAACTGTGCGTTACAAAGCGCAGCATACACAAGGCAAACGGTAGCACACATGTCGAGCAAGTAAGACGCCCTTTCGGCCCATTGAAAACATGTTTCCCATCCCTCACCGGCAGAGATACTTGAACCCAATCGGTGCGCAGCCCTTCGTCCGAGCGCGCGCACGGTCCATGGTCGCCATGATGTGCAAGGCCTGCTCCTCCTTGAGTGAGCTGATGATGAAGATGGTGAAGTGGTCATGATTGGCCTCCATGTCCTTGATGTGCTGCACCAGGGGCTTGCAGGCGCTCAGGTGGGACTCCACAAAGCTGCCCACCCAGCTGCCCCGTGGCCTCTTGGTCACTTCACTCACAAACCAGTCTTCTCCCCGCTCCCTTCTACGCTCAAACTCTTCCTGAACAAACCAACAACCACCATGTACAGCAATGAACAAGGATCAAATACAGAAAAAAAAACTCATCACGTACAGCAAACAATTATCACGGCTATGAAAACAAACCAGCGTACCACGCACATGCCCCGCAGGGATACCGGCCACCCAGCCACCCAGCCACCCAGCCACCCAGCCACCCAGCCACCCAGCCACCCAGCCACCCAGCCACCCAGCCACCCAGCCACCCAGCCACCCAGCCACCCAGCCACCCAGCCACCCAGCCACCCAGCCACCCAGCCACCCAGCCACCCAGCCACCCAGCCGGACAGCCACCCAGCCGCCCAGCCGCCCAGCCGCCCAGCCGCCCAGCCGCCCAGCCGCCCAGCCGGACAGCCACCCAGCCGCCCAGCCGCCCAGCCGCCCAGCCGCCCAGCCGCCCAGCCACCCAGCCACCCAGCCACCCAGCCACCCAGCCACCCAGCCACCCAGCCACCCAGCCACCCAGCCACCCAGCCACCCAGCCACCCAGCCACGCCGTGGCAAGTTGGGAAGGCAGACACATTGAAACCAGTGAAGAACTAGTAATGAGGGGGTGGGTGGTTCATGCACATATGTGTACAGCACAGCGCTGCGATACCGAAAGACTTGGCTTCTTCACCCGGCTCGATATGTCTCCCTAGGGTCGAATCGGCATATTTGGATCGATCACATCCATTTCATGGCTAGACATTAGCCGAGTATCCTCGATGCCGCTGATATCGCAAAGGGAAAAAAGAAAAAGAGTCCAGCATGGACCCATCATGTGCATGTGCGCAGTATGTCCCACCAGAACTGGCAGGTACCAACACACAAAGATGCACGAACCTACGAAGATGCAAAGGCTCTGTCTTCTATTACGAAGTGGACCATGGCAAACCATTGTAATAGCAATTGACAAGAAAAAGAGTACAACTTTCCCACAAGGTCTCATAGCTAGCTGCTGCGCTGGCCCCGATGTGCATCAGAGCTCCAACAGCATACCTAGTCACCAAAGTGTCTTCGATTTCGCTAGATCCTCAACAAACTCAAACACAGTATGAACTGCCTTGAAGACTGCGGGCAAACCCTAGCACTGTTACATCCAAGCCATCACCAAACCTGAGATCTTCCTTTTAGTTTTTAGAGGATGAAAGGAGGAGTTCGCGTTTATATGTTGTATAAGCCACAAGTCCTTCCCGCTTTGCCCGACACTCACAATCAAAAAGTCCTTAGCTATGTTGCAAGCAAGACCTATAATTTATGTTCCTTCCCTCCAGGGACCCAGAGCTTTCTAGAACTCCACCCCATGCACAGCTTACATCCGTCAACCCGTGGCATGTGTATGGGTGGTGTATAATGACTGCCACTGCTGGTAGGAAAGGCATCCTCAAAGAAGTCGCCATTCTGGAAATATGGCCTCCAGAATATGCCCACCGTGGACAGCCGCAGCTCGCACACCGCCTCGCCCTTCATCTTGGTGATCATGATCAGATCTTCTCCCAGGTAGAAACCGGCTGCCTTGGAGCCAGTCCCCCGCTTTGCCAGACGCCCGTCGCAGAAGTACTCCTCCATGAGCTTCCTTCGCTCCTCGAACGCTTTGTGTTCTGCTGTCCCGGGAGTGAAGGGATTGGGATCCTTCCACGCATCTTGGTCCGGATCTGTAGGCGGTGGCGATGAGGATATGCATAGATGTGCGTCTCAGTAGTCGGATAAAACATGTGTACAGTGCGCAGTCTGCTCACAACTTCCAGCCCATGAAATGATGTACTAGCTACCACTAAAGCACAATGTGCGGCAAACAGCGTTGTCTTCGATGACAAGTGTGTTCGATGAAAGACTGATCACATGCCATGGAACCAGCCATAAGCCTTGAATGGGGGCAGGTGCGAGGGTTGCACGTGCTTTCTTATCGCTTATCCCTAAGCGAGGCACTAAAAGGTATTCAGTAAGCCCACTTCATGTCTATGGTAGTGTTAAGCAAACCTATTTTGTAAATCCAACCGCACGACATACCTAATAGGCTGTCCTGAAACCGCCAAGCGAAAAAAAAAAAAAAAAAAGAAGCTCGACCGAAGTAACCATGCGCACCCCCTCTCCTTGCCAACAGAAGGGCCGGCGTGTTAGGCCCCAAGGTAAGGGTGGACAGCAAGAATTACCCAAATACACCACTGCGAGTGCCCTCAGCAATCTTGCCACTGTGAAAAGGGCTCATCTTCCAGGCTTTGTGGCCAGCTCTATATATACTTGCTGCAACTGCAGCCATAATAAGTCCTCAAACTATTCTCACTAATAATGCGTTTTCATCAAATACAAAAAAAAGCTAGTGTGCAAGATCCTATTTCAAGCAAGACGTACTGGGGTCCTCCTCAGGGATGATTCTGTTCACGGGACGGTAGTGATCTGTCGCCCAGTTTGCCAACCGCTTCACATCCATCCCGACACCATTGTCGCTGATAACGATGTGGCCTTTGCGGAAGTCGTTGAGGTTGTCGATCTGTTTGCAGGCCAGACAACGGTACGAGTAGGGAAGGGCACATAGGAGTCATAGATTCATCTAGGATATCTGCAGCGGTACGAGTAGGGAAGGGCACGTAGTAGTCATAGATTCATCTAGGATATCTGCAGCGGTACGAGTAGGGAAGGGCATGTAGTAGTCATAGATTCATCTAGGATATCTGCAGGAAGTCCGGGTTGATAGAGGCGATAAACGGGCACCTACGGTTACTCTAGATCAGTCCCTCCTCGTTAGAAGGGGAGGGGAGGGGAGGGGAGGGGAGGGGAGGGGAGGGGAGGGGAGGGGAGGGGAGGGGAGGGGAGGGGAGGGGAGGGGGGAGGGAGGGGAGGGGAGGGGAGGGGAGGGGAGGGGAGGGAGGGAGGGGAGGGGAGGGGAGGGGAGGGGAGGGGAGGGAGGGAGGGGAGGGGAGGGGAGGGGAGGGGAGGGGAGGGGAGGGGAGGGAGGGAGGGGAGGGGAGGGGAGGGAGGGAGGGGAGGGAGGGAGGGGAGGGGAGGGGAGGGAGGGAGGGGAGGGGAGGGGAGGGGAGGGAGGGAGGGAGGGAGGGGAGGGAGGGGAGGGGAGGGGAGGGAGGGGGGAGGGAGGGGAGGGGAGGGAGGGGAGGGAGGGGAGGGGAGGGAGGGGAGGGGAGGGGAGGGAGGGGAGGGGAGGGGAGGGAGGGGAGGGAGGGGAGGAGGGGAGGGGAGGGGAGGGGAGGGAGGGGAGGGGAGGGGAGGGGAGGGAGGGGAGGGGAGGGGAGGGGAGGGAGGGAGGGAGGGGAGGGGAGGGAGGGAGGGGAGGGGAGGGGAGGGAGGGGGAGGGAGGGGAGGGGAGGGAGGGAGGGGAGGGAGGGGAGGGGAGGGGAGGGGAGGGGAGGGAGGGAGGGGAGGGGAGGGGAGGGAGGGGAGGGGAGGGAGGGGAGGGAGGGGAGGGGAGGGAGGGGAGGGGAGGGGAGGGGAGGGGAGGGGAGGGGAGGGAGGGAGGGAGGGAGGGAGGGGAGGGAGGGGAGGGGAGGAGGGGAGGGGAGGGGAGGGGAGGGGAGAACAAGAGTTGGGGTCGTGTAGGCAATCTGTGGAGGTTGAGGCAGTTGACTATCAATAAAAACAAGTATATGAGGTCTATTTTGCTAGTAAAGCATGGATGGGTATGACGTATCTGGCAATACCTTGTCAGGGGAGTAAACAGACAGGTTGATCCTCTTTGGCTGGCTGTCGTCCTTGGCGTACAACAGCGCCTGGAACGAGTTGTCGATGGGCTCCGCCAGCACCAGATGCTCCGCGCGCATGCCGTGGAGGGCTGGTGGGGGGCAGCGTGGAGAAAGTTAATACACCATGAGAGTGGGGGGAGCACTAACTGGCTGGGTTAAATCGACTTCAGAGGTGCTGAATTTCATTATTATGACCTGATCTGGAGCTATTCTGCCTACCTGGGTGAGGAGAAAAACCATGTAGCAACAATCCACATATTTGTGTCCTATTACTGGCGTCAAGAGGAGCAGGGAAAGGGTGAACCTTGTGATATCGACACTAATCTTTGAATAATATCGCCAGGAAAGAGTGGAGTTGGTGGACAGCCCTTCAAATAGGATGCTGGCCAGGAACCTTGTCGGGGGGGAGAGAATTCTGAGACCCCATGCCACAAAAAACAGGTGTCACATGCACGATACATCCCTGTTCACATGAAAATCTTGTATACTTGTACTGATATGAGCGGACAAGTTGGGGTTGCAGTTCCAGTAGCACTCCAAGCATCGGCAAAACACAAGTCCACTCACTACCATAGAGGTACCACTTACTTCTGGTTTCTATACTATAGAGACCACTTACTACCATAGAGGTACCACTTACTACTGGTTCCTATACTATAGAGACCACTTACTACTATAGCGGGACCACTGACTACTGGTTTCTATACTATAGAGACCACTCACCATAGAGGTACCACTTACTACTGGTTTCTATACTATAGAGAGCACTCACTACCATAGAGGTACCACTTACTACTGGTTCCTATAATATAGAGACCACTTACTACTATAGCGGTACCACTGACTACTGGTTCCTATAATATAGAGACCACTTGCTACTATAGCGGTACCACTGACTACTGGTTTCTATACTATAGAGACCACTGTCTACCATAGAGGTACCACTTACTACTGGTTCCTATACTACAGAGACCACTTACTACTATACATGCCATATTACTACTCTACTCTACTCTACTCTACTCTACTCTACTCTACTCTACTCTACTCTACTCTACTCTACTCTACTCTACTCTACTCTACTCTACTCTACTCTACTCTACTCTACTCTACTCTACTCTACTCTACTCTACTCTACTCTACTCTACTCTACTCTACTCTACTCTACTCTACTCTACTCTACTCTACTCTACTCTACTCTACTCTACTCTACTCTACTCTACTCTACTCTACTCTACTCTACTCTACTCTACTCTACTCTACTCTACTCTACTCTACTCTACTCTACTCTACTCTACTCTACTCTACTCTACTCTACTCTACTCTACTCTACTCTACTCTACTCTACTCTACTCTACTCTACTCTACTCTACTCTACTCTACTCTACTCTACTCTACTCTACTCTACTCTACTCTACTCTACTCTACTCTACTCTACTCTACTCTACTCTACTCTACTCTACTCTACTCTACTCTACTCTACTCTACTCTACTCTACTCTACTCTACTCTACTCTACTCTACTCTACTCTACTCTACTCTACTCTACTCTACTCTACTCTACTCTACTCTACTCTACTCTACTCTACTCTACTCTACTCTACTCTACTCTACTCTACTCTACTCTACTCTACTCTACTCTACTCTACTCTACTCTACTCTACTCTACTCTACTCTACTCTACTCTACTCTACTCTACTCTACTCTACTCTACTCTACTCTACTCTACTCTACTCTACTCTACTCTACTCTACTCTACTCTACTCTACTCTACTCTACTCTACTCTACTCTACTCTACTCTACTCTACTCTACTCTACTCTACTCTACTCTACTCTACTCTACTCTACTCTACTCTACTCTACTCTACTCTACTCTACTCTACTCTACTCTACTCTACTCTACTCTACTCTACTCTACTCTACTCTACTCTACTCTACTATACTATGCCATGCTATACTATACTATACTATACTGTGCCATTAGGCACAGTGCAATTCAAAGTAGCGACAAAATCAACACAGTATGTACCAAAATTCTTCCACGCCTGACTGAGGCCAAGGGTGTCCTCATGGGAATAAATCATTTGCCAACCTAATCAAACAACACGCATGAGAGAGCAATTCTGATGACAACTCTCGCAGGTGAAAAATAGTTTTGTAACGCCTCTATCAATAAAAAGAGCAGGCAAAGGATGTCAGCAGCGCATGTGCACACATACAAAATTCAGCGGCAAGCATGAAATAGCAAGGAATGGCCTGGCTGTGTTACTGAACTGAATTTGATTTTCTTCCCCAGGCAAGTTCCCTGGGGTGTCACTTACAAAGAAATTCTGGTTTGATGGTGCCTTCCGGCTGGGTTGGATGCTGAATCTTTATGCGCTGCATTGGCGCCTCGACTGCAAACCATACGAATAAGGGGGCGGCAGGTGGGGGTGTGGTGGGGGGTTAGGGGTGGAGGATTCGGGGTGGGGGCGGAGGGGGAGTATAAGTGAGACAAATACAAAAAATTGAATCACACTTGGTCACAAGCTTTTTACCCCACAGGTCAGAAGGTCAATGTAAGCGTACATGGTGGGCTGTAAGTCTACTTTTATAAACGGCAAACTCCTCAGGCACACTCCTTGATAACTAGAGCTGGTGAGCTGCAGTTTCAACATGCCAACGTGGCACTGCCTGCATTTTTGCAACCTGCTGGTGCGCTGGTAAAGATGTTGTGCAATCGGCCCCCTTCCCTCCCCCCTTTTTCTCTCCAGCCCCGTACTCCTCGCCTTTAAACCCTCAACCCACTCCAACCCCCACCCATGCCTACTCACTTCATGAGCCCGCCAGGCTTTACCATGCGCTGATGTGCTGTTCTTGGCCACAAGTCAACACCATGGTGGCGTGATGCTGAGGGAGGCAGGTAAACTTATGGATGCGGGGCCAACACCCAGCTCAATAGCGACAGTTAAACCAGTGAGGAAGAGTGATGAGCACAACAGTGGCTCTAAATGCTTGGGAGCACCTACCTTGGGAAAAGTTTTTACCTTGGGAGTGGCAGTAAACATGAAAAAATGACAACTGGTAAAATGACAACCTGCCACCCACAAGGACTTTTCTTTTAGGTATCGGTCTTGTCGCAATGATGGTCAAAGCCATCGCATAATATCAGCGCCACGTACGCAGCCTGAGTGCCTGACGTACTTCGGCATGTGACCTGCTTACCTTCGTCAAACAGAGCGTAGAGCTCCCTTGGTTTGCTGCGGCCTGGCTGCCATGCAGTCCCATCGGCACAGATAATTCGACATGTTTCTTGTTGCCCGCGCAGCCGGGCAGGAAATCCAGGCAGTTGCGTAATCTGAGCTTTGACATCTTGGGTAAGGTCGAGCAGTGTTTCGGGGAACAACAAATCTTTTACTTGACCATCGTCTCGATATCGTAATGTGACGTTCACAGGCTCATAAGAAGCCTCCATCTTCAATTTTTATCTCCCAGTTTTAGAACGGCCCTTTATTTGCTGCCCGTTGTTGCCAATGTCGATGCGGTTTCACGTTAAAAGGTGAATGTCGTGTGATGGCATTGTGTGCTAGGTGTTCAGCTTACGTATAGTCAGCTATATACTGTCGAAGTAGGCTACCCATTAACAGTAGATGCATACTTTATCTGCACGCATTCATGAGGTTAGCGTTGAGTTAGGCAAGAGCCTCCATCGCGCTGTGGTAGCCTAATGAAAGCAGCTTTCAGTCCCGCATCCTCATGACGCGGTTTGGTTCCGCGCCTCCGCGGCATTTTTTTTTTTCGGGTAAATGGGTATATTTATTATCCAATTATGGACCAGAGAGGTGAAATGGGAAATGAGTATCAGCGAATCCTGAATGAAGGTGGTCACACACCTCCGTCCGCGGCATTTTTCCGGGTAAATGGGTATTTTTTATTAACCAATGGGAAGATCGTTAGGGAAAGGGATACCAAGTAGCGACTAGCCTCCGCGGCATTCTTGTATGCATCGTTCATATCTTTACCGGGCACGATGTCGCGCAGTCGCGGGTACTACTCGCTCTCCAGTCCTCCGGTAGTAGAATTCAACCCGGGTCACTACACCCGGGTCACAAGTAATCGTGCGGTACTGTTCTGCTGCCCACCTACCGTAGTTTAGTTGGGTGGCCGTTGAGGTGGCCGTTGGGGAAAATGATAATAGGCGCATGATGAGGTCATTCCCGGGTCATTCAATAATGTCCCCTAGCGAATATCGACCCTCGTGATTAACTTACTGGATGAGTACAAGAACCCGATATCATTAGTGCGAAATTCGTTCAGTCTCTAAAGGTATAAGTCGCCGGCCATGGCAAGGCGTAGCCGTTCCTCAAACGACGCCATATCTAAGTCGATGGTCATATTCGTCATGTTGGCCAAGAAGGCCGAAACGGGGCAGACAGAAAACCCCACGTACGACGCGCATTGTCAGCGGAAGCATTCTTGCAACGTTACGATGTAAGACCCCCGACAGAGCATGCAGAAGGTTGTTTTAGACAAGAAGGCACCTCGGCTGTGACCCACTTTTGTATAATTATGGTTGGAAAACACTTCTACTCCGTTAATGCGAACGACCACGCATGTTGCGCCCCGTATAGCTCTCGATGGCCATCTGCATTCCGGCAATTGCGCATGCGCCCTGCAGGCCTTGGGTGCAGGCCCCGGCCGTTGCCACTCTCGGCTGCGCAACTTCTGTAGTAACCAGCATATCGGCGAACCGCTTCACAAAATTGCTCATTTCCAAACCACCTCATCTTATCTGCCTGTTGATACTTAAGCTCCTTTAGATGACGTTACAGAATTACAGGCGCGACTCTGACAACTGAAGGCGTGCAACGCACGACTGCATCATAATTAGCACGTGTCACTCGGCTTTTCTCGGCTCAGATAGACGAAGCAATGGCGAGCAGTGCCTCGGAGAGAGTGGCATTGTTAATAACAGCTCTTGAACCACTCAGAGCCGTCCACCTGCGCAAGTTGTGCCAGGACGGCACGCTGTCTGCGGCGAATGCCCTCTCGCTTCTCACCCACCAGCGGCTGGTCGAGCTTTGCCGACAGTGGGGACTTCCATGCGAGCGGCGTACGAAAACCGAAACCCTTGACTTCTTTCTCAAGCATACGAACAAGCTCCGTCTGGTTTGGGATGCCTTGGAGCGCCTACTGCACGAGCCCGAGCTGCGTTCCCTCGCCGAGAGACAACTGGGGGCCAACTGCGCCACCCTGAGCATGAGGGAGGTTGTAGAGAAGCTGCACAAGCATGACCGCCTGGTCATGGAAGGGAAGGCTCAGGCGCAGGGGCTGGATCCCCGCCCCCCTGCTCATGCCTTGGTGAAAGGGGAGCCATCCGATGCTCATGCCTCGGGCACCCAGCCAGATAATCCCACCCAGCTAGATAGTGCAGAGGCGGAACGTGGGCGCGCCCGGGCAGCCACCAGGGAGGAAGCCGAGGCATCCCCTACACCGCGCAAACGGAGACGCAAGTTGTCCCTAGGAGTTGATGAGCGGGGCAAGGGCGTGGCAGACACTGGTGATGGAGAACGAGAGCACGAGCAAGCGGGTGCCAGTGCAGGGGGTGGGGCAAAGGAGAAAGCCCTCGAGCTAGAGACCGGTGGGCTAAGCGTCTACGGTAGCCGATACGAGGCAACGGAACTGGAGACTTTGGCCGCGTGGGAGTCCATACTACCCGACGAGCGCCTCATGCTACTGACGCACCTGTCGCCAGCGGATTCGAACAACTACCCGACACACCGCCTGGCCGCAGCGGTGTGCGGGGCATTTGGCGATGTCCTCACGGTGAGGGCCGTGATGGATTGCCTGACGACGGGAGGGGGGGGGCTCACTGCCGCCTCCAGCGTGTTTGAGGCGCTGTGCAGCCTAATCGGAGCACAACCAGGCAGCCCGGTCTTGACTGGCCCATCCAGCAACGCTGGTGGCAGCAGCAGCAGCACCCGAGTGCCTGTGGCTGGCCCGCGGCTGCAGTTCTCAGACGCCATCGTGAATGGTGCCGTGGACGCCCCCCTGCGGAGGCTGGGGGTGGACTTGGATTCTCTCCAGCGACGGTGCATGCAGCGGGCGCTGGCCTCTCAGGGCACCCGCCTGGAGCTGCTCCGGCGACTGGTGGAAGACGAGGACTGCAAGCTGTGCTGCGTTGCCCAGGAGCAGCACTCCCTCATGGCGGCAGCCGGTAGGTGTGCCACGCCACCAACACGCAGCTCGCACGCGTCTGGAGGCATCAGATAGTTTCTGTGCTTTCTGTAGTTATGCTGTCTGCAATGCAGGTAGATGTGTGGTCATAATTCCACCTGCACATTGAGGCCATCAGCAGGATGATATGGGTGACCGTGTCCTGACGCCCATGGTCAACTGATAAGAACTCCCTGAAAGTGTCTTGTTGTATTACACAGTTTTGCCCAGTGTCTTGTCGTTATGGCCAAAGCCTTGGGCAGCTTGTGTGGTCACCATCGCCTTGAATACCTTCTGCATTGCATGGAGAAGCCTACGACAGGACGTGCTGCAGCTGTGTGCACAATTGCTGTGCTACAGCGCGGACGTCTGGCCCTTCCACAAGATATTGTCAAAATTGCAGCTAATGCACGGTCAAGGTTGCATGCAACCTTGACCGCATGGTTCTGCTGGGCCTTATAATCACGTCAGCGTGACGGCTGTAAATTATGTGGCTGCGAAAGCATGGAGAGAGGGTTCTTGCATCATTGGCTTCTCTCTATCTGCCCTTGCAGCCTACAATATATCCTAGTTTGTACAAGGAGCCATCGCAATTGGCACGACCAGTGGCAAGGACTGTGGGGCTGTAAACATGTCTGTCTCGTCTACTTCATCGAGCTTCTAACAGCCATTCACTCTACCCATCCCTATCTTGCATCATACGTATCGCCTGCAGTCAAGCGCACCAAGATTCTGCACCCCACCCGGCACCACGGCACCACGGCTCCTGAGTTCCTCTGTGAGTGGGTGCAGTGGGGTTTCGCCAGGCACGCACTATGCTTGCGCCTAGGTGAGATATGGCTTGTGGGTATGTCACTGAGTGCTTGGAAATACGAAGGGCCACACGCTTTATTGCGTATTTCGCCACATGCTATTGATGTGAAGAACGTGTCCCGTAGTTCCCCTGTTGGGCTTTCCTGAGTCACGTTCTCCGTATCCCGTGTTCCCGATCCTTGCCCGTCTCCGCCTTCCCGATCTCTCCCGACAAGGAGCATGTTATCCATGTAGCCAGCAGGACATGCCTTATTGTCGGGCTCGGCCATCAGGTTAGATATGGCGCTGAGATTTCTTGTACAGGCACCACGCAAAGGTGGCACATGTCACCTTGCCTTCAAATCTAACCAATCCATTGACTCAATTCCTCAATTCTAACCCATCCATTTTGCGCCCATGTCCCGTTGATTCTCCGCGCAGCACTGACACAAATAATATCACCAATTGCTGACTCTAACAGGTAGCGCCTGTGGGAGCTTGCCCCACAGTTTTCTTAGCAAGGCCTCATCCCTTTCTTCGGGAATGGGGCATCAACGCGTAGCTATATCTCATGGCTCCCCATCTTGGCTGGTAGGGCCATGGCTGCATAAGGAGTTTTAAAATACAATTCACTGGTGCACTCGTTTGGAAATGTGGTGAATGCAAATTCGTGCGTGTGATTGTTCTCAGACTCCGATGTTGTGCTTTTCCTTGGATATGGTGTTTTTCTTGGATATTCCTGAGTTTTTCTTGGCCTGGAAATGAAAATGCCTCGGGGTATACAACAGTGGTGAAGGCATTTCCGGTATGCATCTCTTATGATGCAACGTTAGCACACATGCTGCCAGTGCGCCATTGCATTGAGGTGACAGTTTATCATCACTGGCTCACCGCCCTTCAACCCATACTGCCTTGCTGTTTATTAGAAAACAGGGCTTGTAGCATGCATGCAAACAGCCCCTGTGAATTTTCCATCGCTGGGTAGTCAAAACAAATCCTGCTTTCTGTTGATACGTCCTGTGTGTATGATACTACTATCATACAGCTAGTAGCATTACTTCTAGTTCCCTTTAATGGACCGCAGCTGTCACATTTCACAAGCCCTTGTACTTCTTGTCCATTCAATGCACAAAGACAAGGTACAGTGATAGAGCTGGGTTCGCTCCTGTCCACACAGGCTTTCCACACATACCGTCCAGCACTGTAGAAATCTATTTGCATTGTTGGGCCTTGCTCATTTTTATGCATCGTCAGTCTGCTTGCGTTGTTATGTATGATGTGCCGTTCTAGCGTGGACATAATTGGCTTACCTACTGCAAATGCATGCTTTTTCTGAAACAGCCCTCCACGGCATGCGCGCGGAGCATCTGGTGCTGGCGGAGCCCATCGACAACGCGTTCCAGGCGCTGTTGTACGCCAAGGACGACAGCCAGCCAAAGAGGATCAACCTGTCCATGTTTGGCCCTGACAAGGCAAGCCTTGATGGCTTTGCTGGAACCTCAATTGCATGCCTGATATGGAGAGACAACGCTAGCAACCACCTTCCCTTTGCTTCCCTTCACCGTTTCTGCTCCGTCTCAGCTAACCATTCTTAGACTCCCCGCGCCACCCTCAAAGCCCCAAACTTCCCACCTCTTCATCTCCCCCCCCAGCAGTACTCGTACACGGCTACACACTCCTTTTCCTTTTCCTATCTGGTTTCCACACAATTCTCTCCACCACCACCTTGGCACCCATGATTCAAGCCCACTTTGTATTTTTCCTCGTGTTTTCAAATTTTTGCGCAGGCGCAGCATTACTTGCACTCCTGCAGTAATGCAGTTTTGGTATGCGGTCATTTTATGTATATGACGAGCAAGACAGGTTGTTCTTTGCATCTGAAATGGTCAAAGGATTTCGCAGATCACCGTGCCTTTCACTGTTGTATAGGCCAGCTCCTGAGTCCTTTAGTTGGCCAATCTACCTCCATTTTTTTTTAGGCATTCCTCAGGGACAACCCCGCATATTGTACGTTGAAAGACATTTACGGCAAGAGTAGCATCCTCAGCACGGATTCGCATCTCCCAGCCCCCTCCTCTTTACGTATTCTTAAGCCATTAAAACAAAGGACCATGTTTCCTTTTGTAACTCCTTTCTGGTAGTTCTTCCTGCCCTTTTTTTCTCCTTCCGCTCAAGCAGGTTGAGACCCCAGCTGACTACGCGAGGGGGCACGTCGTCATAAGCGACAATGGTGTCGGGATGGACGTGGGGCGGCTCACGAACTGGGCAACGGACCACTTTCGTCCAGCAGAGAGGATCATTCCGGAGGAAGACCCGAGTGAGTTGACAGTTTTTTCTATATATTTTAAAGTGTGGTCTGGCAAACTGCTGTGCAGGAAGTAATGTCTACATGAGTTTTTTTTCTGGAACTATGAACTAATTTGATAGCATTGTGCGGACAGGATTTTAAAGAAACAAAAAAACGTGATGCATGGCTGTATTAATTTACAGTGTGGTCCACACATAGGCCAATCCATCCCTTCCATTCACAGGTGGTTGCATGGTTTTATGGTTTTATGGTTGTGCAAAGTGTTGACGGGGAAATGGGAGGGTATCAGAGCATTACGTTGGGTTGATGGGCATGTAGAGCCAAGATTTTGTGGTTAACTTTGTGAGACTGCAGCAGAGTGTCATCAGGCTTGCCATCCAATAGACTCCAGACCATTGACGAGCTTCAGTAATTTCCAATTCACGAGCCCGCAATCTGGCAGCTCTCGACTTTCTATAGGCACTGTACCCAGCAGCTTACCGGTAGACGCGACAAGTGCAGGTAATTTCTAGCGTCTACCTGCCTCATGACTGAGTCAGAAGGTAGGCACTTGCATCATGGATACGTGTTGCCGAAGTTCACAACAACACCTATAAGAGGTACTGTAGATGCTAATGCCAAGTTTATCAGCTGGCCGTTGCTGGGCATTTTGATGTCATGTTATAATCCAGTTAGTTGCCAGCGCTGGATGTTATAGATACCACACGGGGTTCAATGCCAGTCCCATGCAAAATGGGCCAAAGGCATTCCGAAGGACTTGGGAAGTACAAGTAACCTCGACCAGCTCTTGTTTTCGCAGCACCATTGGGATGTGGAAATGCCTCACGCGGTATAAGTGGAGGTACCCCGCTAGCTTCTTTTCTATGAAACCATTCATAACAACTATCTGCCTCCTCTGACGGCAATGGCCAACAGACCCCGACCAGGACTCGTGGAAAGATCCCAACCCGCATCCTCCTGGGACGGCCGAACACCAGGCATTCGAGGACCGAAGAGAGCTCATGGAGGAGTACTTCTGCGATGGGCGTCTGGCCAAGCGGGGGACTGGCTCCAAGGCGGCGGGCTTCTTCCTGGGAGAAGATCTCATCATGATCTCCAAGATGAAGGGCAAGGGGGTGTGCGAGCTGCGACTGTCAACGGTAAATAGGCTGCACACTCCAAAACACAACATAATAGTTGCCTCACCCATCGACCCTCATGCTGCAGCACACTGCCATACAGCTAGGCATTTTCATCCTAGCTCGGACTGTCACAGATATAGCACACAGAGGGCACCAGGGCGGGGCAAGTTCTGTTTTGGCGCCAGGCCTGCTCTTTATGTGGCAATAAGGAGGATAGCGTTGCTTACGTTGTGGGGTATCTGTCCATCACAATGGCCTAGCATCATAGTACAGGTTGACCAGACGCTGCAGTCCTTAAGCTCAGGCACTTGCAGTGCGGAAGAGTGCTTGCGAAAAACCGGATAGCAGATCACCCTCTGTTGGTGTTTCCTTATTCTCGTCAGCTTCAATAGCAGCTACAGATGAATTGTCAACTGTTAGACTGCAACGTAGGGGCTTTGATGTAGGGGCTTTGATGGGAAAGCATATTTTATATCCTATTTGTATCTGGCCACTTGGTTCTAATGTGTACTGTCATAATGAGGTCTGTTTTAGAAAACTCAGAGGTGTACCTATGTTCATGCAGGAGGCGGCCGAAGTACACTCGCTGGTGGGGTGGTATTTGGGAGTGGGCAGGCGTGCGGGAGGGTAAGAGGTAGGGTTTCCGGCTGCTTATTTTTAAGGTACACAGACCAGAAAGTGGAGGTGGCGGGGAGAAGCCGTCCATCTGCTTTTTGCATGCACAGCGTATGCAATGGTGACGATATGAATATGGGTTGCCTGTGTGCCTGTTACCTTCGGGTGAATCGATCACGCAGAGCGAGTTTGACCAGAAAGAGGCTGCGGGCAAGCCCTGGTATGAGAATGAGGTGGTGGAACGGCCAGCTGGCAGCTGGGTAGGCAGTTTTGTCGAGTCTCCCCGGCTGAGCGCCTGCAAGCCCCTGCTGCAACACATCCGGTCCATGGAGGCCAAGTACGACCACTTCACCATCTTCATCATCAGCTCGCTCATCCCGCATAAGGCAATGCACCTCATGGGAGACTTGGACGAGGCCCAAGCACAGGCTCGCGTCAAGATGGCAGATCCTTTCCCTGCGTGGCTGCCGCACGAATTCGTGACTCTTTGCCGGTAAGTGCTGGCACACTGCGAGCCATAATTTGCTCTTATACTAAACATGCGAAGCAGATTTCAGTACTGTCATTGCATGGCCTGTACCTGATCGATTGCCGGCATTGCCTGTAGTGGTTGTAGTTCATTGTTTTGCAATGACTGGCATTCGACCCAGCCCGACCAAACGGGCCATCCACTTCTGACTTCTCCTCCTGATCCTTATATTGAGCATGTTTTTAGCATATTCTTATGATGCTGACCTGGTTAATTGCAAGCTACTTGATTGTGGTAGAAAAAATGGAACTTCTTGATGCAGCTGTGTTTCCATGCTTTGAGTCCCATCCCAAGTTGCAGTGTCCCCCCCCCCTCCCTTCTAGCTAAACCAATGAATGTAAACAAAGGCTGACAGCGGAGCAATTCCCAGGCTTGTCAGTCCAGACACTTCCTGGGAGAAGTAACCTCCAGGGTGATGGCAGGCTTCCCAGGTTGCGCCTAGGAGCGCAAAGGTGTTGTGCCCATGATCCTGTGATCTGTGCCGGCTTCAGTCCATGAAACAGCTCGCTTGCGACCGCTTCACAGCAGACTCCGCTTCCTTTATTTTGCGCAGAAATGTTTAATAATAATACGCACCAAACCACCACGGCTCTTTGAAATTGCGGGGAGATACGGCCCTTGGATTGCCACTTGCGAGTTGCACACCAGGGGTTGCATGCTCCAGCTGGTTGGCTGCCCGCTGGTCCATGTATTACTGTCCACCATCGTACATGGGTACCGCGTGTGGGCTGGCGTTGCATCCTTCTGATGTTTGGCAGTGACCCATGCACCTGTCTTGCCACTGCCCACATGCAGGCAGCTGCGCCACATGTACTTCTTCATGCTGAGCCTGGGGGAGCAGCCGTACGCAGGAGGGCCGGTGGAGCTGAACGCAGAGTTTGTCCGCTTCAAGCGGAGCAATGGGCAGGAGGTGCACCGTGAGGTATGTGCCCTGCACCGTAAGAAAGCTGCAGCGCAGAGCTCTGGGGAGAGGGGCACGCAGGAGGGGGCGGAGGAGGGCGACGAGGAGGGGGGGACGAGGAGGAGGACGACGAGGGAGATGACGAGGAGGACGATTCAAGCAATGAGAGCCGCGGGCTGACACGAGCGCCTTCCTATCGCGACCGTCTTACCCAACTGTACAAGTGGGCTGGCAGGCGGGCTGAGGGGCCATTGGACACGATTGATTTCCAGATCGAATCGGGTGCCAGCAGCGGGCTCATGAGCTACGGCGATGTTATCAAGGTAATTCGTGGCCGGTGACCAAGGTAGCTATTATGCTCAGCATAAGCCTAGATGCCTGTCCCTCGTAGCATCCAATTGGGCTTTTGGCGTCCGCTTCTTGCTGGCTGGAAATCCATGCAAACCAATGCCAGGCATGCGGGCTTTAGCAGAGGCTTTTTATTGTAGACTAACGCTGACTATTGAGTGAAGTACAAGGTTTCCATGGGTGCCTGGCTCTAATGGCTCATCCTGAGATATCCTTGTGGCTTGGCATCCTGATACTGTGCTAGATCAGTTTCATCGTGCTTGATCCAAAGACAAGGACTTATGGGCTAAACTCAAACTTTCATATCCATTTCTTTACTCTTCCAGCAGCTAAAAGTTTTGTTGCCCTAGCCCTAGTCTAAACTAAGGTGCTGTTACAGTTTGAACAATGTGAACTGTCAAACAGGTCTGTCAATTGACTGCTACAATCCTGTCCAGAACCATTTTTTTGCTTTTTCTCTCGATTCTCGTGGAGCTGGCAACATGGGCTCGATGTTGCTCTGTAATCGTCCGATATGGCTTCTACCGTAGCCTCTTCTGTCAGCAATTACAGTGCCTGGTTTATGTTCCCAACTCCGGTTCCCCGTTCAGGGTATTTATTTAGCTGCGTGCGATAACTGATCAATAAACTTTGGACGCATCCTTTTCAGTCTGTTGTGCACAGGTGGGCGGTTGTGCCTGAAAAACGTGCTGCAGTCAGGAATCACACAAATAATCATTCCATGTGCAATATGGCCAGCAGGGGGAGCATGAAGATATAGCAAAGGTTGATGGAGCATATGCAATTTTACAGAAGGCATCCTGGGTTTACTATCCAGTCTCCTTGGCATTCCACGTCTAGGCTAATGCCTGGACGCCTATTGTGGCATCACATATACAGTGTTTGTCATAATTCCGTGTGCGTCACGATCCCTTACCTTTTCTCCAGTTCCAATCATCAAACGACTTTCTTCACCGGTGTTGCATCTTCCCCTTACCCAGGTGCGCTTGTGGTACCTGCCGCCGAGCCACGTGGACACCCTGCACAAGAAGAGGGTCGACTGGCCCTTGGAGCAGCAGCTGGAGGTCTTCTACAAGGGGCGGCTCATGCCCTACGAGTTTCTGCCCAGGTGATCCCAGCCGGGGTATAGGCACCCCTAGCTAGCAGCGCATGACGTTGGCTACATTTAGTAGCATCCTGTGCAGTACCTGCTCATGGCTTATCCTACATAATTATGCGAGACAGCGTCTTTAAAGCTTACGGCAAATGAATGGATTAAACAAAGCCAGTCCTAAGAAAGCATATACTGGCCATGATCAAGCTCTTTTCTGCCTGCCTGGTTGCTCTTTAGCTGCCCGCTTGCCTACGGCCCGCTTGCCTCCTCCCCACTTGCCTACTGCCCGCTTGCCTATCTGCATCTGCTTTCTTAACGCCCCGAATGGCTTGTCTCCTTGCCCCATGATTGGAGGGGTTCGTGACAGAGAGCACATGGCTGGGCTGCTGTTGATAGACTCCTTTCACACATATCTTGCGATGATTCCTATCATGCTGCGGTAGTATATTAACTGTTGTCATCTTGCACCACTCTGCTTGGTGATACCGCTGTATATTGTGCCACTGCGTGGCGCCACTGCATTGTGCCACCATATGGCACCGGCAGCGTGCTGGATGTGCTGGGAATTCCAACGATCGACGATCCCGCAGTGGCAGACCAGCTCAAGCGCGTGAGAGGGGCCGCCTTCCTTGGCAGCAACAAGGCCGTCCACAACACCAAGTGGAACCTCAACCCGCCCCTGGCGACCAGTCTGCGGAAAGGCGCACATCTCGGCACCAGCCGCTCGTCAAAGACCACCTTATTGAACTGGCTGGACTCCTGCCATGCCGAGTATGACAAAAAGGTCAGTCCTAGGATTAGATAAGGGGCAGCTTTCGCAAGGCACAGTCATGGCTGACGCTGTGGCAGAGAGAGCAAAGACTGCTGTAGTGGCATGTTATCAGAACTGTATCTTGATTGCAGTGGCACGGGTGTGGCAGTCACACTGTCCCGGACTTCTCCCCTTGTATAAATAGTTGAAAGCATTATTCACAATGGCCATCTGAAGCATTCATTATAGTGAGCGGATATACCCAAGGTATGCTGAAATGCGAAGCACGCTGTGTTGCCACTTGCCAACTCCAAGCTGTTGTTGTACCACTATAGACTATCGTTTATACTACTACAAGATAGACAGGCAGGAAGCAACTGTTGTTGTACCACTATAGACTATCGTTTATACTACTACAAGATAGACAGGCAGGAAGCAGCTGTTGTTGTACCACTATAGACTATCGTTTCTACTACTTCAAGATAGACAGGCAGGAAGGAAGGCAGGCAGGCAGGCAAACAGACAGACAGACAGGCAGGCAAGCAAACAGACAGACGGACGGACGGACAAACAGACAGACAGACAGACAGACAGACAGACAGATAGACAGACAGACAGACAGACACACACACAGACAGACAGACAGACAGACAGACAGACAGACAGACAGACAGACAGACAGACAGACAGACAGACAGACAGACAGACAGACAGACAGACAGACAGACAGACAGACAGACAGACAGACAGACAGACAGACAGACAGACAGACAGACAGACAGACAGACAGGCGGGCGGGCGGGCGGGCAGGCGGGCGGACGGACAGACGGACAGACAGACAGACAGACAGACAGACAGACAGACAGACAGACAGGCAGGCAGGCAGGCAGATAGATAGATAGCGTGTGGGGGGGGGGGTAGGTAGATTCCCGAGTAGAAGTACTACATAGACTGTAGTGTATGTACTACTATGGGGGTTTGGAGGATATACGCGGCAGCCTTGTCCTCCTGGCTCTGGCTCCCTTCTCTGGCCAGGCGGGGCCTTGCATTAATTTTGATATACAGTCGGCCACCTCACACACACACAAATAAAAGTCGTGTTAATATCACCGTGTACACACACAAATAATAATAATAAGAGAATTGTACAGATTAGTAAAGTTGGGGCCCGGTAATTACAGATCAGTTTCACTAATTACAGACAGGTGTTTTTTATTACAGGTCAGTCGGGATTCTTAGTTCGATACGTCAGACCATGGTTAGACAGCGGTTTTTCCGATCCAAATCTGATTCGTTTGGCCAGATTCCTGCATCCGTCACGCCCCGCCTAGATCTGGCCAGAGCGCCGACTGCGCGCGAGCTCAGCTGCGCCGTGCGTAGGTAATTTAAATCGCGTTGCGTGGCATTTGAATTTTGTACATGCATTTTAGTGGAGAACCTGGGAAAGCCGGCGAAAGGCCGGTGATTGCGGGACATGGCAGCTAGGCTTGCCTCATTGTTAGGGGGCAGTAGGTTCCCGAGCAAAGATAACTTTACCTGCCAGGTTAAGTCTTTGTGCTCTGTAGCAGGCAGGAATTTCAAGTTCAAGACGAACAACTTAAGGAAGGTTGAAACTATTTGCAAGTACCCGGGCGTGTGCAATTTTTACGTGGCAGCTGCTGTAGATGGCAACGAGGATGGCGAATGGGTAGTGGGGAACGTTCTTAACCTCAGCCACACTTGCCCTCCTGGCGAGAAAGAAGCTAGGGTGAAGTCCTGCCCATGGACATCTACTGATATCTGTAATGTTGTTTGTGGGCTCGTCAGGTCAGACTATGACGTGGATGTAGAGGTGCTGCAAACTGCAGCTAAAGGTTTTTTGCCTGGCGAGCCAGACTTTGAATACGAGACCGTGTGGCGGGCTAGAGAGAAGGCGAGGGTGTTATGCTTCGGCGACCCTGTGGTGGCATTTCAAGAGTTTCGCCCATGGGCGGAAGCAATGAAGCGTGCTGACCCGGACACCGTCGTCATCGTCGAGACGACCAATGGTGACGATGATGATAGTGGCGAGCGTTTCCACCGCTGTTTTGTGGCGCTAGGACCACACGTCCGTAGTTTTCAATACCACCCCCAACTTTGCAATGTTGATGGCGCTGCTTGTTTCTCTACACACCAAGGGTGCTTGCTGTCGCTCACCGGAGCTGATGCCAGGGGATGTACAAACCTACTGGCGTATGGCTGGGTTCCAGGGGAAGAGAGCAACGAGAAATGGAGGTGGTTTCTGCATAACTGCAAGGATGTTTACCCTCGACTGAACGCCGACAATTTTCGAGTGTTTACAGACCAGGGTTTGTGTGCCAGTGTGAAGGAGGCACTGCCCAACGCGCACAATCATGTGTGTGCGAAGCACCGGACGCTGAACATCAGCAAGCACCATTACGGGAAAATAGCAGCAGACGCGTATTGGGCCGTGGCCAAGGCGACCACCGAGGAACGATTTGAAGCTGCACTTGACAACATGGTTCGCCAATGTAGTGTGCCGGCCAAGGCTGACGCGTTGCGTGAGTATGTTTTGCATGGCACACAGCAAAACCCGGTGTCCCAAGAGCAGATCTCTTTGGCATTCACGCCTGCCATGCAGTTTGGGCGGGTGGCGAGCACCATCGCAGAATCCTTCAACGACGCGGTCAAGCAGCTTGACCTCCGCTTCTACCCCGTCCTGTACATGTGCCAACGCCTCGCATCGCGAGAGCTTGACAACATCGCCAGCAGGCGTGCATGGTGCCAACAACAACACGCCAACGGGGTCAGTTTGCCTCCACGGCCTGCTGGGAGCGTAAAGGAAGCTCCTGCCGAGCAGCTAATCAAGAACATCGCTGCGGGGGGAATACTGCACGTCTTTCGCAAGAACGATGATGACAGGCAGGGAGAGGTTGCCAGCGCCAGCCAGCAGGGCAAGTATCATATTGTTGACCGTGACGCACGGACATGCACGTGGCGGGAGTTTCAGATCTATGGGGTGCCATGCAAGCACGCATGCAGGCTGGCACGCGTCCTTCACGTCGAGCCCATTACCCTGGTGGAGCCTGTGTTGACTACAGCAGCCATGCTCGCAGCCTACACGGCGCTATCGTCTTGAACTTGAAATTCTTGCCTGCTACAGAGCACAAAGACTTAACCTGGCAGGTAAAGTTATCTTTGCTCGGGAACCTACTGCCCACTAACAATGAGGCAAGCCTAGCTGCCATGTCCCGCAATCACCGGCCTTTCGCCGGCTTTCCCAGGTTCTCCACTAAAATTCATGAACAAAATTCAAATGCCACGCAACGCGATTTAAATTACCTACGCACGGCGCAGCTGAGCTCGCGCGCAGTCGGCGCTCTGGCCAGATCTAGGTGGGGCGTGACGGAAACAGGAATCTGGCCAAACGAATCAGATTTGGATCGGAAAAACCGCTGTCTGACCATGGTCTGACGTATCGAACTAAGAATCCCGACTGACCTGTAATAAAAAACACCTGTCTGTAATTAGTGAAACTAATCTGTAATTACCGGGCCCCAACTTTACTAATCTGTAAAATTCTCTAATAATAATAATAATATCACGCAGGCGATGGCTGTATGATGCTTCATGACCACGCAGCAATGCCTGCCACATTCCATGCATTTTTCTCCGTGCTGGGTCAGGCCAGCTCATAGTTCTCCACTTTTCCCACCCTTCCTCTCGCATCCTCAACATCATGCATTGCCAAGCCCATGACACCCATCCCATTCCAGGATCGAAGGCATATTGCTATAGTAGGATGGAAAGACAGTAGCAGGCCTAGGCATGCTCTCCATCAAGCGTCCTGGCACTCAAGCAAGAACCATTCTGGTCCGCCTTTCCTCGCACTCTGGGTGGTTAAACAACACGCTCCTTTGTGCTTGTGCTCTTGTCTGTTTTCCCACGTTTCGCAATCCAGGTAGTGCTCAGCCACCCGTTCATCCGGGGTGCCCTGCCGCATGGCCTGGAAGGCCCCCTCTTCAAGCAGATGATGTTTGGCAAGACCAAGTACGCTGTGGGGATGAAGGTGGTGGTCAAGGTCAGTAGGCACGCGTCGAGACAAGTGCCCATCACCATTGTGGGAACGATTGAGGCATTCAAGCGAAAATCCGACGGGGCCGCACCCGGCGTGGCTGCACCCGGTGTCGCAGATGCTAGCACACCCAGCAAGACCAGGCGCAGATCTGGTGCCCAGGAGGGGGCAGGCAGCAGCCGTCTGCCAGCAAGCAGCAGCACGGGGCCCAGTGATGAAGGGGAGGCCGCGTGCACCATGTATCTGCTTCGCGAGCCCCAGTCCCTATTCGCATGCCCGGAGGGAGAGGGGCGGCCACCCCCCCGGTGGGAGGTGTCCTCCAGGTAAATCTGCGAGGGCAGACATGGCATTTCCTTTTGTACTCGACCACTAAAACTTGCACCCTGGTGCCTCATTTGCATTTCCATGTTTACTGGCTGACCGTTCCGGCACAACAACCGGCGGTCAGGCAACCGCCCAAGTGCACACCCCTATCCTCGGCCTTGGAATACCACGCAATAGCGAGCGTTAGTACATACTGTAGCAACCATTTGTAAGCCTGACCTGGTTATGGGTGACTGGGTACGCTGGCGGGCTCACTTGCAGGAACTTGCAGGAAAACGAAAAGCCCGAAGAGTGGATTGCAAAGGAGGTCGCTAAAGTTCCCAGGACTCTCGCGCTGAAGGATGGCACCTACTGGCCCTTTTTTGACCTGGTGTGCCATGAGCCTGTGCGGGATTCTGCTGAGTCCATCACCCGCCTGGAGCTGAAGAACGCGAGAGGCGCAAAGGTGGCAGCCACCTGGGAGACATGCCTGCCGGTAAGGATGCAGTCGTGGATGGCTTTTGGTTTGCCAGTACGAGAGAGCAGGCCTTTGTGTTACACTTTTTAGCTCGTTAGGTCGTCTCGTTTTTGCCAGGAATATCTGTCCAAGCGAACCTGTGGAGTTTGGCAGGCTCTGAAAAGCAGGGGGGGGGGGGGGGTAGAGAAATCGCTTTGTATGCAGACGTGGATTGGAGAATCCTTTGTATGTAGAAGTAGATATCTCAGGCATGTGCATATTCAATTCGCCGTGAAATTATATATATCACGACGCACATCGTGCTTGTTTGTTACCCAGTGAAGCAGCCAAGTGCACTATTGACCCTTGCAAAATTCTATTTGTGGCGAGTAATGCGCCCAGGTCTGCTGCAAGGTCTAATTAAAGGGAGGGGGGGGACGGGACGGGTGATCCCTGCCAGGCATGACCTGACTGCCCCTCATGAGATCTGCACGTGGTGCATGCAGGGTGGGTCGACGAGATGCACGCCCTCGGTCACTCGCAGGGTCTACCTGGAGCAGGCACCGCCCACCAATGACGGCCTTGGACAAGAGTTGTCCCATCTGAAGAAATTAATGCCCTTGGAAAAAGGAATGGGCTTCAGCTTTCCTGGTTTCGTCGTGCACAAGCCGGGGCAGTACTGGGTTCAATACTCGTTGGAGGAGCCTCGGCTGCCCTGGTGCGACCAGTTTCCCCAACCGACATGTCTCATCGGCTTTACAGCTCTCGGTGAGTTTTTTTTTCTTGCACCTGTTCTAGTCAAGCCATACTGATTACCTGTCTGATTCTAAAGTCTTACTGACCACCCTGTTGGCCGTATTTGTTTATCCTATCAGCTTTGGTATGTTTGTCTATATGTTACATGTAAAGAAGGTATCAGGAGAAGGTAGGTATAAGATCAGGAGAACCCTTTACAAACGCCCAATCCCTCTCTGAGCATCGCTGTTAGTTCATTCTTGAGACGTTCAGAATATGGTCGCATCGTGGTTTGATGGCAACGTGAGATCATACTTTAAAAATTCCATCCAGCACTTAGTGCATGCTCAACACGCATGCTCAACACGAGATAGAGGCCTAGGAGTAGACTTGTCCAGATGCAGAGCAAGCGCAATGTGGTTTGAATGCAAGAGTATTTGCACCGGTTGCTTATGGGGCACAGTCAAGAAGAAGTTGGTGGGCACAACGCTGGGACAGTTTGCGTCACATACGTGGCCACTGGGAGTATAACTGGCTTTACATAACTGGCTTGACATGTGCTGACGTTTTCTACTGCGCTGTTCTTTGCGTTGTATTGATCTCAATGTTCTCTCGCAAATTTCCCCAGTCGGCCCCCCCAAGGCCTTTGACCTCGACTTCCTTACCCTGCAACACCTGCCGGCCCCTGGCAGCACCGCCCCAGCGGATACCCTGCCTGCTGTGCGGCTGGGTGAACCTTTCGAGGCGGCCGTCAGCTTCTTTGACAAGGAGCAAGTGCCGGATGATGATGCGTACAAGAGCCGCAACGCATGCACCGGGTTCGACCCGGCTGGCCTGTCAATCCGCGTATCTATGGGGCCAGAAGACCGGCTGTGTGCAGTCCATGCACACCTCGTGGGGGCAGCCAGCAGCAGTGGGAAAGGGCAGCCCCTGCATGCGGTGCTGCAGCTGAGCCGTGCGAAGGCCAACCTTCCTGCCAAGATCCCGCCGGGGGGCACCGTGCAGACCGTGGTGTTCACCCTGGAGGGACATGATCACAAGTTTTCCCCCTTCCGGCAGCGGCTGTTACTTCTCCCTGGTGAGTCCCCTCGCCTTTTCAAGGACTGGCATGTATGGTGCTAGGTTTAGCTAGCGGGGCATGCTGCAAGATGATTCCTGTTTTTGCTTGCCTTTTTTTGGCAACAGCCCGTACATGGCTAGGACTCCCATGGTGCATGCTGGCTATGAGCTTGTGAACATCATCTGGCATAGTTGGTTTATTTAGTGCTGTATGGCGCATCCCAGCTGTGGCATTGGATGTTCTTTGGGTGCTGGCTACCGTCTACAATTTGCAACACACATACGCAAAGCCTTGAGAGGCCCGGTTCATGGATCAGTAACATGGGGGACATGTTGGGTGTATACTTTGCCCCGTACCATGCCCTGACAAGTAGCTTTTTCCAGTATTCTACCTATATAACGCTTATGCTAGCACACTCCATCGGTGTAAGCCACAATCAACCTGAGGGCTTTCTAAACACGTGACGAGTCTGAGTCTGTTCCTGTAGCGATGAGGCGTGGTGCACTTCAGTCTGCATGATCAACCACTCAACATGATGGGTATGAAGTTTCTGGAGTACCACAAGTATGCATAGGTTCATGCACATTAAAGATGCGGACACCCTAGGAGGTTGTTAGTAACCAGGTTTGCCTTTTGTGTATCTAGTTCATCTGGTTCCATGCTTGATGCTTGCGCCGCGCTGATTCAAGCAGTGCTTTTGGTGTCTGTCCGTTGCTCCTTAATGACCTACTTGCGAACTTTGCTCCCCCAACAGGCCATGCTGTGCCTCCAACTAGCAACACTGGCGATAATGATGGTGGCGCCAGCGATTTTGTGGGCCTGGGGGACATGAACCAGGTGGTCAACCGCGAGACCACCCTCCGCTTCAAGGTGCGCTTCCACGACTCGGAAGGCAACGAGACGCAATTCTTTCCGCCCCACACGCGCGTGAGGCTGCTCGTCACACGCCAAAGGGTGGGGCCTGCGGGGGCCGGGACCCAACCAGAGGTGCTCCTCGAGCGGTCAGCCGTGTTCGGGGCAGATGGCACCCTTGCAGCCATCCTTTCCTCATCACTCACGTCTACAACTTCCTGCCAGGGAGACCTCTTTTTAGATGAGGAGGGTGACATCGCAGTCCATGGCTTGAGGATGAACCTGGAGTTCTCTCGGCATGATGCTGGCGAAGGCGACGATAGCGAAGAAGAGGGCGACGAAGTCCCCAGCAGCACACCTGCTGCGGACCGCTTTCAAGCAGTGGACATCCGCGTGTCCCTCGACGTGCCCACTGCAGGTGGGGCCAGCTGTCAGCCAGCGGAGCAAGCGCCCAGCGGTCTACCAGGTAGCGAGCAAACACAGGAACCAAACTATGCGACGATAAGCAAGGTCAAGACCATCCAGGTGCTCCCCAGCAGCCGCCCCAGCAGGGTGCGCCTCTGCTTCCAGGATGGGATGACGTGGCGGGAAAGCACCGCGACTTCCATAGCGGCGGACGATGGAAGCGCCAGCGCCAGCGCCAGCATGACCGAGTACGAATTCACGCGCATCCCTGCAGGACAGAGCCTTCCCGAGTTGGCCGTGCGGGTGGAGTCTGAGACGGGGGAGAAGCTGCTTGGGCCGGTGTCAGATGGGGAGGCCCATGAGGGGGTGGCTTACATGCCAGGCCCTCCTGCGGGCAGGAAGATTACATACAAGGTGGTAGGGGTGGGCAGCAAGTACACTTCCACGGCTGTATTTCGCACGGATGGCATTCTTCCAGAGTTCAAGCTGCCTACCAAGGCTGGGCGGCATGTGATAGAGTTCAAGGTGAAGTCGATGCAGAGGGTGGCCAGCAGTGCTGGCGGCCAGGCCGGGTCGGGCAGCGGGCGGGGCACCGACCAGGTGGTGGAGTTCAAGCACAGGATCAGGGTGGTGGCCGTCGTGGAGGCAGGTGAGCTGTCGGCAGTTGACGAGTATTCCAACTTGAAAGTGCTTGTTTCAGTTTACCATCTGGTTTCCCACGCAATTATTGTCATTTCAGGAATTGATGAACCTTATTGCCTTGATTATCGGTTAGTAACGAGCGGGGCATTGTGGAAGCCAACCCGGGGCGATTAGTATAAGCATAGTTGCTGTGTTTTCGTTGGCAACGCTGTACATATGTGAGGTGTTTCTAGCTTCCATAAGGCATACCTACTTACCTGACCTAATTTATATATAGGGCGCAAGCAAATTTGCCCAACCAACACAAAGCTCATCAAGTCATAGTAGTATGTGTGGGCTAATGGGCACACCATTGAGATCCTCGTACGTATGACAACGTTTGCTCAGTCCACTTTTGTGGCAGTGGTACATGCCGATCGGGCCTTCAGCTTAGCAGGGTGACCACTGCCGTTAAAACGTTTTGCTGTGAAGGGTGCAACTTCTTGCATTTGCGGCGCGTATGCAGGTCCCCATGCCAAATGGTCCATCATTTCCCTCCCCGAACAAACGCCCCAGAAGAAGATGAAGAAGCCTCAAGGCACTCCGCATTCCGGCACAGGAGCTGATGCTGTTGCCAGCAACGGTCCTCCCAGCCTCGTCCTGGGACAGCCGCTGTCGCGATCCCGCCTCGCGTTTGTGCCGCTGGATGAATACAACAATTTCGTGCCCATCCAGGATGCCCCCACGCTGCGGGTGGTCCCCAGAAGGGCAGGGGAGGAGGAACAGGAGGCGGTCACGTTCTTGGCAGAGGCGCTGCGCACAGTTGCGGAGCTGATGGATGTCGACGACGAGGAGGAGACGCAACAGGTTGATGCGCCTGAGGGTGGCGGGCACACACGACATCCCGAACAGGTCAGGCCCGTGGACACCCTGCCATGGGGGTATCTGCGAAGAGTGATCGGTGGCCAGGGCCAGGACAGTGGCTACTTCTGCTTCCGCAGCGATGCAGAGTCGTACCTGTATCGACAGGAGCCGCTCCAATCATCGTCGTCATCGTCAGCATCGTCCTCGGGGTCATCGTCAGGGTCATCGCCCTCAGCAGATTTTGCACTCCAGATATCCAGCAGTGGCGGCGCCAGGGTCACTTCAAGGGTGGACGTGGAGATTTCAAACCCAGTTGCTGAGAGCAACAGCTTCATCCTTGATCACGGCATGCCGGACAGCCACCTGATGTCATGGCAGGAGATTAGCAGGGCCTGGGGGGAGGTCAGGGTGGGCCCCCTGCCTGGGGGCTACAGCGTTCGGGCATTTGACCCACGCATTCGGCACCTTTGCCTTGAGGCCAGGAGCTCTGGCCTGCAGCTGCGGGTGAGGGACTTGCCGCTTACTCCTGCCATGCCTGTGCAGCCGACCGAGCCACGAGAGACGAGGAGCCGTCGACGGCTGGTGATGGGGCAGCAAGGGGCGGACAGCAGGGCGGTGCTCGTGCCAACTCCAGTTCCGCTGGCTGCAGACCGCCCAGGCGTATTTTCTGCAACCATGGACACGGACGGCAGATATCTGTTCCCCACACTGTTTGCAGTGCGGGTCATGGATGGGCCCAGGGAGGGTCCCCAGGGGATGGACAGCGAAAGTATGTTGGTGACAGCGGACATGGAAGGCTCTGGCGTCAGCCCGCCGGAGGTAGGTGTTTGCTGTGTCCCCGCTCGCGCCAGAAGCATGGGAAAGTTTGCCTCAGGCAAAAGCAGGGATATGGGTGCAAGAAGACCTCCCAAACTCTGTTCATGAGTGTGCGGATAGGGGTTCCCTTTGAAGACTCTGCATTGAGGTGGGATAAAGAATAGAGGCGGGGGCGGAAAAGGAAAAAGGACCTTGAAACAGGGTGCAAGGTCGGTGCCAGCGCTGGCGAGCATAAGTTCGGATGGGTTCCCGCTCGTTTCATGACCTTCCCCCACCCTATCCTTTCCCTGTGCTAGCGCTTTGTTGGCCTGTTTTCCCTCTCCTCTGCCCCTCCCCTTGCCGATTCCCCCATTTTTCTCCAGAAGCCTGGCAGCTATTGTCAGTGCCTTACCTGCTCATCCTCCTTTATTTCTCCATGCCTGGTAACTTGAGATCAAGTTGTAGTGTCTATAAGTTGTATTGTGAATGTGAACCTGCAGCAACTATATCTATGACCACAGCGCTTGATCTGCTATTCCTCGTGGATTTTAATGTACAGATCAATGCCCAAGGTGATGCGCGTGTATTCATGCACGAGTCTCCCCCGCTCAACTTTCCCTCGTCCTCACCTCTTGTCTTATGACTACATGACTCAGTGGTACTCAGCACCATGCCAATGTGGGTCCTTCGGATGGGTCAGACAAAAGTGGTTTGATGATCAGCATGGTTCAGTAAGCATACCGTGGGGGGGGTTGCGGCTGAAGCAGGTTGGGAGCATTGTTTCAGCTTTGGAAGTTGGCGGGTTCAAGATGTCAACCAAGTAACCAAGGAGTGTACATACTTTGTGACTCTTGCGGGAGGTTATGATCTGTGCTGGCTTTCCCACGGGCTGCATGCAAACCGGGTGGATTGTGAGCAATTTTGCTGTGACCTTTGTCTTTGATACCTGAGCAACGTGTTGCATTTGTAGCACTTCGAATTTGTTCAGCAGGTATGCATGTCATAGCACAATCGCATGAGACATGTGCTTGGTATGATGACTAACTCTCCACTCAAGTAATACATTCCTTTGACGCCCTTGAACATTTTCCCTGGAAACCTCAGGCGGCGGCTTTGGGGCCTTTTGCCTGGAGGCCCAACCCCAACCTGGTCAGAAAGGTGGACCTCCACATGGAACTGCCAGCGCACCTCACTTTTGTGGCCGGGTCTCCCGTCCCTCGGTTTGAGGTAAGAGCACGGCAGTTTGGCATCTTGCCGTTCAACATTTTCCCACTTATGTATCTGGTTTATGTATCTGGTTTATGTATCTGGTCTATCCTTACTGCCAGCCCTAGTTTTTCATGGATCTCGCCATCTTGCTTTTTTTTCAATTTAGCGCCCTGATTGATTTGTTAAACAAAATTTAATCACTCGTTTTGTTTGGTTTTCTGGAATGGGGCAGCGGGAAGAGAAAGGAAAGGGCACTTAACTGAGGTTATTATGCTTAGTGCACAGGTATGTGCTGTGATGTCAAAGCGCTATGTGTATGTACATGCGCTCGTAATAATTGATTCAGTAGTTTATGCCTATATACCCAGGGGGCTGGTCGACAGCTTCATGTGGAAATGCATTGTTGGTAACCTGCATACTGTGCTGGGCACAGAGATCAATACAAGGCTTCCTCGCACCAGTTATCCTCGGGCGTGCACATTTCAACTCACACATGTGTATGCTCAAGATGCGGCGAGCGATCGTAGGCAGCAGCAACTAAAGGAGCCTGTCGTGGCTGCTGACTTTTCTGTCGCAGTTAAGCAGGCAGTCCCTTCATGTTTTCATCCCAAACCATGTCACACAATTGTTACCCTGTCTTCCTGCTCAACCAGATCTCGCTGGAAGGGGAGGATGGGGTGACCCGTGATGCCACGCTCGTTGACGCGCCAGCCCTCAGGGTCATCTTGACCCGCCCGGGTGTACGTGACAGCGAGATCCCTCTCAAACCCCAGGCTCAGGCGGCACCCACGGACAAGGCCTACTTCACGGCTGCATCGCAGCTGACCGCTGTCGGTGGCTACCAAGTCGCCGCCACATGGACCAATGACAGGCTACCGGACCGGCGCACGGATGTCACGGGCTCTTGCGTTTTTGATGTCATCCCTGGTGGGTGCTTGCAGAGAAAATGAACTCCTGACAATTAATTGTCCTAATACCTAATAGTATGCCTACACGTGATATCTGTGGCCTTTTCTTTGATTCTATGACGCAGCGCTTTTGTTACTGAAGCCCACGGTCCTGATGCCTGTGTTGACATTCCCATCAAGTTTGTTCTAGGGCACCAGTTGTGGGACTAGTTTTCGGGGCGTAATTTGTGTGCTTGTGGTCAAGTGTGTCCAGCACCAGAAGCTGCCGGTTTAGCAGCTGTGAACGCTGCAGCAGCTTTGCCAGCAGTGGTGCCGTCCTCGTATTACATATACTAAGATACTTGCGACGACGCAGTGCCGATGAAGCTCGTACCCATGGCATCCATTTCTGGCCTGGCTGTGCTTTGCATGTATCAACACAAAAGTGCAAAACATCGTGATGCACTTTATTTTTAAATTTAGTTACAAGTTTATTGCAATATGTGTGCTAGCTCTATACGGTGGAATAACACAGTCATTTCAACCAGATGACCACAAGGCCATCTGTATGCTGGTGCTAGTTGCCTCAATAGCGATGGCTTGCTTCAGTTCAGAATATCCATCTTCAACAGAGCACACAATCCGTTTCCTAGTTGAGCTGCACTGAATAATTACCACATGCTTGGTGTAACAAGTAGGCTTCATAACCACCACCTCTGGTGATAGCATCCTCTCAGTGCGCCGTTGCCACACGTTTTTTGCAGAGCCCAATCATCCAAGAACTTTAGTTGCTCATACTAAGACCTTTAATTGTATCAGCGTTGTACAGTAGCTATTTTTTTTGTGCGGAATAATAGGGTAGGGAGGTTTTGAGGGAAGTTAAGAGGGTTTGGGGGCGAGGAGGGCAGGCTGAGTAAGCAGTTGAAACTTCTATGGCCCTATCCATGACATTTTCTTCTTCTATGCACAGGCCCCGCTTTTAAGCTGGTGGCGCCCAGCTGGCAGCCCGGCTCCTTCGACAATGTCGGCCGCACCAAACTGTTCGACAAGTTGGAGGTCTCCTGCGTAGACAGGTGAGTCACTTCCACTTCTTCCATTAATTAACTAATTAATCGATCAACACGTGACTGCGTCATGTGGGTGCCAATACAAAGTAAAGGAACCTTCAACCCCTATACACAACGAGAAGGAGGGAGGGCGCCTTAGCTTCTCTCACTGCCACAAGTGGGCAGGCCACAGAGTGCTCTATCCACTGCATGGTGCCGTGGCGCAACACTGTGGGTGCAATACAACCATGCAATGCCGTAGGTAGGCTTTCGCATAGCTCCTTCCATGCGTGATGCATTCTCTGGGACACAATCCTCAATACACACCGGTGCTTTTTCTGTTCTTACCTTTCTGATGCATGGCTCATTTCATAGCCTCTCTACCTTGATCGGCAAGGCAGGGCAGTCATAGCCCACATCAATGTGACGCAACATTGCTATGTACCCTCTATGCACTCCCGATGGCGATAGTATAGTGACTAGTGATTCATCAATTTGTTTGCAGCTATTATGAGCCGTCGATACATAATTGCTTGCCTACCCCCCCGCCGACTCAACTGGAATTTTGTCGGTTTTGGGGCATCAATCGCTTATTTTTACCTGGCATGCCTTCAAGATAATGATCCTAGAAGACACCCTGCACAGCATTACAGTGAAGGATGTGCGTATTACATGCCTATAGTGGCTGGCCTACTTGAGGACCACTTGATGCAGTGAGAGAATCTAGGGCGCCTTCCCTCCTTGTTGTGGATAGGGTTGAAGGTTCCTTCATTTGGTACCCACCTGACACAATCACGTGCTTTTAATAAAATTCAATTTTATATTGGCTGGCTGATTTAAACTCAGGCTTGAGCAGCTGGGCACGCTGTGTTGTGGTATTCCACACCACCACGCATCTATAGTAATGAGATAGGAGGGTCACTGGTCAAAGAACGTAGGGTTTCTAGGCCTCGCTACGTGTGGGCTCACTGGCCAGCCATCAGAAGTTGAGGCGGAAGAACTGTAATGCGCTCTTTTACTAAAAGCTTCTCTTAAAATAAGCGGGGGGGCGAGGCATTTATACCCTGGTTCATGACAATGGACATGGCAGTGATTAGGAGCTTATCGGCTCGTGCTACATGACACGGCCACCCTGGGTTATGACACGGGCTTTCAAAACATCACCCCTATCATACTTCCGCCCTGGCCTGCGTTGCATGGTAAGTTATGGTATGGTACTGTCCCCTGTTCAGGCCTTCAAACATGCACGCGTGTATGCTCGTTTATGGCTTCTTGGCCGCCATGTGCCCAGGCCCTCACCTGCCCCCATGCCAGCGCGCTGGCGTGCCGCTCCGCTAGCTACATTTAGTTGCATGGTTAAATACTAGACGTACACACTCATTTCTTATTTCCGGCGCCACGGTTCTTACCGGCCCTGTGTAAACAGATATGACAACCGCGTGGTTGCCTACGGAAGGACCCTGGAGCTGTCAGTTTTTCCCAAGGTCTCCCAGCCCGGTGGCGACGCGCAGGCACCAGAGTACGCGACACTGGCCAATGGCAACCCCAGATCTGAGATGCGTGAAGGAGTTGCCACCATCCACGAGCAACACCTGCGTGATGGGGTAGGGCGGATAGATGGAGACTACGTGCTGCAGGTGGCCCCCGTGTCTAATGTCGAAGGGCTCGTGCCTCTGAGGCTGGACTTCTCCTTTACCAACCTACATGGCCTTTCTGAAAGACTGGCAAACGTCAATCGGCGCATCCTTGTCCAGCATGACATCATGTGGCAGCACCTCAAGGCATACGAAGAGGCTGCTAAGGTGAGCATATCTCATGACTTTGCGACAGGTGTCCCCGCCGCTTCCTTCCTGCAGCATGTTTAGCCCATCTCATTTTCTTGACATGTGAATCGCTTCAATGATGGGAGGGGGGGGGAACGGCTGGAAAAGAGAAGGAATTAAAAGTTATAGTTTAGATATAAAGTGTAGTGTAGATGGCACAACATCTGCATGTGGCATTTGATACTACTACGCTATAAGCACGAGCCTATTACACTGCCTTTCCCAGCACACATAATCATTTACGCGCTTTTGCATACACACGAGCAGATGCTCATCCACTGGCCATGGGCTTGCTAGCTTTTGCCTGCATGAAGCAACCACGGCCTCTTCGTAGCAGGTTTGCTATATTGCACAACAAACGATACTTGCTGTGCAGCACGTCCTGCGAGCGCAATCTTAGAACCGCTTTGTGCTCAAGACCAACGGTCCAGCTGTGCAATTACATCACTGAGGCCATTGTCCGGTGTCCTTCTCTTGCCATGGTGGCTGCGGGGTGCCGGGATCGCAGGAGGCGCAAGTCGCCCGCACCAATCATGAGGCAGCACGGCAACGTTGCCTAGAGCTCGTGACCAACGCCAGCCTCATCCTGCACGAGTCCTGCGGGACCCTGCCCGAGCACGGGGATGACGCTCGCCGTTTCCTGCAAGAGCTGCAAGAGAGGCTGGAGACGGCCCAACACGGGGTAGAGGACGAGATGGGCAGACTGGAGAGGGACTTGGACAACCGGCAGCCACGGCACGGGCTCACCCATGAACAGCAGCAGCAGGTGGACAATGCGCGGGCCAGCGGGCACGCGTACGGGACCCTGACAATGCTGGCGGCGGTCGAGGATGCGGGTGATGCCAAGTTGCTGTCGCGGTGGGTTCCTTTTTGTTGTTGCGGATTAGGTTTACTGTGGTGTGTATACTTGTCGTGGCGGGGTGCTTGCTTCCGCAGTGGGTGGTTCTGTTCTGCATTTCGTGCCGCACACATCACTGCACATATCACTATTCACTTCACGAATAACCTCACACCTTAGTCTAAATCACGTCACAAGCCTTTGAAGGTCGGCCCTTGTACAGGCATCTTTTAATTACGAGCAGGTTGGTTTAGTACAAAAGCTTGCTAAATGCTGTACTAAGCCAGCTTTATTGATGCAGCACCTTTAGTTGAAGGGGCCTATCAAACAATGACCATCCCCCCGTTCACTCCTCGTTGCCAGTCTTGGCATACTTCCCCCCCCCCACACACACACACACATGACGCACCGCCCCCTTCCCACACTGCCATGGCCTCTCCTCCCTTTTGCCACCTTGCCCCTCTTCATGAACCACACTCCCCAGCTGGCTCCGTCCCAAACTACTCTTCTCGTTAGTTCTCGTTTGCTGCCTATCGGGCTCCTCTATGCCCCTTGTTTGTGTCTCTCCCTTCCTCCTTTCCCTGTGCACGGTCCCCTCCCGTCCCCTACCTTCCCCTACCTTCCCCTACCTTCCCCTACCTTCCCCTACCTTCCCCTACCTTCCCCTACCTTCCCCACTGATGCCTTTATCTCACCCCACGAATTGATCGCTCCCCTTTGTGACCAATAAAAGCAGCGTTTATGTGTATGAATTACCTGGCCACTGCAACAGCCTCTCACGCTGGTAACGTGGCTCTGTGTTGTTGTCTTCTGAAGTTTGTCGGGTGCAGATTACAGCTTGCACAGCTACGAACTCCCCTAGCTGCCATTTCACACAGGCATGCAATGGTGCGCTGGCCTCCTTTTGCCATCCTGATAGCGTGCAGCTTTGGTCGATGGCGCTTGATCCTACCGGACCCATACATGTATACAACCCTGCAGGTTGCTGGGGGACAATGCAAAGACCGTCGTGCTCAAAGATGGCGCTCCACCGAATGTGCGACGGATGCTCAAGGACGTGGGCCTTGGTGTCATTACCATCACGGGGGCTCCGCCGGCACGGAACTCACGGCTGCCACATGAAGGGATGCCACTTGCACAATTCGCAGGTCAGATGGTGTACTCACTGGGTGAACAATCGACTTGCTTTCTGGCGTCGCCAGTTGTTGTTGTTCCTTAGGGTCTCTATGCTGACCCTTTTTGTGGTTATCGTTTTCACGGTGCTCATCACTGTTTTGATTCTTTTCATCATCCTGATTGAGCCACCTCTGTGGCCCTAGTCATCATCACCAAGGCAACTTGTCTTCCAAATTTCCATCCCCAATTCTTGTACATCCACCAGGTTGTCCTTGTACCTCTGCTCATAGCATATTCTATACTCAACCCCATGCGCATCAGCAGCATGCAGCAGCAGAGTCACCATTGTCATCGCTGCCACCAGCTCTACAACCATCAGCCTCACCATCATCATCATCAGCAGCAGCAGCAGCAGCAGCAGCAGCATCGTCGTCGTCGTCGTCGTCGTCATCATCATCATCATCATCATCATCATCATCATCATCATCATCATCATCATCATCATCATCATCATCATCATCATCATCATCATCATCATCATCATCATCATCATCATCATCATCATCACCATCATCATCATCATCATCATCATCATCATCATCATCATCATCATCATCATCATCATCATCATCATCATCATCATCATGGACGTCAATGGCACCACCGCGACTCGCCCGTCATCATACTCCATCGACCACAGCACTTCCTAGCCTGGCACTACTATAGTGCCCCCACTACTCCTTAAACAAGAAAAGAACAGCATGTCATAAGGCCGCCACCGCCACCCATGAGATATTACTAATTCGTACTATGCCATGGCCACCAACATGAAAACATCAACATGGCCACCCAAATGGCCGAAGCATCATTATTTCGCCAAAAATTATTTCCGTACTACAAGTCGTAGCTCGAGCACCAACTCCACCCCGTGTATGGGGCAGTCGTAAGAATGGGGGCAGCAGCGTCTCCAGCAGGAGTAGCAGCAGGAGCTGTGCACGGGGAGCTAGATCCTGGCAATCCTTCGGGGGGGGGGGGCTATGCGGAACCTAAGGGCGCTGGCAATTGTGAGTTGCAGCGAGAAGATAAGGTGGACAGCTGTTTGTACGTAGCTCATGTTGATTCCTCTAAAAGTGTGGGGTTTTCCAACCGATCGTAGTCCGTGGTCAATTTATTACAATTTCGGGAATAGTAAAATGAATAGCTAGTTGCAATGATCAGCTAGGTAGCATGCACGTGACAGTTGCCCAACTGGTTTCTGAACCATTTGTATTCTATCATAACCCAACTTTGTGTTGGTGCGTTCTATAATAGCCCAAAGTTGTGTTGGCGCGTTCAATAATAACCCAACTTTGTGTTGGTGCGTGGACAAACACGTGTTCAGGAAACCCTCGTTTTGGCACCTCGGTCGTGAAGCTGAACAGCGACATCCAGGATGACTCAGCATCAGCGGGCATGATGAAAAATGTTGTCCATTCGCTCGTGGGCGAGGTGGTTATCCTGGACCGGGCCGAAGATGCCGAGGCCTATGTAGAGGGTATACTGGCTGCCCAGAGGCAGCGCACCAACGTCCCCTCTCGAGTGCTGCCGAAGATCATCAGCTGTGACGGACGCTACTTGCGCTCAAGCAACGGCATTGAGCGGCCAACGGTTGGCTTGCAGGAAGAGCTGCGACGCAATTTGCCGCCTTGCTTTGGCGCCCCGTCACGCGAGAACTGCCGAAGGCTAAGGTAAAGGATGGAAGCAGCATATGAGTAAACATTAGCAACGCATGGCGTAAAGAAACGTTGATTTAACGGTAGCATTTTTGCTAGAATGGGAATATGCTTAGTTTTTGTGTGGCGGGTGCCTATATTTTTATTATGCTGCGATGCTATCATCATACGCCGCCGCAATCAATACTGTGGTTTGAATGATGGGGATGCAACACATAGAAATGCTGCAGGATTGTTCCCTATGCCGATGTGCCGAGATGTGATACCATCAGGGCATCATGGCGAAGTGTTTAATTTGTCATACAGTCAAGGCACATGGTTAGGCCCAACTATGCCGCGCATTTTCTGCGCCAAAGTAGGAATCGCAGGCAGGGTAGGGTAGACCTTTTTCAAGTCGGAAGGGTGACAGTTGGAATTTAAAGGCTTCTTGTGAATGCCAACTGGAAATCTTGGTGTAGTAACACTCAAGGTAGCCTGATAGATCTGGGCGCCTGTGGAACTGCTTCAGCTCAAATAGCCCGCGCTTGCAGGAACTGGCTCTTACCATCATAACAACTAAGAATTTTGTTTTAGATCCCACCAGATGGCTCGTGAATCGTGACAGTGCACTAAAGTATCTGTTCTTGCTCCTCATGGATGTTGCGGTGGCCCTTCCTTAATCCTTTCCCCAGCGAACACTCCGGGGGGCGGGGGGCGGGGCAAGGCGGGGGCAGTGGCAGCGCTTTGGGGCACTATCTAGTGCGTGTTTGTGAAACCTTGTTTCTAATTTTTGCATCGCTTACTGCCTGTCCTACATTATCGGTGTGGCAAACTGAGCACCATGCAACTCTGCAGGGACTTTCAAGCTCGAGCTAGAGATATACGCACCGTATTGCAGGATCTCCTGGACTACCAGAAACAGCTTTCCTTGACGAGCACACAACTGCAGGCAGTCCAGCCGCTCGCGCAAGAGCGCCTGGAAAAGAGCAATGCCGAAACGCGCAAGCTGGCCGCGCTGGAGGCCGAGCGACAAGAAGCGGAGGAGGAACAGAACAGAATACTGGGACGTGTCGGTGCTGCCCCAGCCCCACCTGCCCAGGCCCTATCTGCTGGCCGATTGCAGGACTGTGAGGACTATTATGAGGGAGGGTCATCGAGTAGGACATGATCAACCAGGAACTCCTGTCCAAGCCCTAAACTTCCTGTCACCCTGTAGACGTGCAAGGATACGGATTGTAGACGGATCGCGTAGTTTATTTTAATTTAGGAGTGCCCTCATTTCCTCTGTCGTTAGGCAGAAGAGCAAGGCTCCTGCCGGCTACTAACGCACACACGTAACAGATGGGCATCAACGCAGGCCCCCTCTGCTGCTGGATTCGAGCTGCTCAGTGCTGGGGCAGCATTATCCTACTATTGCATCACACGTGTAACACTTAGCTGGATCGCCATTATTTATCTGTAATCTGAGGGCAGATGATTCGCAAAAAGCTATGGCAGCGGGCTGCGTAGATTTCTTGGATACCAGGTGCCTCCGAATCTGTCCGGGCACCGCTTGTGATGTGCATTGGGGTGAACACAGGGACCCATGGGGCCCGCATTTGTACCACTAGATAGCTAAGCATCCTCCACCCCATGCCAGGCCTTTTAGGTATGATACATCATGGTGGTGCAGGTGCACCTTGTGCACCCAGAGTAGGTGGCGGTTTACATCCCCCCACCTGCAGGTTGTAGCTCAGCATGTATTACAAACCATAAGCCCCCTCTCAGGGCTATGTGTTACATAAGCTCCCAATGGAGTTATGTTCTGAATTAGTTAATTACTAGCTAGGCTGTCAATCGGTCAACGCAACCAGTTATGGAATCCACCTGTCACGTCCGTGATCACTTACGTCCGTGCACTCGAGAAACGGCTGTTCACCGAATCATTTACGTCGGGTTCAAATCCGCTGGTTTGGTTCCGCGGTAGCCGTTTGGCTTGGATTTGTTCAAGTCTGGGCACCGGTGTTACGGCGCGTAACAATCTGCAGTAGTTACGGCCGTAAATGTAGCTCTTACGTTTCAGTGGCCTCAGTAATTCTGTACGGTCTGTGGTTATGACCGTGAGCTTTCCTACGCCTACGTGTAGTTAGTAACTTTGGCCGGTGGTTACCCGGGCCTGTGACGTGGAAATTGTGTGGTACTGTAGTTCGGTGCATCTGCGCCGCGCTGCGTACTTTATAACTAATTAATTGATTAATTAATTATTTAATTGATTAATGGAGGCAGATGGTACGCAAGGATAGATGGCAATAGCAATCACTACTAACTAGGACCTAGCCTTAGTAGCTTACATCCGATCCATCCGTCCGAGGCGTTCGTCGATGCGCTGGACATCCCGGCCAGCCACGCCCAGCTGTTCGCTGCCGGCCCGGCCTCGGCCCTTCGGCACCTCGCTGACAAGCTGCCCGCGGCCGGGGCCCTACTGCCCCCCCGCCGCCCGCCCCGCTTCACCAGCCTGCACCGGCTCCCCGCCGTCATCCAGGCCCGGCAAGCCCTGCGCGACAACCGCGACCCCGCCCGCTACGCCCGCCTCAAAGCCGATTACCACTCGGCCATCCGGCAGGCGACCAAGGAGCAGGAGGACCTTCATGTCCGCGAGTACTTCGCCCACCTCAAGGACCAGCACGGCAAGTACGCCTGGACCCGCCTGCGTCACGCCCAACGGCCCGCCGGCGGCGCGCAGCCGGCGCCGCGGACGCTCTCTGGCTCACCGCAGCAGCAGCTCGACCAATGGTATTCCTCCCAGTCCCGGCTGCTCGGCGCCCCCCCGCCGCCTCCGCCGCTTGGCCCTCTGGCGGCCGCACGCCTGGCAGTAGCACCGGCGGACGTCCCTGCGCCGCCCACGCCGCCCGCCGCTGAGCAGGACTACACGTACCCAGCCCTGACGGAACCCCTGGCCCACCCCAACGAGCTCCCGCCGTTCACCGAGCTCGAGCTGAGCACCGCCGCCAAGCAACTCCGCTTCTATGCTGCCGTTGGACCTGACCAGCTCCCAGCCCCGGTGATTAAGCTGACGGCGCTCACGGGGTTTCTGCTTGACGTCTGCAACCGGATCCTGCTTGCTGACGCGCCGCCGATTCCTGAGTGGCAGCACAGCTACCGTATTATGCTGTACAAAAACAAAGGTTCCCCTGACGACCCCGCCAACTACAGAGGAGTCTGCATCCAGAGCGCCGCACTTAAGTTGTTCATGCGCATGATCCTCAACCGCCTTCGTTCTGCCCTCGACTGTCACCTTGGGGAAAGTCAAATGGGCTTCCGTCCTGGGCGCAACACGGTCATGGCCATCTTCGTCGCGCGTCGCCTCTTCGAGGAAATCGCTCTCCTGCAACCTGGTGAGTTTCCCGCCATCCTCATCTTCGTCGACTTCATCAAGGCTTTTGATTCTGTCCTCTGGGACGCTCTATGGGCTGTACTTGCTCGCGCTCGCGTCCCCACTCCCCTGATTACCGTCATCCGCACGCTGTATGAGGGGTCGACCACTTCGGTGCGCACTCAACACGGCATTACCCCGCCCTGCCCACTGCAGACCGGCGTCTGGCAGGGTTGCGTCCTGTCGCCGTACCTGTTTATTATTGTAGTGGATTATGTTATGCGCCAGGCACGTGCTCGCTTTGCTAGCATTGCAGGCCGTGCCCCTGGCCTAGCGATCACGAACGAGCTTGGGGAAGGGGGGCCGACTAACAAGCAGAATTTACTAGCTGACCTCATTTATGCCGACGACATCACGCTCATCGAGAAGCCGGAGTCTGCCCAACTTTGGCTGGACTGCCTGGCTCTCGAGGCTCGGGCGGTTGGTCTAGAAATCAGCCCCAAAACGGAGGCCCTGGCCCTCGGCATGGCAGGGCCCCCACCCACACTCCGCCTCTTAGACGATGCCGAGGTCAACTACCCTACTTCAGGCCGCTTCAAGCTGCTCGGCAGTTGGCTTCCCGACTGCGAGGACGACATGACGACACGGATCGGCATGGCGTGGGCGCACCTCCATGACCACCGCCGCTGGTGGAGCAACCCCGCCCTACCCCGGATCGTCAAGCGTGACCTCTTCAAGGTCGTCATTCTGACAATCCTGACCTACGCCGGCGCCGAGACGTGGACACTGATGCAGGAGCTGGAGCAACGACTCGACGGCGCCGTCACCAAGATGCTGCGCAAGGCCCTTAACATCCCCTTTGGTTTGCACATTAGTAATGAGGATTTGTACGCTGATTTGCCCTATGTTTCCCACATTATTAGGCACAGGCGCCTGGGCCTATAGCCGGGCACCTGGCCCGCACAGATCAGGTAGATACATCAGATAGACTAGCTGGCACCAAGCCCGCCCAGCCTGGGCGATATGTCCTCACCTGGCGTGCCCCCGGCCGCGCGCGGCAGGGCCGCCACCCGTGGACTTTTCGTGATAGACTCGGCATGGACATGTGCTACACTAGACGTGACGGGCTCACCCCCGGGCAGCCTCCTGGTTTGTCTGTAATATGGAGGCAGATGGTGCGCAAGGATAGATGGCAAGTAGTGATGAAGGAGACCACCCCCAAGCCTGTGGGGGCTCCGCGTGTGACCAAGTATGGCATTCATAGCGATTCGGGCCGCGGTGCCCACACCCCTGTAACTAGGACCTAGATAGCTTATACCATCCATTCCATCCCATGTTCCGCTCCCACTGAGGGCTTATTATGCTCACGTGACGCAGTCACGTGTCTATTAATTAATTAATTAATCCGATCCATTCCATCCCATGTTCCCCTCCCACTGAGGACTCATGCTCGATCACAGTGACGCAGTCACGTATCTATTAATTAATTATCAGGGCATAAAAAGTTCCATTACTTTGTATTAATTGGCACCCACGTGACGCAGTCACGTGCCGGTTAATTAATGAGTTAGTTAATGAATTAACTAAATAATGCCGCCCTCGGATATGCATGCATGATGAAATTTAGAAGCTACCTATACTTATTAATTAATTAATACCTTCATGTCCGCGAGTACTTCGCCCACCTCAAGGACCAGCACGGCAAGTACGCCTGGACCCGCCTGCGTCACGCCCAACGGCCCGCCGGCGGCGCGCAGCCGGCGCCGCGGACGCTCTCTGGCTCACCGCAGCAGCAGCTCGACCAGTGGTATTCCTCCCAGTCCCGGCTGCTCGGCGCCCCCCCGCCGCCTCCGCCGCTTGGCCCTCTGGCGGCCGCACGCCTGGCAGTAGCACCTGCGGACGTCCCTGCGCCGCCCACGCCGCCCGCCGCTGAGCAGGACTACACGTACCCAGCCCTGACGGAACCAGCCCTGGCCGACCCCAACGAGCTCCCGCCGTTCACCGAGCTCGAGCTGAGCACCGCCGCCAAGCAACTCCGCTTTTATTATGCCGCCGTTGGACCTGACCAGCTCCCAGCCCCGGTGATTAAGCTGACGGCGCTCACGGGGTTCCTGCTTGACGTCTGCAACCGGATCCTGCTTGCCGACGCGCCGCCGATTCCTGAGTGGCAGCACAGCTACCGTATTATGCTGTACAAAAACAAAGGTTCCCCTGACGACCCCGCCAACTACAGAGGAGTGTGCATCCAGAGCGCCGCACTTAAGTTGTTCATGCGCATGATCCTCAACCGCCTTCGTTCTGCTCTCGACTGTCACCTTGGGGAAAGTCAAATGGGCTTCCGTCCTGGGCGCAACACCGTCATGGCCATCTTCGTCGCGCGTCGCCTCTTCGAGGAAATCGCTCTCCTGCAACCTGGTGAGTTTCCCGCAATCCTGATCTTCGTCGACTTCATCAAGGCTTTTGATTCTGTCCTCTGGGACGCTCTATGGGCTGTACTTGCTCGCGCTCGCGTCCCCACTCCCCTGATTACCGTCATCCGCACGCTGTATGAGGGGTCCACCACTTCGGTGCGCACTCAACACGGCATTACCCCGCCATGCCCACTGCAGACCGGCGTCTGGCAGGGTTGCGTCCTGTCGCCGTACCTGTTTATTATTGTAGTGGATTATGTTATGCGCCAGGCACGTGCTCGCTTTGCTAGCATTGCAGGCCGTGCCCCTGGCCTAGCGATCACGAACGAGCTTGGGGAAGGGGGGCCGACTAACAAGCAGAATTTACTAGCTGACCTCATTTATGCCGACGACATCACGCTCATCGAGAAGCCGGAGTCTGCCCAACTTTGGCTGGACTGCCTGGCTCTCGAGGCTCGGGCGGTTGGTCTAGAAATCAGCCCCAAAACGGAGGCCCTGGCCCTCGGCATGGCAGGGCCCCCACCCACACTCCGCCTCTTAGACGATGCCGAGGTCAACTACCCTCCTTCAGGCCGCTTCAAGCTGCTCGGCAGTTGGCTTCCCGACTGCGAGGACGACATGACGACACGGATCGGCATGGCGTGGGCGCACCTCCATGACCACCGCCGCTGGTGGAGCAACCCCGCCCTACCCCGGATCGTCAAGCGTGACCTCTTCAAGGTCGTCATTCTGACAATCCTGACCTACGGCGCCGAGACGTGGACACTGACGCAGGAGCTGGAGCAACGACTCGACGGCGCCGTCACCAAGATGCTGCGCAAGGCCCTTAACATCCCCTTTGGTTTGCACATTAGTAATGAGGATTTGTACGCTGATTTGCCCTATGTTTCCCACATTATTAGGCACAGGCGCCTGGGCCTAGCCGGGCACCTGGCCCGCACAGATCAGGTAGATACATCAGATAGACTAGCTGGCACCAAGCCCGCCCAGCCTGGGCGATATGTCCTCACCTGGCGTGCCCCCGGCCGCGCGCGGCAGGGCCGCCACCCGTGGACTTTTCGTGATAGACTCGGCATGGACATGTGCTACACGACGGGACGGGCTCACACCCGGGCAGCCTCCTGGTTTGTCTGTAATATGGAGGCAGATGGTGCGCAAGGATAGATGGCAAGTAGTGATGAAGGAGACCACCCCCAAGCCTGTGGGGGCTCCGCGTGTGACCAAGTATGGCATTCATAGCGATTCGGGCCGCGGTGCCCACACCCCTGTAACTAGGACCTAGATAGCTTATACCATCCATTCCATCCCATGTTCCCCTCCCACTGAGGACTTATGCTCACGTGACGCAGTCACGTGTCTATTAATTAATTAATTAATTAATTAATTAATTAATTAATTAATTAATTAATTAATAGACACGTGACTGCGTCACGTGAGCATAAGTCCTCAGTGGGAGGGGAACATGGGATGGAATGGATTGTGTAAGCTATCTAGGTCCTTTCGTGATAGACTCGGCATGGACATGTGCTACGCTAGACGTGACGGGCTCACACCCGGGCAGGCCTCCTGGTTTGTCTGTAATATGGAGGCAGATGGTACGCATGCAAGGATAGATGGCAAGTAGTGATGAAGGAGACCACCCCCAAGTCTGTGGGGGCTCCGCGTGTGACCGCGTATGGCATTCATAGCGATTCGGGCCGCGGTGCCCACAACCCTTTAACTAGGACGTACCTAGATAGCTTACACCATCCATTCCATCCCATGTTTCCCTCCCACTGAGGACTTATGCTCACGTGACGCAGTCACGTGTCTATTAATTAATTAATTAATTAATTAATTAATTAATTAATTAATTAATTAATTAAGTAATTAATTAATTAATCTAGGTCCTAGTTACAGGGTTGTGGGCACCACGGGCCCGAATTGCTATGAATCCAATACGCGGTCACATGCGGAGCCCCCACAGACTTGGGGGTGGTCTCCTTCATCACTACTTGCAATCTATCCTTGCGTACCATGATTCTGCCTCCATATTACAGACAAACCAGGAGGCTGCCCGGGTGTGAGCCCGTCACGTCTAGTGTAGTATAGCACATGTCCATGCCTGTAACAACCAAATGTTACATCCAAAGTTTTCCTACTGATTGATCTGATTATGAGTTCTTTAGGACAATTATTTGGGAAGTTAGGAGGCTTCGACGTCTGATGGATATTGGGCCTGCTGAGATCTGCAGATATTATTGTTCTACCCTCATTGGTCGTGGCCTGATCCACGTAGGGTACTTTGCATGGTTTTGTTTAGTCAGTCATAGATTCTCTTTAATACCGTTGTACCTGGTGGATCTGGTTCCAGGTCATGGAGATTCAGTATGTGCTGGCTTTGTGTTGTGTTGAAGATTCGGAAGCTAAGATCTTATCTTGAGTGATTCTCACTTTTGATTGGTCCTTCCGAGTTAGGGCTGAGCCGACCCTGCGTGCATGATGACTTTTATCCAGTTTGTGGCGGCTGGAAACGTGTGCGTGTAAGAAAGCTAAGCTATGGTGTAATTCAAGGGATTCCTTGTTTCATCAATCAAACAACCCTCGCTAAAAGTCAACTATAACTTCAACAGATAGTCGACTTGGATATAACATTGTCTGTTGTGTCTAACAAGGGTGGGGACTCATTCCCTTAACTGTTGAAGATCCATCTTCATTGCTTCTCTGGACGTGAAGTTATCTGTCGCGACTCCAACCCAGGTATAAAGATCTTTTCACATCAATGTTGAAACTGAGGCTGTTGCAAACACAACATTTTTAGTCGTTACATTGGTATCGGAGGTTTCTACCTCGGTGTTGGTTGTCTTGATAGTATTAGTTCACGGTTAACAATGGAATTCTTGCCTGACCCAGAGAGGGTACGTTATGCTGTGTGTTCGGACAGTTTTTAGAGTGTGACTCATCCTTATGTGACAGTCTTGCTCTGAGAGCTGCTTTGAGCTTACAAGTCTCTAACGTTTCCCCAGTCCGGCATGCGCGACCCATGGAGTGATGAGTAACCCGGAGACACAACCACCGTTATCAAGTAAGAGAGTTGAAGATGCAACCACATCTTTAGCAGCTCAACGGACGACCGGTGATGAAAGGGTTTCATCATCTACTCCCAGACGTCAACTATTTGGAGATACCACCTTAATGTCTGCTTCCCGCAGATATTCGCTGTCGGTCGGCCCAAAGTTCTCCATCTTGCCCCTCGGTGTGCAACCAGGCGAGCCCTCCTTGCGTGGCACTGGTAGAGGTGGACCACGGTTCTCCAACGTGGAGGACACGCGTTCGCCAGCACCCGAATACGGTTCGGCTATTCGTTTTGGCTACAACACGGTGCCGGGGCGAGACGGCACTCGGCTAGCGGCTGACGAGCTGACAGCGGAGAAAATTCGATTACAACATGAACGTGAGGAAGCTGCGAGAGCTAGAAGTGTGGCGGAAGCGCTGGAGAAGAGTGTGGGTAGGACTATTGCGCGTGTGCAGCAACTTGAGTCGCAAGGGCAGGCGGGCGATGGAGAGTCTGTTTTCGTGGATCAACCGTCTCCAACACTGGGTATACGAAGGGTATATGCGGCTGACGCTCCTTTTGTTGATGAAGGGACAGATGCACAGGGGCATGAGCCTCCACGGCTCTCGGTGGCTGCGACATTGCCGGAGAGTCAGAATGCACCACACGCCCCAGTGATGGAGCTCACGTCTTTGTATCCTCGTACTGTTCCTTTCCCAAGGTGGAGTCGGTAGACAAGCTATCGCTGACCAACCTTACCCATCGCAGCTTCGACCATTTCTCCACCAAGTTTCAGGATGTCTTCGCTATTCACTTCGCCAACTACGGGCCCAAGGCAGAGGAACGTCTCACGATGGACATCCAGAAGAGAATGGTTAGGCAGCGGATGAGTGACAGTGCCAGCGACCGTTTTGATGAGTTTTTGCGTTCTGTGGCTGGACGTGCGTGTACCGACCTCCCCTCTCTCCTATTGGGCTTTCGCCGGTTTCTGTTACCCCAGGATCAGCTTCGCATGGATCGGGACGCACTGGCTAACTGTACACAGGCTGGTTTGACGCTGCCACAGTTCGTGGAGCAATTCACCAACCTTAGAGCCAAGATTCCCCAATGCTCTGACGCAGAGGCGCTTCACAGACTCCTGCATGGCATGGCTCCCACGTGCGACTGGATGTGGACAAGCACTTCTCCCAGTTCGACTATGTGGACTGGCAATGGGACAAGGTGTTGTCTTATGTGCTCACCCTCTGTCGTGTGCCTGCTTTTTCTGTCAAGTGGGAGCCTGTGGCCACGCCAGTGCCACCCATCAAGAAGTCCCTGAACCAGCTGGATGACCTCCTGGGGGAGCTCAATGCCTTGGATCCCACCCAGGGTAACTGTTTTATCTGCAACCAGCCAGGTCACTTTGCACGGGACTGCCCTAGACGGGACCAGTTTCCCCCTGCCACGAGAGGACCTTTTGGCGCCTTACCATCTCCCAGGCCACCCAGCCTTCCTCCTGGCGTTCCTGCTGGCGATCACCGGATGCAGCCAGGGTTCCAGCCCAACTTCCAGCCCTCTGGGAGGTTCCAGTCCCGCGCTCGACCCTTCAGCAGACAGGATAAGCGTAGGATGGTGAACGCTCTCATGCAGCTGCTGGCAGATGAGGAGGATGGGGGGACGAGGATGAGCCTCCAGCACCACCTGAGCAGCTTCCACCATCAAGCAGTGGAGCACTCCCAGACCCACCTGAGTCAAAAAACTAGTTGGGTCCCCAGGTCATCCTTCTGTCATGGCCAGGTCTGACCTGCCTGCTGTTGACGTTAGGCCAGTGAACACTGTGGGTGCTTCTGACCCTGCTGTCCCTGTGGGTCCTCCTGTACCAGGTCACTTACTCAAGTTTCAGGCTAGGCTCCTCAACGTGCCAGTTCCCTTGGCTCAACCAGCTTGCTTGTTTATGATTGATTCTGGTGCTGGCAGTAATTATATTGCTGCATCCTTGGTGCAGGAGTTGAAGTTGCCTGTGTTGGCCCACCCCACACCTGTCATGGTGCAGTATTCTGATGGCAGGAGAAGCTGCTCACCTGGCTATGTGCAGCTCATCTTCCAAGTTTGTTCATCCCAGACTTTGGAAGTGACAGCAGATGTCATTCCCCTCACGGCAGCAGATGTGATTTTGGGGATCCCATGGTTGTCTGACACCAATCCTGCTATTTCTTGGCCTGACAGGGTGGTCCAGTTCAAGGATGGGGCCGTGTGGGATGCTACCTGTGTGTTGCCAGGGGGGAGAAGAACAGCCACTGAGTGCTGTTCCTCACAGACAGCTGTCAATGATGGCAAGGGAGGGGAAGCAGGTGCGAAAGGGTGGATCAAGAGCCGACTTTGGAGGAGAAACGGGCTGCCCTACTGAAGCATGTGTGGTCTGCCAAGCATACTCTGTCTTATTTGGCCACCTATCCAGTGGAACACATCTTTTTCCTGCATTTGGTGCCTAATGAACCTGAGTCTGCTAGTGGTCATTCTGTCAATGCTGTCAGCTCTACTGTCACCACTGAGCAACAACAACAGCATGATGCCTTGTTGGACAGGTATGGAGCCATCTTTGAGGACAAGATGCCCCAGTATCCTCCCGAGGGACCCATCACACATGTCATCAAGTTGGTAGAGGGTGCTCGTCCTCCTTTTGTGCCTATGTATAGGATGGGCCCTGCAGAGATGGCAGAGCTGAAGACCATACTTATTGGCCTGTTGGAGGCTGGTCTGATCCTCCCAGCTAACAGCCCTTTCAGTTCTGGGTGTTTGCTTGTACCCAAGCATGATGGGGGGTGGAGGTTGTGCATTGACCTGAGGGGACTGAACAAGGTGACTGTCAAGTCCAGGTACCCTCTGCCCAGAATTGATGAGTTGCTGGAGAGGACTGCAGGAGCTGCCTTCTTTACCAAGTTTGACCTCAGGCATGCTTTCTGGCAGATCAGGGTGGCTACTGAGGACATCCCCAAGACGGCCTTTTCTACCCCATGGGGACAGTTCCAGTGGACAGTAATGCCCATGGGTGCCTCTAACAGTCCTGCCACCATGCAGATGTTTGTCAATGCCATCTTTGGCCACCTGACTGGAAATGCCCTTCCCAGATCTCACCTGACCTTCGCAACCCCAGGTTCAAGGACATTGCCCACTTGTGTGACACTACCAGGGTGGTCTTCAGGACTTGTGTGGTCGTCTACCTGGACGACATTCTGGTACACTCTCGTACCTTCAGGGAGCATCTGGAGAACGTGGAAGAGGTCCTTAAGGTGATCCAGCAGTATCATCTGTCGGTGAAGAGGTCCAAGGTGGAGTGGGGCCAAGAGGTGAAGTTTCTGGGCTACCAGCTGAGCGCTGCAGGTATGACTCCTGAGGCCAGCAAGGTCTCTGCTGTTTTGGAGTGGCCTGTGTTGAAGTCAGTTCAGGATGTCAGATCCTTTCTGGGCCTGGTGGGCTGGTACCGACGGTTCATCCCTGACATGGCGGCCATCTCTGGTCCCCTGTTAGCCCTGCTCAAGAAGGATGTTCCCTTTGAGTGGACTGCAGCATGCCAGCAAGCTTTTGATGTGTTGAAGCAGAAGCTTACCACTGCTCCCTTACTGGTGGGCCCCAACCCAGACTTGCCATACCAGGTTAGGTCTGATGCCTCACAGGGTGCTATTGGTGCAGTACTAATGCAAGATCATGGTAATGGCCCTCAACCAGTGGAATACATGTCCAGGAGTATGACGTCTGCAGAACGTAACTACCCTGTTCATGAGCAGGAGCTGCTGGGGTTGGTGGTGGCCTGTCACAAGTGGGAACACCTACTGAAGGGGGCTCAGTTTTCTGTGGCCAGCAGCGCCAGGGATGGGCAGGGCAACGAGTCTATTACCTGATGACTGATCACAGGCCCTTGGTACATGTGTTGGAACAGACCCGGATGAGTAAGAGGATGGCTGGATGGATGGAGTTCCTGGGGGGGTTTGGACCTTTCTCTGTGAGGTACATTCCTGGTACGCAGAATGTGGTGCCTGACGCCCTGTCCAGGAGGAGGGATTTGATGGGGAGTTTTCATGAGGACTTGGACATCTGTGCTGCCCTGATTTCTGTGGTAGAGTGTGGAGCCTTGACTAGAGCTCAGGCCAACAACCAGAAGGTTTCTCAACTGTTGACACCACCTGTAGGGAATAACGGTGGTCCCGTGATGCTCATCGACCAGGGCTCTGTCCCAGAGTTGACAGGCGTCCAGGAGGGTGTCCAGTCACTGTCTGACAGTCTTAGGAGAATTCCTGAAGGTGTGGTGCCCACTCCCACAGTGCAGCCAGGTGAGGGAGACCCTGCTAGGCGCAGCAGAGGTAGACCCAGGAAGTGGGTCATGGACCCTGTGTTGGTAGGCCGGTCCAAGGTGTTGGCCTCTCAGGTGATGGCAAGGTCAAAAGGGCCTATAGCTACTACTGTCTCATCCAAGCAGTTGGTGGCTAGCCCTGGGCAGGAAGAGGAGATGCAGATGCAGCCCCTGGGACCTGACAAGGACCTGGTGTTGCCTAATCCTTTAAATATTTCCCTGCTGGACGTCATCAAGGCCTTCACCAAGACGGAGGACATGGCTACTGCAGCTATCCAGAGGGGCAACTTTGGCAATAGACCTGTAGAATACTGGGAGGGCGTTCTGTATGTTCACACTCATGATGCAGAGCACACGGTGACTAGAAAAGTGTATGTGCCTGAGATGGCCATCCCACAGTGTTACATTGTTTCCATGACGATGTGACTGCATGTCATCCTGGTTATGCTAAGCTACTTCATGAGGTGCAGCAGAGGTTTTGGTGGCCTGGCCTTTATCAGGATGTTAAGGCCTATGTGGATTCCTGTGACTCCTGCCAGAGAAATAAGGTCAGGAACCAAGCCACGCCCATCTTTCCCATGGCTATGCCCATACCCCTGCGCCCTTGGATCAGTGTGACTATGGATTTTATCTGTGGTCTTCCCATGTCAGATGGTGGCAATGACAGGATCCTAGTGGTCATGGACAGGCTGTCCAGGATGTGCCATCTGATTCCTTGCAATACTCATCTCACCGCTGCACAGTGTGTGGATTTGTTTATGAAGGAGATCTACCGTCTGCACGGCATGCCTAGAGTGATCATCACTGATCAGGACCCCCTTGGCTGTCAGGGTTTTGGAAGTCATTCTTTGACATCCTAGACACTAAGCTGGCATTCGGTGTGGCCTACAGGTGTGCCAGTACTGGGGCGGTGGAGAGGATGAACAGAATTGTCAGGGAGTGTCAAAAGCACTATTGTACACACGACAACAAGGACTGGGACAAGAAGATACCTTTCATAGAGTTCGCAATCAACAACTCTCCTCTGGCTCCTCACCAGATGTCCCCCTTCGTGATCTGCAATGGCCAGTGCCCCTTGACACCATTCGACTTGGAACTGCCTGACAGAGACGCTGAAGGCCCTTTCCAGCGACGTCTTGGTTCAGTCCAGCAGTTGTTGGCTTCCTTCCAGGAGGCTCACAGCATTGTGGCTACCCAGCTGTTGAGGACACAGGACAAGTACCTGACTAACGCCTGGCAGCAAACAGTGGCCAGTCATTCCTTTGTAGCTCCTGGGGACTTGGTGTTGTTGGAAGCCAACAGAGTGCTGCCTGAGAAGGAGCAATGCAGGAAACTGCAACCACTCTGGTTGGGTCCTTACCCAGTGTTGGCCACCTTTCACTATGGTACCGTGGTCCAGGTCCAGGTGCCTTCTCACTGGAAGCTCAGGAATAATATTTTTCACCTAGCACAGCTGAAACTGTACAGGCGTAACACCTTGCCAGGCAGATTGTCTGCCCCCTTGCCTTATGAGTTGGATTCAGAGGGGGAGAAGATCTATGAAGTGGAGCGGTTGTTGGCTCACAGGGTGAAGGGGAAAGGTCGTACTAAACAGCTGCAGTTTAAGGTACACTGGAAGGGAGAGCTAGAGGTGACTGCTACGTGGCTGTGGCTGTCTGATCTCACCAATAGTCACTCTGCTGTACTAGATTATTGTCAGCGTCATGGGATCACCTTGCCTGAGTGGTATGTCATGGGCTCTGAGCAGAGTGCTCCCCTTCATAGCTCCCAGTGAGCACTGCTAACGCCTCCTTTTTGGTGCTGTGTGTCTGTGGTTGCCAGCCATGGCAGACTCCCATCCTGAGGGGACACCCAGGCCACCTGCCCAACTCCAGGAAGACCCTGGATTCGTGGAGGGCCATTTTCTCAACCTATTCCAGCGTATGGTCCATGATCAGCAGCGGCACGAGCAGCGACACGGGGCCCTTATATCAGGTTGATTCATGTGGAGGATTTGGTGACCCAGATGGCAGACATTTGAGGGCTGGGCACCTTCCACTGGTGGGTTCTGCTAGGCCTGCAGCCTTGGAGGCCCAGGTAGCTCAGGAGGTTATCCCACCATGGTGGCCTCAGTCCCCCCCTACGGAGGCTCCTCCGCCCTCTAAGGTGGTGGTACACTTGCCCAGGTCTGTTGTCCCAACGAAACAGGTGGAGCAGTACTTGGACCACCGTAAATGTACCCCTGAACAGTGCGAGTGGTGTAAATCCTTGTACACAGCCATGAAGGCCCTCGACCAGACAGTGGTGGAGGAGGGTGAACTAGTACCCGAGGGTATGGTAGAGTTGGCCCTGGACTGTCTGCCCCCCAGTCTTTGTGAGATTGGTTCACCCATGGTGGCTTATATTATGCACACCGTCTTTGCAGTGTACCCGTGGCCTTCGTTTGACATGAGGCCGGTGGAGGGCCAGGACCTGATGGCAGCTCTGCCCAGTGATCTGAGACTCGCCTTTGCAGAGCTCCAGCCAGTGGTTATTCCCAGACCTATACTGAGCTGTTAGAGCAAGCTGTTCAGCAGGGAGAGTTTGACATGACTCCGTCGTCCAGCTGCTCTGTGATGTCATGTTTTCCACACAAGGACAGCACGGTTTCGTGGGGCTGCAGTTACCAAAGTTCCCTAACGAGCTGAGAGCCAGGCTCACACCCTTGAGAGTGCTGGTACCCATCTTGGGGGCCAGGTGGGGGCCTATCAAGGCCTTTCTACAGCTGTGGTGGGCCTATAGCAGCTGGCTATGTCGCCATAAGACTGCCAGTGGCTGGGTCTTCGACCCCCTCCGACAGGCTGTGGTTACTCTGGCCTATCCTGCCCAGTGCAGTAGGTTTTCAGCTGAGTTGGGCAAGGCTGCTGAGACCTGCATGGCTATCCAGGTCAGCAGGAACTGGCCAGATCTGGTGTCCATGGTGGAGCATTTCCCAGTGTTTGGAACGAGGGGGAAGGACACGAAGAAGGGGGATTGGTTCACTTTGTGAAGGGTTTCCAGGATGGTTGGAGATGGGGCTGTGGAGTGAGGTGGGGATCCAGAATGGAGGAGGCCAGTTCTGATGTCCAGTCCAGATTTCCAGTAATGACAGTTCTGAGTTCCTGACAGTCTTGCAGTTGTATTATCCAGGCATGGTTGCCTGTGTGTTAGTCACTTGATAACAATTCATCAGTGGGTGAAATTGTCTTATTCAGGATTGACCATGATCAGATGATAATGAGATAGGAGGCCCCTTTGGGGATGTAAAAACCCACTTGCTTGTCCCAAGAGGTGGTGGACTTCCTGTTTATTGTTGTGTTGTTTTGTAGAGGTTGTTGTTTTATTCTTCTTGGCTTCTAGGAACTGGGAGTTCCTGTTTTGAGGGGGAGATATGTAACAACCAAATGTTACATCCAAAGTTTTCCTACTGATTGATCTGATTATGAGTTCTTTAGGACAATTATTTGGGAAGTTAGGAGGCTTCGACGTCTGATGGATATTGGGCCTGCTGAGATCTGCAGATATTATTGTTCTACCCTCATTGGTCGTGGCCTGATCCACGTAGGGTACTTTGCATGGTTTTGTTCAGTCAGTCATAGATTCTCTTAATACCGTTGTACCTGGTGGATCTGGTTCCAGGTCATGGAGATTCAGTATGTGCTGGCTTTGTGTTGTGTTGAAGATTCGGAAGCTAAGATCTTATCTTGAGTGATTCTCACTTTTGATTGGTCCTTCCGAGTTAGGGCTGAGCCGACCCTGCGTGCATGATGACTTTTATCCAGTTTGTGGCGGCTGGAAACGTGTGCGTGTAAGAAAGCTAAGCTATGGTGTAATTCAAGGGATTCCTTGTTTCATCAATCAAACAACCCTCGCTAAAAGTCAACTATAACTTCAACAGATAGTCGACTTGGATATAACATTGTCTGTTGTGTCTAACAAGGGTGGGGACTCATTCCCTTAACTGTTGAAGATCCATCTTCATTGCTTCTCTGGACGTGAAGTTATCTGTCGCGACTCCAACCCAGGTATAAAGATCTTTTCACATCAATGTTGAAACTGAGGCTGTTGCAAACACAACATTTTTAGTCGTTACAATGCCGAGTCTATCACGAAAAGTCCACGGGTGCCGGCGACCCTGCCGCGCGCGGCCAGGGGCACGCAATGTGGGGACATAACGCCCACTGAGTGGGCGGGCTTTAGGTGCCAGCTAGTCTACTCTGGTGTGTCTACCTGATCTGTGCGGGCCAGGTGCCCAGCTAGGCCCAGGCGCCTGCATGGGCCTAAAATTGTGGGAATTAATTAATTATAATAATTAATTAATAGACACGTGACTGCGTCACGTGAGCATAAGTCCTCAGTGGGAGGGAAACATGGGATGGAATGGATGGTGTAAGCTTAGTAATAATCTAGGTCCTAGTTACAGGGTTGTGGGCACCGCGGCCCGAATCGCTATGATCAATGCCATACGCGGTCACACGCGGAGCCCCCACAGACTTCGGGGTGGTCTCCTTCATCTATACTTGCCATCTATCCAAGCCATCTGCACGTACCATCTGCCTCCATATTACAGACAATTACCAGGAGGCTGCCCGGGTGTGAGCCCGTCACGTCTAGTGTAGCACATGTCCATGCCGAGTCTATCACGAAAAGTCCACGGGTGGCGGCCCGGCCGCGCGCGGCCTGGGGCACGCAAGGTGAGGACATATCGCCCAGGCTGGGCGGCCTTGGTGCCAGCTAGTCTATCTGATGTATCTACCTGATCTGTGCGGGCCAGGTGCCCGGCTAGGCCCAGGCGCCTGTGCCTAATAATGTGGGAAACATAGGGCAAATCAGCGTACAAATATCCTCATTACTAATGTGCAAACCAAAGGTAATGTTAAGGGCCTTGCGCAGCATCTTGGTGACGGCGCCGTCGAGAGTCGTTGCTCCAGCTCCTGCGTCAGTGTCCAGGTCTCGGCGCCGTAGGTCAGGATCGTCAGAATGACGTCCTTGAAGAGGTCACGCTTGACAATCCGGGGTAGGGCGGGGTTGCTCCACCAGCGGCGGTGGTCATGGAGGTGCGCTCACGCCATGCCGATCCGTGTCGTCAGGTTGTCCTGGCAGTCGGGAAGCCAACTGCTGAGCAGCTTGAAGCGGCCTGAATTAAGGAGGGTAGTTGACCTCGGTGTCGTCGAAGAGGCGGAGTGTGGGTTGGGGCCCTGCCATGCCGACGGCCAGGGCCTCCGTTTTGGGGCTGCCTTTCTAGACCAACCGCCCGAGCCTCGAGCGCCAGGCAGTCCAGCCAAAGTTGGGTGCACTGAGACTCCGGCCTCTCAATGAGCATGATGTCGTCGGCATAAATGAGGTCAGCTAGTAAATTCTGCTTGTTAGTCGGCCCCCCTTCTCCAAGCTCGTTCGTGATCGCTAGGCCAGGGGCACGGCCTGCAATGCTAGCAAAGCGAGCACGTGCCTTGCGCATAACATAATCCACTACAATAATAAACAGGTACGGCGACAGGACGCAACCCTGCCAGACGCCGGTCTGCAGTGGGCATGGCGGGGTAATGCCGTGTTGAGTGCGGACCGAAGTGGTCGACCCCTCATACAGCGTGCGGATGACGGTAATCAGGGGAGTCAGTGGGGACGCAAGCGCCAGCAAGGACAGCCCATAGAGCGGCCCAGAGGACAGAATCAAAAGCCTTGATGAAGTCGACGAAGATCAGGATGGCGGGAAACTCACCAGGTTGCAGGAGAGCGATTTCGTCGAAGAGGCGACGCGCGACGAAGATGGCCATGACGGTGTTGCGCCCAGGACGAAAGCCCATTTGACTTTCCCCTAGGTGACAGTCGAGAGCAGAACGAAGGCGGTTGAGGATCAAGCGCATGAACAACTTGAGTGCGGCGCATAATTAATTTGGATGCAGACTCTTCGGTAGTTGGCGGGGTCGTCAGGGACACCTTTGTTTTTGTACAGCATAATAATATACGGTAGCTGTGCTGCCACTCAGGAATTGGCGGCGCGTCGGCAAGCAGGATCCGGTTCAATGCAGACGTCAAGCAGGAACCCCGTGAGCGCCGTCACCGGGGCTGGGAGCTGGTCAGGTCCAACGGCGGCGTAGAAGTGGAGTTGCTTGGCGGCGGTGCTTAGCTCGAGCTCGGTGAACGGCGGTAGCTTGTTGGGGTCGGCCAGGGGTTTCGTCAGGGCTGCATGGGTATATACGTGTAGTCTCGCTCAGCGGCGGGCGGCGTGGGCGGCGCAGGGACGTCCGCAGGCGCTACTGCCAGCTAGCGTGCGGCCGCCAGAGGGCCAAGCGGCGGAGGCGGCGGGGGGGCGCCGAGCAGCCGGGACTGGGAGGAATACCACTGGTCGAGCTGCTGCTGCGGTGAGCCAGAGAGCGTCCGCGGCGCCGGCTGCGCGCCGCCGGCGGGCCGTTGGGCGTGTCCAGGCGTACTTGCCGTGCTGGTCCTTGAGGTGGGCGAAGTACCCGCGGACATGAAGGTCCTCCTGCATGCTCCTCGGTCGCCTGCCGGATGGCCGAGTGGTAATCGGCTTTGAGGCGGGCGTAGCGGGCAGGGTCGCGGTTGTCGCGCAGGGCTTGCCGGGCCTGGATGACGGCAGGGAGCCGGTGCAGGCTGGTGAAGCGGGGCGGGCGGCGGGGCCGGGGGCAGCAGGGCCCCTGCCCCCGGGCAGCTTGCCAGCGAGGTGCCGAAGGGCCGATGCCGGGCCGGCAGCGAACAGCTAGCTGGGCGTGGCTGGCCGGGATGTCCAGCGCGTCGACGAACTTCTCTGCCGCGCGCTTGTGGGCGCGTTTTTCAGGGAAGTCCTCCAGAGCGTCGTCAGATTTTTCAAGCAACTGCAGTGTTCGCAAATCAGGTGGTGCCACGTGCTTACGGAACTTAGTGCGAGGGGAATCGCAGGCGGATGCGGGCGGTGACGATGCGATGATCGGAGCGCACCAGGGGGATCACGTGCGAGCGAGCAGCTAGTACAGATCCTTGATGACGCTTGCGCATTACAACATAGTGGATGCAGCGCCGTTCAGTGCCCGTGGGCGAGGTGTGTGTGACCAGAGCATCTGGACTATGTGGAAAGCGGGTGTTGGCAGTTACCGAATCGCATGTCGTAAGCCGGCAAATCAGCAAAAAGTTCAGTGTTGGCATTGGAGACTATATACACTATATACTTATAGTAGTACTAATCTAACCGTTTCTAGCCATTGCCCAGTCTAGCTAGGGGGTAGGGCCCAGGCTGGCACGATTGCGATCATGTGGATTGACACTTGCCTTCCCTACCGGTCGGAGCTCTAGGGGCGTGCATTAGCTTCCACTTCTGATGCCACATCCGCCACTAACTGCAGTGCCGGAAGATGCCGACATGTGGGCTGGGGGCCCTTTCAGCGCTTGGCTTTGGCTGGACCACCCCATATGCATGTGCATGAGTAGGCTATGGAAAGGCTTTGCAGACTGTAGCCCTGCGCTGGGGCCACAGGACGCGACCTGATTATAGTGCGGGCCAGATGCCCTGCCATATGCAGTTGTAATCTACGTTGCCTTATAGTGCTGTATACTAATGAGCGGCATGCCTAGGTATACAGCTCCCCCAGTTGCACGCGCTTGGCGCATACTTGTCCTGAAAAATGCAGACAATAGCATTCGTGCGACGTTGCCGTCTAACCTGGATGCCAATGCGCGCCAGCCGTCAGCGTCCATATTTCCCCCTCAGAGGTGAGGATATGGGGAGGACGAGGACATTCAAGTTCAAATGAAGCAATAGCAAAATAATGCTTAGAAATCCATCAAAATAAATTAGAATACTACTATATGTTTAGAATCAGGCGTCGTGTCAGTCGAGGAGCAGAAACAAAATGGACAAAACACTATTCTAACGCTCCTTCAGTTTTACCTTATGCCTCTGCCCTGTATGAGCCTGTCGGCAATGTCCAGAAGCAATCGCGGCATCACCCGCAGCATCTCCATCCTACTCCCGGCTCTGTGAGACTGTGAGACCTTAATACAGCACATGGGGTGAACCCGAATCTGGGGCACACCAGGGAGCAGCATACAGTTACCCTTGCATCTGGGCTGAAAGCTGCTACATATCTAGTGTGTGTGGGAGTGTTATGCGACAGCTCATGTGAGCCCCCGTCTGCCGTGTCATTTGTCCATTCGTCTGCTGCGTTGGTCCCTCACCAGGCCGCCAAGGATTTAGGATTTGCTCAGGCGGCCCTGATGCTTACTCCGTGTTCAACCTTCATCGTCGACTGGTGCAGGACCCGCAGGTGCCGCCTGGGCGCGCGGGCGAATGCCGAGAAGTGCCTCCGCTCCTCGCTCCTCCTCCTTGGCTTCATGCAGCTCCGACTCGAGCCTCTCCAGCTCACGTGTCTCCCTGGCTATGGCAGCCTGGAGATGGCTGTTGGGCTGGATCGCCTGCATGAGTTGAACGACCTCATCCAAGTCCCTCAATCTCTCATTGAGCATTTCCAGCACAACTGGTATGTCTCTGATCTTGGCTTGGAGACCCCTGTGGAACCACAAACCGCCAGGCCAGGATTGTTGCCCCACCATGCAGCGGGCAAGCGCGAGTTCAAAGTATGAGCCAAAAAGCAGCATGAACGCGCTATGTTTATTTGAAGCAGAGTATCTTAGAGAAACAAAAGGCAGTTTTTCTAGATAAAGGTACTGCACCTTCGCACCTAATATGGAATAACGAAATCTGAGTGATAAATACGCGGAAAAAGGGTTTGCTTCCAAAGAAAAAACGACGCGCTGGGAGACACTTCAACTTACTTGAGTTTTCACCAGGGATGATGTTCTCCGTGGAAGGCCGGCAGTCCCTTGCCCAGTTAGTTAAGCGCGCCACGTCCATCCCGACCCCATTGTCGCTCACAATGATGTGTACCTTCTGATAGTCATCATCAAGTCTTAACTGCGCGCGGGGCGGGGCAAGCAGCAAAAGAGGAGGATGTCAACCAGTGACAATGGGGAAATAGTATAATACAATAGATTGGAAGGTCCAGGGTCCCCAGCGAGTATGAGCACGGCTCGTGGCATGTTTGTGAACATTTCTCGTTCTGCTCCACCATCACAAGTGCAGCGCCCAGCAAAACAGAGCTACCAGCTGGAGCAGTTCTTTCCAGGGCGATGTATATCCAATCAACTGGGCCAACGCTGCTCTGAGGAAACACTTCAAATCTCACTACGTCATAGTGCGGCTAAGGGGTGAGAGGGTGAGGGGTTGGGGACGGGGCTTACCGGCCGGTGGGTGGGTAACCGAACATAACTTTACTGACATATTCTTAAAAAAAACTAGAAAAAAGTCCGCATGATATCAGCGCAAGTGCAGAAAGAAACACAGTCAGGCTTTGGTTTGTGAAAGCAGTATGTAACAGCACATGTCTGATGTGGTTGGCTGTCACCCTTGGCGTACAAGAGCGCCTGGAACGAGTTTTCGATGGGCTCCGCCAACACCAGATGCTCCACACGCATGCCAAGGAGGGCTGGTTGGGAGGATAATTATCTGGTATCGCTATAGCGAGGATCATTATCATGCGCCTGGTGCAGAACTTCCAGGGCTGTATTGCAAGAAAGATATGTATGTATGGATTGTCTATACATGTATGATATGCTGACGAAGATAAGATGCGTAAAACGAAAACGCACAAATAAGATGCCAAGCAGACAAAGGCTTACCTTGTCAGGGCAAAGGATGGACACGGTGATTGTCTTTGGCTGGCTGTCATCCTTGGCGTACAGCAGCGCCTGGAACGCGTTGTCGATGGGCTCCGCCAACACCAGATGCTCCGCGCGCATGCCGTGGAGGGCTGGGGGAGGGCAGAGCGCATGTTGATCCAGCAATCAAACATCATTTTAGTCCTTTATCTTACCATAAGTGCCTTCAATTACAGATGCCCCCTGCCATGACACGCGGTGCTGACTTGACACAACAGTGAGAGAAAATCCTACTTTAGCACATAACTGTCTTAGCGAGCATTTAGGATCTCACCGTGCTGCACACTGCACTATCACTGTTATTGAACAAGGACAACCACATGCCTCCACAATCTAGGGCAACCCTCGGAAACATTGACAAGATGCCACCAGGCTGTGGCCATGGGTGACCCTCTGATGATTGTGCTTTGTTCCACAGATGTCCCATTGCGCAGATCTATTTTTCCTCTGTTGTTTACTTTTTCACATTTTAATTCTTTGTCATTCCTTACAAAGTGATTCCTTACCAAATGATTCCTTACAGTTACCAGTGATGTAAATGTGACATTAAGCTTAGCTTTCTCTTATTCACGGGTGTTACCATTGTTGGTCTTCAAAAATCATGGTCCACATTTTAAAAGGTTCTAATTACCTCCTGGTACTCCTTTAGCTCTGGCACCCATGAAGTGTGCATACATGTGCACGAGAGCATAAGAAATAAACTTACGAGAAAGCGAACTGCGTTGAGGTGTGCACTGAAAATAATTGCATGCAGTGCCCAGTCTACATAATGAGGGAAGGCCGCGAAGCGCATCCACATAGAGGACCTTGAGAGATTGTTGCCTATCCTGCCTGCATAGCTATGGATGTGAGAGCCTATTTTGCATAGCGTGCACAGCACGGAGTGTGCAGATGGTCAGGAAACCAGCATGTTCATCAGAACAACTCAGCCATTCCTGATGCGACCGATAGGGTAGGGAGACAGAGCGCAGTCCACGCCATGAGGGAGGGCGCAGCCTGGCTGGTTTCAATCCACTCACAAGAAAACTCAGGGGCTGCCGCGGCCTGGTGCTGGGCGAGGGGCTGGATCTTGGTGCGTTGAACTGCAGGTGATGAAGAGGGTAAAAACATGTTGGATTTGGCCTCAGGACCACGTTTAAGTAGGTAATTCCACAAGCCTAACCATGGAAGCTAGCAAGCCACTTCTTTCCTTCCCACCCTATGTATGTGACCAACAAAGGTGCTTGTGGTGGAGTCATGAGCATATAAATTAGTAGTGTATGGGTGTACCACTACAATTACTTTTGGATCTTTTTGTTAAGACCCTACATAACATGCACTTGTGCGCTACAGAGCCATGGATGTAAGGCGTACCTGCTGCTTTCGCACGGTTGAGCGGCTCGTGGAATAACTGGTACCGCTGCTTGTCCTCATCCTCCACAAGGCGTCGAACTAGCTCACAACGGGTGCCATCTATTGTCAGTCCCCGAGTCACGCACATCTGCTGCAGGTCACTTGTGATGACACACGCTTGCCTCAAGAGCACATCAACCACATTTTCTAATGTGGCGTCAGAAACCTTCAAGTGCGATTCAATCAAGTACATGTCAGGCTCCTCACTCCTCAGGGCATCTCCCCTGCCGGTAGGCAGCTGCGCGATAATCAGGCGGCATAGGGCGTCAACAACGCTTGTTGTTTCCGTTATTTTCGCACGCTTGGCCTTGTCTGGAAAGGATGCCAACATGGCTTCCACATTCAGGAGGTTACCAAAAGCCCCACTGATGGCTGCAGCCAAGCGGTATGCAGGATAGGGGCTGTCCTGCGCAGGACGAGAGCATTTCTTTGAGGCTTCTGTTGCTTTTCTCGCAATCTGTCGCTCCTCTGCAAGCTTCCCCACCCACCCGTCCAGCTGCGCAGGCGTGAGTGGCTCCTCCTCAAGGGCGCCACTCTCATCCCGCTGTTCACCAGCGTCTGCCACCGACTCCCCAATCATTTGACTTCCTGCATTTGCGGCTGATTGCTTGCGCTCCCGTTCGCGAAGGGCCGGCGCCTCGGCTTCAGCTCTGGCGGAAGACCCGAATCGGTCAGGCTTTAAACTTTCTGGGTCGGCAGCACCCTGGCCTGATTTAGGGAGGTCCAATGACTTGCCTGACATTGATGTAGGGTCGCCGGGATCTTCCGGTGGGTGTGTATCAAGTGTGGCCGATATGCGATCGTCCTTCAACAGCTTCTTGAGAATCTCTTCTTTCTGGATGCTGGACCAAAATTTTCCCAACCGCTTCTCGGCCAGCTGCTGCAGTTGAGGCTCCGTCAAAAGTCTGCCCAGTGCCTTCCAAACATACACGGCCACTCGTGGCTCTTTGAAAAGAATGTCAATGCTGTCTGGTTGTGTATTGGAATCAAAGCTAAGACCTTGCTGCTGACAAATCTCCAGAAGCTGCTCTTCTGCGAGAAGATCGAGGGCATTAGACGCATATAGCGTCCCATCCCTGCACCACTCGCTCAAACTCCGCAGGTGAGGTTGAAGGGCATCCACCAGGAACGCTATGGTGGCATCCTGAGCTACCGTCGCCATATTTAAATCCAGCGGCTAACACCGGGACACTTACTATCGCTACAGCACGGTTCCAAATATTGTGCCCGAGTTACCCCTGGTTAATAACAACAGAAACGCAGCAGCGGCCTAACTTCAACATCACGCGATTGGGTATGCTGGGGGCGTGGCCCTCGGTAGTTCCAGACTACGCTGGAGACATGCGACGATTACACGGCCTTAGCGCCGTTGGCCTAAACCGCCTTTGCAGGGGAGAAAAACACGGTAATGTGTCTCTTTGAAGGCATTTTGGGGCGCCTGTAAGCATGCAGCTGCATTCTGGCATATTCTAATGCCGCGAAACGACCGTGAGACGGCCCGAATTCTGCCAATCGCAGGCTTAGGACATGCATTGCAGGATACACATCGTTCGTCTGGACCTTTCCACATGTATACGCACGTATCATGACCGACGTCGTCTGGGGTTTCCTTCATTTCCAGCGCCTACCCCAGGTCTGCTGTTTTCGTAATGACGGCATCCTGACCATTCTTTACTTTCTAGTAAATGCATGCCATTGTTAGCAATCGAGCCCCGCGTTTTCAGTAGAAAACGTCGCAGACGTAAGCTATACATCATAACCAGGACAGGATAATAGTACTAAGAGCCAAATGAACGCTGTCGTTCTAAAGCTTCTGTCACCGTAGGACTGGCCGGTTCGCTCTGTAGTGGACTACGTAAGATAGTTGTGGCTGTCGTGGATGTCAGCATGCATAGTTTTGCGTCTTTCACTCTCGCCAAATCGAAATGTCAGCCAGGCCCCGGGGAAGAGACTTGCATGACAATACACTTTAGGATAACGCTGTGCATCGTGGTTCGTGAATTGCATGCCACCGTTGCTCCATTACTCCTGAGTTGCGGGGTGAACTATTTTATCCAACCATGATAAACCGGTTATTAGCCCAACCCTGGCCCAACTGTATCTTACGTCATTACGAGATAATGTTGTTGTACGCGAGCGTGACGCAACTCACGCAAGACGCTCGCGCTCGCCAAGCTCGCGCTCGCGACCTCGCGTGCGAAGCGTGCGAGGGTTCACGAGTCAAGACACGGGATTTCTTATTCCGGCGCCCAATGGCCTCCAGGACAGGCGCGCCGCGCCAGACTCGCCCGCGTTTGGGCTTTGGGCGTCTTGGAATTTGGCTTTGGGCGTCTTGGAAGTTGGCTTTGGGCGTTTGCTCTTTTGGCAGATTTCTACACTACACTGGTACTACGTAAAAAAGCACAGACTGGTGCGGCGTAACATTTTTAAACTTGGTAAAATTACCGCCGCACAGCCAGCCAGAACTGGACAAGGTGATGGCCGCAAGTAGTCGTTGCTGGGCTATCGTATTTGTAGCATGGGGCGTTTCACCGAGTCTACGGTTAGCATGATGGGGAGGATTCCTAACCTTCATTATGTGGGTTAAGTAGGGGTGCTCATAGTGGCCGGTTTCCCTCGCTTCCTTGTAAACCAGGCTCTGCGTCAAGATCACAGACGACCGGGTAAGTAGTTGTTCCAGTCTGTTCTAGTTTGTATGACCGGCCTGCTATTAGGCGTTCTTGTTATTGTCGTTCATCATCGCCGTGACCGTCGTGGCCAGCAGCGTGCTTTTTTTACATACCGGATGGTGTCGACTTGTTTATTGATAGCGCATTGGTGAATATCGCTGCATGGAGGAATATCGGCTACAACCACTACCCGCGGGAAAGTGCTGGCTCCAATGTTCTTTTTGTATGCAGGATGACGGCACTGCCAAGCCGGAGACGAATATGACGCTCGTTATAATGCCAGTCATTCAGACCGACTGCGCGACTGGTTGTGGGATAGCAGTTCTTGGTTGTGGGATGTGTTCCTGGTTGTGGGATGCACGTTCCATGTGTTGCTGGTTGTGGGATACTTGTTCCTGGTTGTGGGATAGTCGTTCCTGGTTGTGGGATACTTGTTCCTGGTTGTGGGAAACACGTTCCTGGTTGTGGGATACTTGTTCCTGGTTGTGGGAAACTTGTTCGTGGTTGTGGGAAACACGTTCCTGGTTGTGGGATACTTGTTCCTGGTTGTGGGAAACACGTTCCTGGTTGTGGGATACTTGTCCCTGGTTGTGGGATACTTGTTCCTGGTTGTGGGATACTTGTTCCTGGTTGTGGGAAACACGTTCCTGGTTGTGGGATACACGTTCCTGGTTGTGGGAAACACGTTCCTGGTTGTGGGAAACACGTTCCTGGTTGTGGGATAGTCGAACCTAGTTGTGGGATACACGTTCCTGGTTGTGGGATGCCTATTCCTGGTTGTGGGATACTTGTTCCTGGTTGTGGGATACTTGTTCCTGGTTGTGGGAAACACGTTCCTGGTTGTGGGATACTTGTCCCTGGTTGTGGGAAACACGTTCCTGGTTGTGGGAAACACGTTCCTGGTTGTGGGAAACACGTTCCTGGTTGTGGGAAACACGTTCCTGGTTGTGGGAAACACGTTCCTGGTTGTGGGAAACACGTTCCTGGTTGTGGGATACACGTTCCTGGTTGTGGGATACACGTTCCTGGTTGTGGGATAGTCGAGCCTAGTTGTGGGATGTGTTCCTGGTCCAAATATAAAGGGGCACGGGAATTAGCGATAGCAGAGGGGGCTCGGGAATAACGTTAGCAGAGGGGCACGGGCACTAACGTTAGTGAAGGGGCACGGGCACTAACGTTAGCAGAGGGGGCTGGGCACTAACGTTAGTAAAGGGGCACGGGCACTAACGTTAGCAGAGGGGGCTGGGCACTATCGTTAGTAAAGGGGCACGGGCACTAACGATAGCAGAGGGGGCTGGGCACTAACGTTAGTAAAGGGGCGCGGGCACTAACATTAGCAGAGGGGGCTGGGCACTAACGTTAGTAAAGGGGCACGGGCACTAACGATAGCAGAGGGGGTGTGGGAATTAAAGTTTATTAGCATAGGGGGGAAATAATTATAGTAGAGGGGGGGGCACTAACGTTAGCAGAGGGGCACGAGCACTAACGTTAGTAGAGGGGGATGGGCACTAACGTTAGTAAAGGGGCACGGGCACTAACGATAGCAGAGGGGGTGTGGGAATTAAAGTTTATCAGCAGAGGGGGGAAATAATTATAGTAGAGGGGGGGGGCACTAACGTTAGCAGAGGGGCACGAGCACTAACGTTAGTAAAGGGGCGCGGGCACTAACGTTAGCAGAGGGGGCTAGGTAATAACGTTAGTGAAGGGGGGTGGGCATTAACGATAGCAGGGGGGGGGAGGGCACTTACGTTAGCAGAGGGGTGTGGGAACTAATGTTAGCAAAGGAGGGGGGGGCACTAACGTTAGCAGAGGGGGCTGGGCACTAACGTTAGCAGAGGGGGTGTGGGAATTAACGTTAGGGCCACGCACTGCCGGCAGTTACCACTCCCTGTGATGATTGCATGGATGGCTTGTGGGCTCTGGCATGGGGTAGCACTGCCGGCAGTTACCACTCCTTGTGATGACTGCATGTCCCCGGCTTGTGTGTTCTTGCATGGGGTGGCACTGCCGGCAGTTACCACTCCTTGTGATGACTGCATGTCCCCTTGACGCAAGGACGGCTTGTGGGGTCTTGCATGGCGTGGCACTGCCGGCAGTCACCACTCCTTGTGATGACTGCATGTCCCCGGCTTGTGTGTTCTTGCATGGGGTGGCATTGCCGGCAGTCACCACTCCTTGTGATGACTGCATGTCCCCGGCTTGTGTGTTCTTGCATGGGGTGGCACTGCCGGCAGTTACCACTCCTTGTGATGACTGCATGTCCCCTTTATGCAAGGACGGCTTGTGGGGTCTTGCATGGGGTGGCACTGCCGGCAGAGGATACTTGTTCCTGGTTGTGGGATACACGTTCCTAGTTGTGGGATAGTCGTTCCTGGTTGTGGGATACTTGTTCCTGGTGGTGGGAAACACGTTCCTGCTTGTGGGATACTCGTTCCTGGTTGTGGGATGCACGTTCCTGGTTGTGGGATACTTGTTCCTTCACATGTTCGCCGTTATTCCTCCATGCAGTTATTCCTACACGCACATCAAGATAGAGCTATTAAATATTTCCTTGTACATCCAATGATGCTACGTCTTGGCTATGCTCACATTACTTGCCCACGCTCCTTGTTATGATAAGCTCACATGGGTCTCATTGCACCCACAGATCTTGCAGGATCGTTTAGCGTGTCCGATTGCAGCTGTGGCATTAATTAATTAATTAATTAATTAATTAATTAGACTCGTGCTCCCGTTTGGGAGTCACGCAGCTGTGGCATGCCTCTAGCATGAAGGAGAAAGGGGGTCTCTGACCTTCCTTCCTGTTGTGCAAACTAAGGGATGAAAGGCAGTTCGGGCTCCGTGACTCCCCAACGGGAGCACGAGTCTAATTAATTAATTAATTAATTACCCACCTACCTGACCTACCTATCAAGTTCTAACTAGCTCACTAGCTAACTAACTGACTAACTATTTTAACTAAGTAAGTACTAACTAACTACTAACTAAACAACCCCCGTTGCTCTGCCGAACTAAGTAGATGCCCTTCGATTAAAACGCACAAATCGTGAATGATGCAAGCTACCGTGCCGACGCACAATTGATTCTTGCCCCCCTACGCGTCTAAATCTTGTATTGTTGTCAGTTGTAACAGAATAAAATGGTGGCCTCTGCTCCACTAAATGCACAGATCTTTTACCTCCTGTCATTAAAGACAGAACGGACTTATCAAACCCCAAGAGACAGGGGAGATTCCTAGCACTCTCCAGGAATCGTAGAGGGTGGTCGTTTCCCGTCTAGAGGCCATTCCTACGAGACGGTACTTACGCGATAGAGAGCGGTGGTCCCCTTTTGGTCGGGCGTCTCTCTGCTTGTTCATACAGACACAAGACTTCCTGTCTATCGGATATGGCTGTCCAATAACAGGGCCTGAAGTGAGCATGTTTGGTTATTAGAAATAACTTCACATAATTGGGGGTATCCGCCTGATGGCTATGGTGACAAACAGGCAAAGCTTATGTCCCCGCCGACACAGAGGAGTCCAACGCAATCCTACAGGTCTTAGCCAATCAGAACACAGATGAACCGGTAAGGTTCTCTCTCTATATGCCTTACACCCCTAACTTACGAAAGATACTAACTGACATCAGTCAGATTACACATAGATTCCAAGGTACTGTCCCGTACCGTCCAGGGCCCAACACAAAGGACCATCAAAAGGGCACTCCGCATATAAGTCCCCAAAAGTCAAGCCAGGCCAGGAATCATTACACTTTGGCCGTACAAAAGACTCAGCCATTTACACTGAACGTTGAACTCCAAGTTCACGTCCACTTGGATGTAACAGTATACACACTGTCAGAAAATACTGTTACATCAGTAAGCGCTCAACGTGCATGGGGCTACTAGCTGCCCAAATATGAGATTCCACGGACAACACCGAAAATGAGAAACCACAGTAGCTACCAGCAAGTTACGAACACAGGACCTCCCTAAATCTAGTATCAAGTAACGTTATTTCCCCGTTTCGACGAACTTGGTCCATTCACATTTATAGTAGCGGTGAATTAATTGTCACACCTTGCTCAGGCAAAGTGCGCCAAGTCCTACAGCATGTCTCCCCATATCATTCACTTAAATAAGGAAGGGAAATGTAAAGCCATGCATCGTGAAGCCGTATGAAAGGGCATAACCACCCAAATAATCAAGTTGGTACGTATAGTGTCAACCCCCTCTGCTAACGTTAGTGCCCGTGCCCCTCTGCTAACGTTATTCCCGAGCCCCCTCTGCTATCGCTAATTCCCGTGCACCTTTATATTTGGACCAGGAACACATCCCACAACTAGGCTCGACTATCCCACAACCAGGAACGTGTTTCCCACAACCAGGAACGTGTTTCCCACAAGCAGGAACGACTATCCCACAACCAGGAACAAGTATCCCACAACCATGAACGTGTTTCCCACAACCAGGAACAAGTATCCCACAACCAGGAACGTGTTTCCCACAACCAGGAACAAGTATCCCACAACCAGGAACGTGTATCCCACAACCAGGAACGTGTTTCCCACAACCAGGAACGTGTTTCCCACAACCAGGAACGTGTATCCCACAACCAGGAACGTGTTTCCCACAACCAGGAACGTGTATCCCACAACCAGGAACGACTATCCCACAACCAGGAACAAGTATCCCACAACCAGGAACGTGTTTCCCACAACCAGGAACGACTATCCCACAACTAGGAACGTGTTTCCCACAACCAGGAACAAGTATCCCACAACCAGGAACGTGTATCCCACAACTAGGTTCGACTATCCCACAACCAGGAACGTGTTTCCCACAACCAGGAACGTGTTTCCCACGACCAGGAACGTGTTTCCCACAACCAGGAACAAGTATCCCACAACCAGGAACGTGTTTCCCACAACCAGGAACGTGTTTCCCACAACCAGGAACGTGTATCCCACAACCAGGAACGTGTTTCCCACAACCAGGAACAAGTATCCCACAACCAGGAACGTGTTTCCCACAACCAGGAACATGTTTCCCACAACCAAGAACGACTATCCCACAACCAGGAACAAGTATCCCACAACCAGGAACGTGTTTCCCACAACCAGGAACGTGTTTCCCACAACCAGGAACGTGTATCCCACAACCAGGAACGACTATCCCACAACCAGGAACAAGTATCCCACAACCAGGAACAAGTATCCCACAACCAGGAACGACTATCCCACAACCAGGAACGTGTATCCCACAACCAGGAACGTGTTTCCCACAACCAGCAACAAGTATCCCACAACCAGGAACGTGTATCCCACAACCAGTCGCGCAGTCGGTCTGAATGACTGGCATTATAACGAGCGTCATATTCGTCTCCGGCTTGGCAGTGCCGTCATCCTGCATACAAAAAGAACATTGGAGCCAGCACTTTCCCGCGGGTTGTAGCCGATATTCCTCCATGCAGCGATATTCACCAATGTGATGCGCTATCAATAAACAAATCGACACCATCCGGTATGTAAAAAAAGCACGCTGCTGGCCACGACGGTCACGGCGATGATGAACGACAATAACAAGAACGCCTAATAGCAGGCGTCATACAAACTAGAACGGACTGGAACAACTACTTACCCGGTCGTCTGTGATCTTGACGCAGAGCCTGGTTTACAAGGAAGCGAGGGAAACCGGCCACTATGAGCACCCCTACTTAACCCACATAATGAAGGTTAGGAATCCTCCCCATCATGCTAACCGTAGACTCGGTGAAACGCCCCATGCTACAAATACGATAGCCCAGCAACGACTACTTGCGGCCATCACCTTGTCCAGTTCTGGCTGGCTGTGCGGCGGTAATTTTACCAAGTTTAAAAATGTTACGCCGCACCAGTCTGTGCTTTTTTACGTAGTACCAGTGTAGTGTAGAAATCTGCCAAAAGAGCAAACGCCCAAAGCCAACTTCCAAGACGCCCAAAGCCAAATTCCAAGACGCCCAAAGCCCAAACGCGGGCGAGTCTGGCGCGGCGCGCCTGTCCTGGAGGCCATTGGGCGCCGGAATAAGAAATCCCGGCGCTAGTCACGAGTCACGACGCTGGGATCATTAATGTTATCAGGCGGAGCCAATTTTCGGAAGAACCGTTAGGTTCGCCAGAATTGGCGAAGCTTATAAGGCCGTACACGTGAGAAAACATACAGTAGGAATAGATAGGAATAGGGGATGAAAATCCGTCAATCCATCCATCCATACATACATACATACATACATACATCCACCGAATTTGTCCCGAATTTGCAAGCAGAAGGGTGAGGTTCTTCCGAAAATTGGCTCCGCCGTAGAGTTTCAACGGGCAAGTTGCAAACACGCACGTTACTTGATTCGAAGTAAGTACTGTAGGGAGAGGCCGTTCAGTATAGCCACACACGGCTAACTAATTTTGGATTAAATATGAATTACCTTAACTGTTATATGGAAATAAACTAACACCCATTTCACCGGAAATATGAATTTTGACGAATTCAGATTGCAGACAGCAGAATGCAGGTATCCATATATAGGAACATTGGAACAACCATAATGATATACTCTCAAAAAAACTGATTGACTTTGAGATACAACTGATGTATAGACTAGGCCTCACTAATTAATTACTGGAACTGACTGTGACTTTGAGTCGTTACAGTAGTGCTCTAACCGGTAAGGAATGTAACCACTTCACTGCATGTGTCGGGTGTCCGCCGGACAATCTGTAAAACACTGTCATATAACGCTACAACACAGATCGTCGTGATGGCGACCTGCGGCGTGGCTACTTCCAATCATTTGAGATGGAGGAACAATTAACAGTTAAGAGTGCCTTTGTTCCGCTTTCAGGCCCCATTCGGCGAGCTTTGACTAATGGTAAGGGGCATATCTACCAGCGAACTGGATTCAGGCACGCCAGAAAAAAGTTGGCAAGTGGCGAGCAGCGAGGCATTAGGAATATTATTTATTATGATTAAACTTGACAGCGGCATCGCCAAGTGCTTCATCTGATTACATACGTCAGTCTTAAAGCAGCAATAGAAGGCGGCCTTCGAGAACCGCGTCCAGCACCCGGCTACCGCAGACGTTGGGACGATGCATCGTCAAGGACCCGTTGGAAAGCACTTCCTGGTCCATGTTAGATCAGTGGACGGTTATTTTCGCAATCACTAAAAAGTTCAATCAATTTCGGCCTGTGACCATTTTTGTTGCCAGTATTAATACTTGATGAGCTCCTTAATCTGCGCGATTGCGTAATCTATGGCTTGCTAACCAATAAGCTGGCGCCGTGGAACCAATAAGCTAGGCCGTTTGACCACGACGTCGTAGAAATCACAGTCACTCGGATCCTAATGGGTCGTGGCCTTGTGGGCGTCTGTGTACGCTTTATGTGATGCAGTTGAATTTGGAATCGCTCGGTAATTTTGTCTGTTGCGCCTGCGTCATCGCTCCCAATATTTAATCTAAAGCGGCCAGGCGCTGGATGAAGCAATGGCGATAACGTGGCCATCTTCATGGTTCCAAAATTATTGCAAAGCAAAGAGTGCAGGCATGAATTGCGCCATGTATGACTATAAACAACCAGTTCTTGACTCGGCACTCCTACCACTGACTGTCGCGTAATGCTCAACTAGCACGAGGAGGAAGTTCCCCTTCGACACCACCCTTCAATGGAAGGATCAGTCAACAGCAGCCGTACCGAGAAGGCAACGGTTCCGGTGTGGCTGTTTGCCCCCAACTTGGTGGACTATGCGCGAGCCATCATCTTGCTGGTGGGCTTCTATTTCATGGTGGGTGCCCACCAACTTGTAATGCACCGTTGTAATGCTGCATTTTCTCCACCTCAGTAGCTCTGATATTTTACTCAGATTTTTTCGATTGTCAGCACACATCAGTGTACTGATTTTGAATATTGCCTATGGGATGAGCACTTCTCTCCTTGCATGCTGTGCGTGAATCGTATACACTGACAAGAGATTTGCATCACACGCCTCCACGCCCCCCTGTTGCTTCTCCCAGGATGGGCACCCCCTGCTCTTCCTTGCATCCTACCTCCTTTTCTTCGCGCTCGACGGCGTGGATGGATGGTTGGCGCGCATACTTCACCAGCAGTCCTCCTTTGGAACCGTTTTGGACGTGGCCATCGACAACGTGGGGCGACAGCTCATGTGGGGTGCCGCCACTGTTGCCACCGTAACGTGTGGAAGTATAAGTGGCCGGGGGTCTGGCAGCTGGACACATGACACCCATCAGCAGCCGCAGCATGACCAAGCGTTTGCACCTCTTGAGGCCGGCTGGTCAGTAGGAGGATCGACGTTGGCCCGGCTGTGCATGGGGCTGGTGCCGTGCATAGAGTGGCTTGTATTCGTCTGCACCCACGCGGCATCTGCTGCACCAACCAGGAACGCCACGCTGCCAGCTGGCAGGCCAGGACATGCATCCTCGGCCTCACGGCATGTGAAGGCCTCACATGACGGCGGCGTAGAACCGCCGCGTCACTGGAAGGAGGCAGCCAGCAAGGCGGATGAGGGGCCGTTTGGCAGCGCGCCCTGGTGGGTGCGTGCCGTCATGGCGCGAGGGTTCCGAACGTGAGTTGGTCTGTTTTGGGTTGCTTTGGGGTTGTGACAATGATGCATGTTTATTGCATGGTGGTCCCTATTCTATGCTGCTGCAGACGCTTCACGGTAGCTCACCCCGCCTCGGGAAGGCACGTGTGCTGGTTGAGGTGCTTCCACGCATAAGATATGGCTCCCTGCTAGTGCGGCCCTGCGGTGGTCTCTTACCTGTGCGGCATGTGCGGGGGAATTCAGACATCAGTGTGAGCCTGGGCGCGTATTTTCTGGAGAGGGCAGAGCAGGCCAGTGTTGTCAGGGGCAAGTATCTGCTAGTCGGAGCTGCGGTCAGGTCAGCATGGTGTGATTCTTACCCAAGGGCTTGGGTTGCGTGGGGGCCTTGCCATGGCAAGTATCTGGTTTGGTTCACCGATGGGTCTATGTAAGTATCCAACATCACATCCTGTGTGCATCAGCACGTCGGCCCCTGAGACTTGGTTTTTCCTTATTGTGCCCTTGCCAATATAATGAATGCGTGCAGCTGCTGGCGGATCATTTCCGCAATCCCTACCGCACACGGCATGCCTCTAAATGTGGCACACATCGCCTATTTCATGGGAGGCTGATAGGCTGGGCTGAGCATAGGCGTGGCTGTCACAGGTCGTCCCAGCAGGGTGCTGGCACCGGTGGGCACCATTGAGACTTCAATGTCGGTTCCATTGTGCACACTTGTGGTGGGGGAATATCTGAGTAAGCACCCAAAGCTTGTCGTGACGACGGTAGCTGCCCTACTGCAGGGGTGGGATTGCGATGGAGCATCCTGTAAGTCTTCCACCCCCCTTCCACATTCTGCATTTAACTCTCTTCTCCCTTAGTGCATCCCACCGTGCAGGCCGCTGGGGGCGCTGAGCATCGCAGGCCTCCACTTCCTCCCGCTGCACATCTGGCTGCGGAGCAGCAGTGCGCTGGAGACGATGGCATTAACCAACGCAAAAGACAGCGGCAGCAGCCATGTTGCTGCCCTAGTTCCTCTCCTGTGGTTGCTCTCATACCCATGGCTAGGGTGGGTCCTATTGGCAGGCCGCGCATGCGCCTTGAGCGTGGAGCTATGGTTTGTGACCCGATATCTGGGCCACATGCTCAGGCAGGACGGTCAGGCAGCTGCATTGCGCCGCAAGCAAAAGCGCACATGATTGGAGGGAATGGTGCTTGCCTTGCTGGGTGCAATTGTTGTGCATAGCTCCAAGGATATGAAAGCCTTTCTCAACACGCCCCCCCTGGGTCATGCTAAGTGGACACTGACATCCTACCAGTCTGTTTACCTTCCAAGCCGCCAACGCAAATCTCTGCAAACTGCCAGTTGTTGGTCTTTCGTCTACTACCAGGCACCAGGGGGCATTGAGTGATTGAGACGACCGGCCAGCGCAGGCCTGATATCTGGAAGATCCGGTCATAGTAGCAATTGATACATAGATAATTAATTATAATAATTAATAATAGACATGTGACTGCGTCACGTGAGCATAAGTCCTCAGTGGGAGGGGAACATGGGATGGAATGGATGATGTAAGCTATCTAGGTCCTAGTTACAGGGTTGTGGGCACCACGGCCCTAATCGCTATGTCAATGCCATACGCGGTCACACGCGGCGCCCCCACAGACTTGGGGTACGTGGTCTCCTTCATCACTACTTGCCATCTACCCTTGCGTACCATCTGCCTCCATATTACAGACAATGCCCCCTGCGGGCTAGAATAGCTTGTATAATAGCCCTAGCTTGCATCCATTGGTAGTCACTGCTGCCATGGCAGCCATGCCTAGAATGTTTCCTAGCTGTGCCATACCTAGTCACGTGCACCGCCAACACACGGTACATGCACAACCAGCCATAGCTTAGCTTAGTCCTTGTACAGCCATGCTACGTCCTGGCTATGCTCAGATTACTTGCCCACGCTCCTAGTTATGATATGCTCACATGGGTCTTATTGCACCCACAGATCTTGCCGGATCGTTTATCGTGTCCGATTGCAGCTGTGGCATTAATGAATTAATTAAATTAACTCGTGCTCCCATTGGGGAGTCACGGAGCACCGAAGTGCTTGTGTGCACAACAGGAAGAAAGGGCAGAGACCCCCTTTCTCCTTCATGCCAGAGGCATGCCACAACTGCAATCGGACACGATAAACGATCCGGCAAGATCTGTGGGTGCAATAAGACCCATGTGAGCATATCATAACTCCTTGATATCATAACTAGGAGCGTGGGCAAGTAGTCTGAGCATAGCCAGGACGTAGCATGGCTGTACAAGGAATAAGCTAAGGCTATGACTGGTTGTGTACCGTGTGTTGGCGGTGCACGTGGCTAGCAAGTAGGTATGGCACAGCTAGGCAAACATTCTAGGCATGGCTGCCATGGCGGCAGTGACTACCAATGGATACAAGCTAGGGCTATTTACAAGCTATTCTAGCCCGCAGGGGGCGTCCACATCTTGTGGTTGATCATCAGGTCCCCGCCCCTCCAGTGCACCTTGGGCTTCTGGGGGATCTGCTTGTGGCGGAGGTATTCCGGCCACAGGTCGCGTCGCTAGCTGAGCACTGCTGCTGGGCAGTGGGCGGGGGACCGGGGGTGAGGTCGACGGTCGTCGTCCAGCGTCTAGGTGAGGTCGTGCAACCTCTTGCGATGAGAAAGGAACCGCTGCATATATGCTTACAAGTCCTCACGGGAGCTAGGGGGAGGTGAGCAGGAACTGGTGGGGCAGCCGCCTTGCGATCCCATGAGTGGGGAAGGCGGTGGCACCCACGCAGTTCTATCTCACCTACCAGGCCCATGAGGGTAAGGAGCTGGTCCTTTAAGCTCGTCCGGTCGGCAAGGGTGGTTGACGTCTCACCTGGCTTCTGGGGGAAGCGACGCAGGCTGCACCACCCGGCAGTCGCAGCGTGCGCGGTTGGTGGCCTCCCCTTATTGTGCCTGGCGAATGTCTTCAAGCCCCTGGAGTTTCGTAGCAATGGCGTCGGTACGTAGTAATTGAGTGAGGCGGTCGCTGTGGATCCGTAGCAGGTCCGCATAGGAGAGGGGCGGGTGGTTGCCAGCATCCTGCCGGGGTGGCTGGGATGCAATGGTGGCCGTCTGCGCTCCGCTATCTTTGGGACCTGCAAGGCCAGGGCCTCGGTGTGGGCGGTGATGGCTTCAAGCTTCTTCATGAGCACGCCGCACTTGCCCTGCACCTGGTTTAGTAGGCGAGAGACAAGTGCAGCGTGCGTCTCAGATGCCTCAGCGCCGCGGTGTGCTAGTGCCGTGAACTGGGGTTCAATGGAGCTTGTGGACGTCCTTGGTTTCCACATTGGAGACCCGGGCCTCCACCGTGCATGTTGAGCGTCGACGGTGTTCAGCGAGGTCAGCTGCTCAGCCAACAGCAAGGTCACGTGCTCCTCCAGCACTGCTCGGATGTCATCCTTGCAGAGGTAGGGAGCCGATGTGGCTGTCGGCTGTGCTGAGGCCGGGCTGGGGTGCGGAGCTTAGCGACGATGTTGTCCATAGTTAGCTGGAAGAAGCTGCACAGGATAGCGAGGCGGTCGTTTGTCAGAGCTCTGGCCTGGCGAAGAACGCCTCCACGTGTCGTCGGCGGGGATGGGCCCCAAGGAGCTTGCGTTCCTGTGCTAAGAAATGCACTATTTCGGCGCATCAGTCTTCTTTGGTCAGTTGCAGCCAGTTGCTGAAAGAAAAGCGGTTGTAATCTGGTAGGCACTTTCGCCATTTACAAGTGTTCGTGGCAGGGTTTCTTGATTGAGCTCGGGCGAGGCGCTGGGCGATGGGTTTGCTGCATGGGATGGGTTACACTGTAATTGGCGGGCCCAGACGGCTGGGCAAGGACGATGGCGAGCGGGTTGCCGGGGCTGGGAGCTGGAAAGCTCCTTTTCCAACCTTCTCCAAGCTGTGGCATGCCTCTGGCATGTTCAAAGGAGAAAGGGGGTCTATGCCCTTCCTTCCTGTTGTGCACACACACTTCGGTGCTCCGTGACAGTCCCCAACGGGAGCACGAGTTTAATTAATTACAGACAATAGACAATCAACCAGGATCGAGGCTGCCCGGGTGTGAGCCCGTCACGTCTAGGGTAGCACATGTCCAGGCCGAGTCTATTATCACAAAAAGTCCACGATACATAGATCATGACGTATCTATATATCCAATTCGTCTAGTCTTCACACGACGTTGGACCGCCGTGTGCATGTCCAGGAATAGTTGTCTCATTATATAATTTATTCAATTCCTCATATCTATATTTGTTTGACTGTCACTGCCAGTCCAGGCATACTTGTCACTTCATAAGGGCCCTAAAAACGTGAATTATATATTATAAAAATATAATTACTTACAGCAGAGTGAAATCACTCAAACCAAAGCAAACGCCCAGCTATAAACCTATATACAGAGCCATGTCAAAGCTCTATACTACGATAAGACCAATGGAAACGCCTAACGGGAGGAACCTAATAGCCCTGCTGCACCGCAAAATCAGCCCGCGTACGGCGGAGCATGATGTCAGCCATGGCCCGAGTCAGCGCCACCGACAAGCGCTGACGCCATGCAATATGACGTCCAGGTCCGCGCCGACCATGGGGCCCGCTGGCCCTCCAGCGCGCTAGGTCCAGCCGGTCCTCCCGGAGCCGGCAACACTCCTTGAAGAAGGCGGAGGTCAGGGGCCCCATGGCCCCAAACTCCTCCAGGACAAAGGGCACCACACGATGGTGCCCGACGTCGCCGTAGGCCAGGATCGAGCTTGGCCCGCTCCGCCCGGTCCGCCGTGTAACCTGCCGTGAGGGAGGCCCCAGCCACGTGGCTAAGAGCCAAGGGCCGCGCCAGTGCGCCACCGAAACGTCAATAAGCAGATGCCGGCCATGGCCCCCTCAAAGTCCTGCACCACGATGTCAGGCCGGTGATTGGGGGAATAGAAGGCAGCGCCATCCTCGGCCGCATCCTCGGACCGGATGTTCGCGTGGGGGAAAACCGACCGAACCATGGCGAGCACCATGCACCGTCAGGAGGACAGTGTGCAAATACAAATACCAATTCTGATTCTGTTGGCCCCCCATGCAGGCAAGGTAGTGAGTCCCCGTGGGATCCAGCGGCTGCCCACAGCTACCACAAGGCCGCCCGGCCGGAACAAGAGGCTGCGGGGCAAATAGCTGGTGCCGGAGCGCCATGCACCGAGTAGTGGCTGGGAGCTAAGGCGAATGGGGGGGCCATGGGAAGAGCACGAAGGTACGCCGAGCCCACACTCCGCAAGGAAAGCGAGAACAGCCACACACGTCCCTGGGCGTTGAGGTCCGCGAAAAGAGCCATCCAATCAGCCGTGTGCAGAATACCCGCGTAGGTTTTCTGGTGTTTATCGATTACGCGATGAGGGAATGCGGCGGGAGATTGAACGGAGGCGACCTAGGGAGTGCCGCGAGGGAGGTGGCGCTGTACCGCCTGCATGAGCGGCACGGACGGGAGAACAGGCCTGCTGGATCTCAGCATAGGCCTCCTGGATGGCGGTGACGAAGGGCAAAGGGCTGCTGGGGTCCAGGAGGTCAGGCGCTGCCGTTGCCAAAAGGGGCAGGAGCCGGCAGCTTTCCGCCCACAACTGAGCGACGGAGCCCAAAAATGCTGCTGGGGCCAGCCGGGCGGCACGAGTCAGACCACAGCCACCCATCCGTGCAGGCAGGGAGGCAATGCGAATAGCATGCGGCGGGAGGTCGGGGCCCGGGACCAGCTGCGCCAAGGCCGACTGGATGCGTTCGTCGTGGCCCTCGGCAGCCAGCCGGACCTGAGCCGGAAGAGCGCCCCGGAGCCAGTGAACGACGCGAGGGTGAGCGCAAAACCACAGAAGCAGACCCTTGGTCTGCGAATCATGAAGGCGCGCAATCAAGGGCAGTACCTCAGTGCGTGCCTCGAGGGCGGCCCGCAGAACTATATATGAAGTGCCAGCTATATAGAATCGAGCAGTATTTGGGCGTACGGTAGTAGGGATCGGATCAACGTGATACTTCCAACGCCAATAGTTAACTGATTCGCCAATAGCAACGTGGTGTGTTTTTTTTTCCTCCCCCTATTCTTTCTTTTTTTTTTTTTTCTTTTCTTCCGTAACGGCAGAACGTTTTCCTGCCGACCGGTTTCAATCATTGATATACTATAATAATAGCGTTGGATCGCAATGCTTCTAGATAGAGTTACATAGGATAGTTCGATCACGCGGCTTCCTCCACCCCACCCATCATGGAATATGTGCTACATGACCTCCCCACGGAGGCATGTTATAATTTAATTTTTAATCGCAATGCGTCCAGGATTAAAGTTGTCTAACAGTTTGTGCTAGTTGTATAACAGTTTGTGCTAAGTTTGTCTAACTTAAGTTTGTCTAAGTTAATAATAACATTATTGAACAAGTTACATGCAATATCATGCATGCACTTTGTGAGCTAATGCTCGTATTATCTTGTGCTACATGGTGCATTAGGGTCAGGGTACTCGCCGCTAGCTTCTAGAAAGAATTTGTAAAAATATATTTCTGGCACAGGTCACCCCCCCCCCACTTGCTATAGGGAGGTTTTCCTATAAAGGGAGAGGGGGATGGCGGTGAGCCTACCCGTTTTTGTTGACTCGAAACTCGTGAAGCATTATACGCCTAGCTATGTAATAACGGCGTCAATCAGACAACTTACCAATGGCCGAGGAGGTCTTTCAGGATGCAATGGCAGACGCGGCGGTTCCGTCGGCGGTGAGACCACCGGAAGCGGAGTGGCTAAACCGAATGCGGGTTGTCCCTATGGATGGCTCGCTAAAGGACATCGCCCTCAGGGCGAGGGCCTTGTTGGGGGGCAGCCCACGCTGGCTGGATCGCATCCTGGCCCTACCAGACGGTCGTCGGCTCGACAACCTCGAGAAGTACTTGAGGCGACGTGGCTTTTACGTCGAGCCCCTTCCCAGGGAGACGATGCAGTCCGCCATCGCTGCCATGCTGCGGGATGCGCTGCAGGACCCGGGCGAGGAGGAAAATTACGAGGAGGAGGAGGAGCCCCGGCACGAAGTCCGGGAGGAGTCAGGGAACAATCGACGCGTGAGCTCCGGGGTGCATGGGCTACGCGTCGACCAGTCAGTGAACAGCCATACGGCGTATAATACGCCGTATGGCGCGTATTATGCGCCATACGCAAGATTTCCGTATGGAAATGGGGAAAAAAATACGCACTGCGTATTTTTTGCGTATTTTTTGCGTATTGCGTATTTTTTGCGTATTTTTTGCGTATGAACCGCGTTCGAAGTAGCTTCTGGCATCATTTTGGACGGCAGTGGAGCCGGAACTAGACTGTATCTAGGCGACCTGGAACTCCGCGACAAATAAACGACATGCAGGTGCCAAGCTGGCCGTGCATGTACGACTGTACGTGCATTGCTGCAGATTGCTGCGTGTCGGACTAGGGTCTAGGAGAAGAAGGACGAGGAAATTAGGTGACGAAGTTATGTTGTCTGCCAACAAGGGCGCGCATCTGGCACCTAACATTTAATCGTAGCACAATTGACATCCAGGCACCATGGCTAGCGACGGTGATGGTGTGGGTCTATGGAACACGATGATGACTGGCTGGGCCGACGAGATGCAGGCCGTATTCGAGACTGTCTGGACACACATCGTGAAAGAACAGACTCTCAACAAGAAAGGGCAGCCGACAGGTAACTACAAGCTAAGTGACGTGCACACTTTTGGATGCAGAATTCTCGGGTTCTACCACCCGAGCAAGGCTACTAGCACCCGCCATATCATGGGCGCTACGTACGCGAAGGAGGCAAGAGTGAGCGAGTGCAAGAGGCCGCCGGAGGCATTACGTCGCAGGCTGCGGGGTATTTGGTGTGACTCGCGATGCACATAAATGCCTTATTTAGCCATGCAGGCTGCTGCTAGCCAGCCACCGTACCATATGTGTTAATGGTTTAGGGAAGCTGGGTCGGGTTGCTGGCATGCATGGTATCCTGCACGCTAGCCACATTGTTGGCAGCCCGTATGGATTCTTGCTTCATGTAGATCAATATTGCATGGTGGCCTACCACGAGTAGGCAAGATGTCTGTTTCTGGCACGATGTTTTATTACTTTTGGCACGTTGGCCGACTGACCGTGTGCTATTTACAGACATTATTAGTAACAACAGATGTACAATGCTTGTATTTGTAGGCATGCAGCGACGGCAACGGCAATATTATGTGATGATGTGTTAAATAAAGGCAAGTGGTGTTGCAAGAACACACAAAAAACATGCCTGATTGGTCAGAATGTTGAAGAACCCCCTGAACCATGCAAAAAACAGCATTTTCAAGAGTCCCCGTATGATTTGCGTATTATACCCCGTATGGCGTATTATACACCATACCCATGGGCCCCGTATGGTTGCGTATTGCGTATGGCTGTACACTGCGACCAGTTTTTGGCGGGTGGGGAAGCGGGAAAATCTGGCGACAGGGCGGGCCGCCAGCCTCCCCAGACGGCGCGTTCAACCCAGCGCGGCCGGCAGCAGGCAGGGGAGGATGGCGACGCTCTAGCTTTAGCAATGGGCCGCTTGGTTATGAGCGGCCTGCTGACCAGCGAGCAAGCCATAGCTGCGCAAGGGGGTCGACAGACCTGCACGCCGGGCGTGGAGCTGCCCTCCCACGCCACCTCGGTGAACGTGGAGTGCGGAGCGCGGCAGCCCCTGCTGCCGAGTGCTCTGCGGTCTGCGGAGTCGGTGGCGGGGGGGAGCATCAGGGGATGGCTGCTGGCCACCAAGCCGACCTGGACGGGTCATGCAGGGGGCCGAGGTGTGCAAGCTCCTGGCCCACCAGATCGCCTTCACGCTGGATACTCTGAACACGGAGTTAGGCTGGCTGCCGCGGGGAATGGGGGACGATGCCATCAAGCACATGGCAGCCCCCGAGTACCTGATGAAAATTCTGACGGCGATCACGCTGGCCGATACCATGCAAGGGTTCAAGGGGGCAGCATTAGCGATGCTCCCCTTGCAGGAGGATGCGAACCTGCTGTGGCATCCGGCAGTGCAGAGCGCTATGAAGGCAGCCGAGCTCTCCAACCGCCTAGAGAAGGGCAAGGGGCCGAAGAAGGAGTAGGGGAGACTTTGCCGAATTTGAATCTGGGGAGGCGCACTCTAGTGGGCACGCTAGGGCTTTCCCAGAATCTGCCGCGGAATCGGCAGATTTTGTCGAATTTGGATCTGGGGAGGCGCACTCTAGTGGGCACGCTAGGGCTTTCCCAGATTCTGCAGAATCAGCCCGGGGAATTTGGCCCCGCCCCCTCTGCTGGGGATCGTGTGAATCAATTCTCGAAATATTCTGGTGTGGGGCGTGGCACGGCTGGGCGCACTCTGACGGGCACGTCAGGGCCTGGTCGGGATTCGGTGGTGGAATCTGGAAGCCCCCCACAGCCAGTGGCTCCACTTGGCGTGCCGGTGCGGCCTGTTTGGCCGCTGGGCGCCAGGGGCGAATCTGGGGTAAATACCAATCGACAACATGCCTTGCTTCCGTTGCCTCTACCAGTTGACTTGGCAAAGCGCCGGTGGGGCGCGCTGGGGTCTGCCCGGCGCCGACAGCGGGCGGCCTTGACCCTTCGGGGTCAGGACGCCGCCTGTGCGGCGGTGGGGGCCCTAAACTGGTGTGGGGGCGGGGGCCGACACCCGCTAAACCTGCCGGCCCGGGCGACGGGGCCGGTCCAGGAGGCGGCTCTACAGGAGATCTTCAAAACTTGCCGGGCCTATTGCCGCCAGCAGCCTGTTGTAGCGGCAGCTGGCCCGGCCCCAGTCAGGGATGACAACACACAAGTGGACCTTTCACAACAATTCAGGCGGACAAGGTCGCGTTCCCCGCGCCGGGGAGGGGGGCACCGTGGACGTGCTGGGGCTCTTGCCGCCCTCGGTGGCGGCCGTGTATGCCAGCGAGGAGACGCTGGTGCGACTGCTGACACCCGGCGAGCGGCGGGTGCGGTTCCGGGCCACCCGGGGGTGCGCCCCTGCGGAGTACATCAAGCTGTTGCTGCGCGCGTTGGAGGCCGGGGTTGTCGGGGGGTTTTATGAGCAGGCGCCCCCAGCAGTAAATGGGGTGGCGGGGCGCAAGAAGCCGGACGGCTCGATGCGACTCATCGTGGACAACCGGCCTGGCAACTGCATGGCTCCTGGTAGACCCCCCCGCGGCCCTTCTCCCATCCACCTTGGGGTGATAGCCGAGCTGTGGGTGCGGGCTGGCTGCCCGGTGTTCGGGGGCACTTCCGACCTCGAGGGCTACTACAATCGCCTGCGGCTCCCCGACTGGCTGCGCAAGTACTGCGCTTGGCCGGCTGTGGACTCCCGGGACGTCGGGCTGCCCGGGCCCGCCCGGCAGGTGTGGCCGTGGATGCGCTGCTGGCCCATGGGTAACCCGTAAGAAGCACGCCGTGGTGGTCGCCCAAGTGATCCACATGGCGGTGCTGTACCGCTCCGGGGCTTTGGATCCCCGTCGGGGCGTCAGCATTAACATGGCCCAGCTCCTGCTGGTGGTGGACAAGGGACCCTTGGGCCAGACGGTGCGCCTCCGGTGGGAGAAGGACCCGCCGGCCAACCCCTTAATTGGCCCCCGCCGCCATCTTCGACCCGCCGCACGACGAGGAGGGCCTCCATGCCATCACCATCGACGACCTGCACGTCTCCCACTGTGCAACGGCGGCGGGTGTCAACCAGCAGCTGGCGCGGGCCGCGGCAGCCTATGCAGCAGCGGGGCTGCCGCAGAATTGGCGAGTAATTAAGGTGGTGCCGGCCAGCCCCGACCAGCGGGACGTGGTGGCCTTGGGTGTCGTGCACCGGCACGACGGAAGCATCGTCCCGACCGCGGAGCGGCTGGCTGGGGTCGTTGCCGCCACCCAGGCCGTCTTGCAGCGCGGGTTCACCTACCAGCGGGAGCTCGAGTCCCTCGTCGGCAAGTGGGTGTGGATATCCAGCTGCTGTGCCGGCCGCTGCTCTCCCTCTGGGGGGAGACGTACCGCGCTTGCTGCACGTCATGCGGGCAGACCCGTGGGACTGGTACGCGCGGCGCCGCCGCTGGCAGTTGTGGCAAAGCGTGCGGGAGGAGCTCACGGCGGCTGTCGCCACGGCGCCCTTCCTACGGGCGCCGCGGGCAGCCCCCCTCGCGGGCCGGGTGGTGGTGACAGACGCCAGCACGGAGGGGGCCGGGATCGTGTACGCCGACCTACCGGCTGCACAGGTGCAGTCCTTGGCCCAGGGCCGGGAGGCTCGGGGGTGGGCCACGGTGGCGCTGGGGGCCTCGGATACGCCTTGGACCGTTGAGCGGCTGACGGAGGCGGACTACCATGCAGGTGATCGCCACCGCGCCGTGGCGGACGGCGGTGTCCTACCGCTGGGGCAACCCGCGGGAGCACATCAACATCAAGGAGGCGCGCGTGGCTGCCCAGGGTCTGGAATGGTCGTGTCGCTCCCTGGCCGTCCGCGGGACGCGCGTTGTGCGGATGGTGGACTCCAGCGCGGTCCTCGGCTGCATGGTCAAGGGCCGGTCGTCTTCTTACCGGCTCAACCAAGCATGGCCCGGCGCGCGTAGCGGCCCTGTCCTTGGCGGCGGACACTCGGTCTCATTGGGTGTATGTGCGTACCTCGAGTAACCCTGCGGATGGACCCAGCCGAGCGCGCAGTGCCCCGGTGGCGGGTGGCTGGCGCCGGGACCTCACCTCCAACGGCGACGTGGAGGCCAATCCGGGGCCGCGGCTGCGCAACGCCCGTCACCGGCTCTTGGAGGGCACGGTCAACCCCCGTTCCACCCTGCCCCGCTACCACCGCGCCGTGTCGGTCTTTCTGGCGTGGCTTCCACCCGCCACCCGGGGAGCACGACCCCACCGAGGCCGATCGAGGCACTGTTCTGCGAGTGGATCTCGGCGGTGTACGAGAGTGGTGGGGGCAGGGGGCGGACTCTTTGTCAGCAGGCGAAGCAGGGGCTCCGTTTGTACCAGCCCTCGGCGGTGGTCGACTCGTGGCAGATGGCTGACCGCATGCTGCGCGGCTGGGGTCGGCTGGTCCCCTGCCAGAGTCCCCCCCCGGTCCCGTGGCGACTGTGCTACCTCGCGGCTGTCCTGCTACTCTCCCGCCATCAGACCGCCATGGCTGCGCTGGTGCTGGTGGCTTTCCAGCAGTATCTGCGCATCAGCGAGGCTTTGGGCCTGCACGTTGGGGACGTGGCGTTCCCAGGGGACCCCCGCCTGGCGCCGGCGCGTGGTCAGGGGGCACTCCTGCTCCGGGACCCCAACAAGACAGCCCAAGGTGGTACCCAGCATATCCTCGTGGAGGACCCTCTCTCGTTGGGCCTCTTGTCCGCGCTGTGCCGCGGCGGCCGGGCACCGGGGGCGCTGGTCTTCGGCGGGCTCACGTTTGCGCAGGCGCGGTCACAGTGCATGGGTCAGTGTCTGGACCCAGCTCCAGCTCCCGGGCAAGTTCACGCTGCACTCGCTGCGGCATGGTGCATGGGGCCACCCACGACGCCTTGCGCAACATCCCGACGGCGGACATTCAGCGGCGCGGCCGTTGGCGCGCGGCTGACTCGGTGCAGCGCTTCGTGGGACTCCACCGGGCCCTGCTGCTGGACCTCCCCCCGCGCCTCTGGGCCCTGGCGCATTCCTGGGACCCGGCGCACTGGCGCGCCCACTTCCGGGGCCATCTACTGTGACCCGACCCGCACCCACTGCGGGCGCCTGGGTTGTGAGCCTACATGTGTCTACTACGGCCTGAGGGGCCAGAATGGAGATATGGGACGGGCAGTTTAGGTGATTATACTGCCGTCCCAAATTCTGTGTGTTATCCCGCTTAGAGTCTAGACCTAGCGCTGGTGTGTTATTTCACTAATTTGTAATAAACATGAGGTGTCTGGCGTGTAACCCGAAACCAATCACTATGTATAAATAACACTGGATTTTGTGAGCTAATGCTCGTATTATCTTGTGCTACATGGTGCATTAGGGTCAGGGTACTCGCCACTAGCTTCTAGAAAGAATTTGTAAAAATATATTTCTGGCACAGGTCACCCCCCCCCCCCCCTTGCTAGGGAGGTTTTCCTATAAAGGGAGAGGGGGATGGCGGTGAGCCTACCCGTTTTTCTTGACTCCCACCCACCCACCCTTGGGGGACAGGGACGGGCAGTTTAGGTGATTATACTGCCGTCCCAAATTCTGTGTGTTATCCCGCTTAGAGTCTAGACCTAGCGCTGGTGTGTTATTTCACTAATTTGTAATAAACATGAGGTGTCTGGCGTGTAACCCGAAACCAATCACTATGTAAACACTGGATACGGTCCTGTTGCATGGGGGGGCACGGGATAGCTAGCATTTGATTACAGCATGTACGTTGATCGACGATCATGCATAATTTGCAAATTCATGCAGCGCTGCGTGCTTCAAATAGTGTATACCTTGACTATTCCAGTATAGACGACCCCGCTCTCGAGCTACTTTATGCACCATGCATGCATTCAACTTAGGTTTCATCCCCTCCACGGAATTCGAGGGCGCCGTTTCCAAGAAATCACTCACCCTACATGGCTTGGTATCAAGTCTTTGTATCAGGGCATGCCTCGTATTTCGGACGAGATTAGACAGCGTAGGATAGCATTTGTATGTAGGACACCTTGCTCGCACCATGCAGCCAGGTCGACACCGCCCTCGGTCTGGCCGGCCGCCAGCGGCTTGGCCAGCCAGGGCGGCACATTCTGACCTGGCCTGGCCCCAAGGGCATTGCCAAAAAGGTAGGGAAACATGTCACGAACTACGTACAGATGTTGCTGGATGACCTATACTGGTCCCACCGTCCCAGCCCAGTTTGAATACCGCATCGATCCACTCTCTCTCCCTTCTTTGGACCGCCATGCAGAACAAGACGCGGTGGAACTGTGGAAGACGATTGTCAAGGCTCACACGCCCGACCCTGTGGGCAAACCACCTCGATCCCCCCAAGCAGAGGAGGCGTTTTGATGATCGAGTAGGGTAGTTAGGACTTTTCTAGACTAGCTAGATTAGAGTTAGGTTAGTTCGATTACGCGGCTCCTTCCACCCCACCCATCCATCAAGGAATATGTGCTACATGATCTCCCAACGGAGGCATGTTATGATTTAATTTAATTTAATTACATTTTTTACATGGCTTGTATTTGTTAATTGTTGGCAGTCCACGTGATGATCATGCGGGGCTCGGCTTTTGGCACGGCGGTAGTGACACATGAGCCCTCATGAATGGATTGCCTTAATGCACCCCTAGGCATGTTATCTAAGATAGCCAGGATAATAGTATAAGCTGCACAAATTGCACTAGGGCTGGGCTTGCACAAGGGCAGCTGGGATATATATCGAGATATCGATTGCATCGATCTGTAAAGAGGATTGAAGGTATATACACAAGGCCAGAAGACAATCAGTTTGAGGCAAAGAACCTGCACCACCAACCTTCTTCCGGCGGCTGCATGCATGGAAAAAGCTGTATATGTGAACGCTCATGATGATATGGTCGATTCCCCGAAATCACCCTTCCAAACTCCGTCACTAGGGTCGGCGCTGCCCTTTGCCGGCTGTCACGACGTATCATGGTCGCCGCCTGGGCGGACATGCTTAAGCAACATACCACCTCCACCACCTCCGCCGTCGCAGCCCAGCTCCAGCGGCTGGCTGCGGCAGACGCTTGACCTCCGCGAGGAGGCCGAGCTCGCCAAGCGCAGCCTCAACGCCATACTCAAGAACTTCGACATGGAAGAAGGTGAGAATTCCGAGAGGCTTGCACGTGCGTTTGAGAGCAAAATCCTTGCACGCATGGGCCTTCTTGGTGAGATCAAGCTGACCGCCCACCGCCTCCCCCGCGCGCGGGGTAAGGCAGGGGCGCCTCCGCTTCTTCTCATCTTTGAGAGCCGGCCCAGCGGACAAGATTTTGTTTCTCAGACGCGGCAAGCGGCTCGAGAAGACTCACTTCACCGTGGATGACGACTTGACCCTGGCACAGCAACAACGGCGACGGGAGCTATGGCCGACCTACCTCCAGCTCCGGCAGACCAAGGCGGGCCAGCCGGTGTACTGGAAGGGGGCGGCCATCTACGTCGGCCACAAGCCCTGGCACGACCCCCTCGACCACCGCGCGGCCCCAGCAACTCCAGCCCCAGCCTAGGGGAATACAGCAGCAGTAGTGTAGAATAGTTAGACAGTGGCCTTGTACATGCCCGCCTACTACAGGCCGGGCCCACTTCGAATGTTCCGAAAAGTGTGACACTTTTCGTCGTTTTTTTAACTTCGTAACAAACTACTCTTTCCCGCCGGGCCGCGTGTGACACTTTTTGTCGTTTTTTTAATTTCGTAACTAACTACTCTTTTCCGTCGGTCCGCGTGCGCTTTTTGATTGCCTGCAGGTGGCACGAAATTTTCGACCGGAGTGTTTCGGCATAACAAGTTTCTCGATACCCTGATGGATTGGTACATTCCTAGTCGACTAGAGGACCATGTTGAGAAGAGTTAATCGACGAAGCTAGTAGTACTTTCAACCATCAAATGGTGGGTATACCCACCCCCATAATTTTATTGAATCGATTAATAATGCAAATTTACACATTTGACCAACGCAAAATGTTGCATGGAATTAATCATCGATTATATTTGCCAAATGGGACCGGCATTCACTTTTCCTGGAGAAATGACCCCCATCCATCGATCTCAATGTCACGAAACTTGTACGCTCCCTTGTACAAGTCCCCCCGAAATTTGGAGGCTCGTTGGAAAATTGTTTGGGGGCCCATACGGCCCCACCTATTTCCGCCGCATTCAAGAACTCATGCTGGGCCTCAGCCCGGAGGCGCACAGCCGAGACATTGGGCGAAATTTCCGTGCCCTCATTCTGGAGGCATTGCACCACCCTGGCCTTACCCGGAACACGGGGGGCAGGCGCCAAATCTGAATCTGGGGGCATCAGGTCGATCATCCCGTTTCCGAACGCAATGACACCTGAACCCCAACCTCCAAACGGTCCCCGCAGGGAGCGTGGGAAGTCGTGGGGGGGGGAGTCGATTTCAACATACATGTTGGCCGCATGCTCCTTTTTATCGACATGCACATATGTATGCTGCGAACCAAAAACATCGGCGCGCTCCATCGTAAAAGTGAGTTTGATGGCTAAGTTGCGAGTGAGAAAATTATTTCAGCAAAGCCCGGTCCGGACTGTCGTATGGGTGGCGCTGCGGAGCGTCCCCTCTATTCCTTGTGGTTGTAGGGGACAACCTTCCAATCACAATTCGTAACTAGTCCGGTTACAAGCAAGGTACTTTGGCACTTCCGGAGCGAATTTGTGTTTTAAGACATCTACCAAAGAGGCCTTAGTACAGTAACATTGTTGTGACATTCGAAATTAGTACGAACCAATTTGCAGACGGAAAGTCCTACACAGCAACTACATATTTGAGTGACGACATGATTTTTAGGTCAAACCAAATTATAAATTTGTAATTCGAAATAATTATTGTACAAGTTAAATAAAATACTCGCCATTTCGACACGGAAATATACTAAAATTTGTCACTACCGAGGCTAACAATGTTCCCAGCCACTTGTCATCTAATGTAACATATGAAAAAACAGTTCTCCAAAAATATATAAACACGAATAAACACTGTCCCAACCGTAGGCGAATAAAGCCCAGGCTTAAAGATCCGTAGGGGTGGCGCTGCGGAGCGTCCCCGAAAGTTTAAGCCGGTGGCAGCCCCTCCGGGGCTTGCTGGTTGCGTACAAGAGCGGTTAGCCACGCGTCAAGCTCCTTGCTCATATCAACGTAGGCTTGCCTTTGGTTGCCAAGGACCATGCACTGGAGCGGAAGAGCAGCGGAGATGCACAGATAGCAATCGACCAGGTCGGCTGGGCGGGACTCCGGCCAATCAGCCAAATCCAGAGTAAAATGCAGGGGGTCATGCATATCTCGCTTCCACAGCCGAACCGCCAGAACGGCGTGGCCGGGCAAGAAAATCTCCTTCTGCCGTCCGTTTTGTCCCTCAACCCACCTAACCTCCTCCTTCTCCAGCACTGAGGCCTCCCTCACCACCTGCATCACCCAAAAAGGGTGGGCGGAATTGTGGTTCACGTCCTCTCTGTCTGACGGAACTGCGATGTAATCATACATGCGCATCTGCCTGCCAATGGCATCCCTTTGATCCTTCAGCAGTTCCGCCCGCGTCAGCTGGCGAACCGGAGGTATGGGCTGCGTTGGCGGCATCAGGCGGAAAGTTTTCATCGTTTGGCCCTCATCGTTAAATTCCTCGATATGTGTCCACTCGGTCCGGCACTCCTCCCACCTGTTAGCTAGGCAGGCTGGGCAGTAGCACGAAAAACGCCTCATCATCAGGAGCCCCGGGTCAGACTTGTCCAGGCGCCACCAGTGCGCTTGCTTGATGGCCTCGACACGCGTCGGTATCATACGGGCGCCGGAGTCGAGGTCCTGCAATGAGGGAGAATGTCAGAAACGGAAAGTTGGTATGTGTCAATAGATCAAGTACACATGAAGGGTCACTCTGCAGAGATACCCCTTTGAAAGTGCTTTGCATGCATTTTTCACTATATAAGACGCTAATTCATACCAGTTCTTTTAGCATTATCAAATAATAAAATGCAAATGGGCAAAAGGTCACTCTGCAGAGATACCTCAATCAAGTTCAAGAAAAATTGAGTTTCGCACCTCAGGAAAATGAAAGAAATGACGGTGGACGCCCTCTGCCCGAGCGCGGGCCGACTCCCTGCTCGTGGTTTTGCCTCCTTCCCAGCTGTCCCGCATGTACTTGACGATCTGGCGCCCTGTAACGATGCCCTGGTTCTCAGGAATGCATTGCATGTTCCTCACAATGCACTTGAACTTCGCTCCCTGACCATCCACCTCCCCCTTCCCGTGCTGCTCACCCAAGTAGTGGTACTCGAAGGATTCCAAGTCGGGATCCTGCATGAGGAGGCGGAAGACGGCGTTAACCACGTACTTGGACTTGAACTGGGATGAGCAGTTGTCAGAGCACATGAACATCCTCTTCACCCCCACACCAAGTCCGCGCAGGGTTTCCATGATTGTCCTCAGCGCGTAGACGAGCGCCCGCTCTCCCCGCTTCATCTTGGCTTCCCCGAGAAAAAAGAACGTTCGCTTTGCCATCGCACCATTGTGCAAATATCGCACGATCATGGGCATGAGGACAAAGCTCGTCTTGTGAAAGTACTGCGACTGCAGTTGGACGTAGTTGTTGTTCTCGTAATTCTCGGCCCAATCTCCATGCACGAGCACATCCCCCTCAGTCATGTTCCTCTCCCGGTCCTTGATCGTTGCCGACTGCCACCATGACGTAAAGCAGTGGTTGGTAAAGTCCTCCCAACTCTCGATAATCGCCAGCCTCAGCTGCGCGGGCGTTGACCTCATCGTTTCCTGTACGGGCCGCTTGACCTTCTCCGGGACCCGCCGATCGGTCGCGTCCTGTTTTAACCAAGGGATGAAGTAAATTTGCAAGTAACATATTCATAAAGTATCAGAAAAGCCTTTAAATTAACATCGCGCTGCAGAATGACGCTGCGAAATAATTGCGTCACAAAATCCAAACACGCTTACCTCCCCTGCCGGTCGGGAAACCACTACCTCCTTCTTCACGTATCTGAACCAATTTAGTAGTTCTGTTGAATTCTTGTCCCGGTCACACAACACCCAGTCTTTGATGCCACACCGGGACTCGGGACACGAGTTCTCCATACATGCCCTCTTCAGAATGCGAAAGACAGACCCCTCCTCCATGGATGGGTCCCCTACCCTTGGCACCCCTTCCTCATCCTCCACGATCCTCTCATTTATTTCAAGATCGTCAAGGTCTTGCCCCTGCCATTCATCTTCCGTCACATTATTGTCCCCTTCCTCCTCTTCGTTTCTCGCCGAGTTTGCCCCACCCCCCAGCTCACTACCCCCATCCGCCTCCGCCACACGGCAATGGAAGTGCTTCACCCATTCGGTCGTGTGCAGGCTTTCGAACATCCCGCACGTGCCGTCAGGCAATCTCGCCCTTAAACATCCCTCACACTCGTCGCCGCACTTGCAGTTCTTGCCGTGCTTCGCCTTGCAGTACCTAGTCCATGCCGCTACCTTCGACTGCATGACCGTATGCGTCTCACAGGCGCACACGTTTCTCTCCTTCCACTTCCCCTTGACGGTTTTGGGGGCGTACTTGCAGAAAGTCGTATATCCGACATGGATGCCGACATCCTTCTCATACTGCGGACTTTTCTTGTCCCAGTACGTGTGCTCCGCTAAAAACTTGAGATATATGTCCTCCTTCGAGGTGAGGTAGAAGTAGGCCCCTTGGACACCAACCAAAATCGCACGATTGCCAACTCGTTCGTGCGTCTTTATGGTATCCCTCTCTTGGGGCGAAGCGCGCGAGTTCTCCTCATCAGTCCAAGCCTGCGCGATCGACTCGATTACAAATTGGGGCAACTTCCTCTTCTTTCGCGCCAGCGCACGCGTCAGGAACTCCATCTTCTGTTGCTTTCTGATCGCCCGAACTTTGAGAATGGTCTTCGCGGGGACACCCGTCATTCTCTCCAACTCTGCCGCCGAAAACTCCTTCTCGATGTCGTCCCCACAAAAAAGAGTTGACACCAAAATGATCTTGACGTCTCTGTCATGGTCGGATTTCGACAGGTCGTCAAAAAGGGCGATCAGCCGAGCCACCCAAGACCTCGACAGTTGTGCAAGCCGCTGCTCATCAAAAAGCTTGGCCACCGGAATGTCAAAATGCTCCGCCTTGAGCTCGTCAGCCCTCTTATTGAAGCCATCAACAATCTCCTCAAAAGAGGCCCGCTTGGTAGATTCATTCCTCATGTGATGAACTACGTTGTACGCCTCATCAGCAAGATGAGTCCCCACAACAGACTTCTTCTCGGCGTACTGGCCAGGCCTTTTCGCTGGCTTCCTGAAGGCGGGCGAGGTGCTGCGGTTCTCATTCCCGAAATTTCGTTTCGAGCTGTTTTTCAGATCCGCTGCAAGGGGCGTCGGTGTCCCGATGCTCAAGTTGTGGGCATTGAGTCGATTAGCAAAGCCGCCACGCAAGGAGGAGGAGGTTGGCGAAAGAAACACCCGTTCCCGTGCTGCAGAAACAAAAAGAAATTCACGGAAATTAACATATTAGCAGGGTCACTCCGCGAAATGACCCCACCTTCTTCGCAGATACAAAAGAATCTCAATTGCGAAGCAAATATAGAGAAAGTCAAACTTCATGAAATTTTTGGTAGCTCTGCAGCGCGACCCTTGCGAAGTTACACACAAGTTTTAAGGCCTTTTCGTATGGAACTGAGAAGAGGTCGCGCTGCAGCGCGACCAAGATTTGCATCATTGGAAACACACCTTCCCGGCTCATTTTTCAGGCGTGTCGTGTCGTTGCCGAGGTACCTGGATGATCACACCAAGACAGGAAAATACGTGAATTAATTCATGGAATTATTTAAGATTCTACTAAATGAAATTGAATATTGAACATAATTGTTTTAATCATTATTGTTTAATTATGTAGCAGAAATATGGAAAGTATTTATTGGTATTTATATAGTTTTAATTAGTATTTAGTACTATTTCTATTACAATCATTATTGTTTAGATAGAAGAAATATGAACTGGACAGACTAGCTATCTCTAATACTAAATATTTTCTACTTATTGTATGAAAAAAAGAGTGATGTCCATAAATATATGTAATATTGTCATAAAATTTAATCTATATTTTAAATTTGTATTCATGGCATTAATCTATCTAGTACTAGTCATTTATATAAAAAACTAGTACAGTAAGTTAGCAGTAAATAGGAAAATATATTTAACAAATATTAGAAAGAACATATATCATATTCATAACAATAATCATAATAATAAGCATATGGACAGCAGAAAGTATAAATATATTGGCTAGCATGTTAGTATATATCCCCATACATTTACTATACCCGATTCATTAATATATTTATTTGTATACCCCAAAAGTTCTGCATTCGAAATTTTTGCCATACCACGTGGCAGTAGGCACGTCGCTTTGCAGAGTGACGACTGGTGGTAATATGACAGATGATCTCTCAGACGACGTGCAAAAAAGCACCGGGCTCACGCTAGAATCGAACCGCGGACGTCGTTATCCACGGCAGCATGGTGACGCCCGAATCCAAACATCCCGATTGTAGCGTCAAATTGGCTGCGTGTTGTTCCTTTTTATACCTGCGGGACCGTGAAGACCGACGCTTGGATTACGTCACATTGTGAGTCGTCCAATCCGCATGCGCGGTTTGTCAATAAGAATAATCTAGCGCCGCGTTTCGCCTCGTTGGCCGAATGGCGAGCATGCCACGTTTTCCGTCCTGAACGCCGGTTACGCTGGGCCGTTGACAGGGGTCGCTCCACGGACGATCGGTCACAACAGCTGTTGGGTTTCGAAAACCGCACCACCACTGCTGCCGCCATAGCTGTTTTCTGTAATAATCATCGCTGCCTAGCTGAAGATGGTGAGGACTCTGCCGCCTCAACTCGCCGCCATAATGAAAAAGGTGCATCAACAGCGCAGTCTTTTTTGATGTCGAGCGTGATGTTTGTTGCTATGCCTTCAAATGGTCCGGTTAGTTTATAGCTAGCCCAATTCTAATCGTGGTCCTGTTCAATGCCGTTTTTCCCCCTTCCTGATTTATGCGTGCAGGTAAATGTGCAACGAACCCCTACTTACTCGCGCGAGCAGGGTGGCGTCTATGATGCCCTTTTGTAGTCCTCAGCCAGCGATATGGCTTGTTTTTTCGTGTTGGTCCTCAGCCAGCGACATGACTTCTTTTTTCTGGTTGGTTCTCGGCCAGCGATATGCCTTCTTTTTAAGGGTTGGTCCTCAGCCAGCGACATGGCTTCTTTTTTCGTGTTGGTCCTCAGCCAGCGATATGCCTTCTTTTTTAGGGTTGGTCCTCAGCCAGCAATATGTTTTCTTTTTTCGTGTTGGTCCTCAGCCAGCGACACGGCTTCTTTTTAAGGGTTGGTCCTCAGCGAGCGACCAGAGTATTTTTTCGTATTGGTCCTCTGCCAGCTAAATGTTTTCTTTTTTCGTGTTGGTCCTAAGCCAGCTAAATGTTTTCTTTTTTCGTGTTGGTCGTCAGCCAGCGATATGTTTTCTTTTTTCGTGTTGGTCCTAAGCCAGCGATATGTTTTCTTTTTTCGTGTTGGTCCTCAGCCAGCGATATGTCCACCACCACCATCCATGCGAGCACCCCACCACCATCATCCATGCATGCCAGCACCCCACCACCATCCATGCATGCCAGCCACCCACCACCACCATCCATGCATGCCAGCCACCCACCACCACCATCCATGCGTGCCAGCACCCACCACCACCATCCATGCGTGCCAGCCACCCACCACCACCATCCATGCATGCCAGCCACCCACCACCACCATCCATGCGTGCCAGCACCCCACCACCATCCATGCGTGCCAGCACCCCACCACCACCATCCATGCATGCCAGCCACCCACCACCACCATCCATGCATGCCAGCACCCCACCACCATCATCCATGCATGCCAGCACCCCACCACCACCATCCATGCATGCCAGCCACCCACCACCACCATCCATGCATGCCAGCCACCCACCACCACCATCCATGCGTGCCAGCCACCCACCACCACCATCCATGCATGCCAGCCACCCACCACCACCATCCATGCGTGCCAGCACCCCACCACCACCATCCATGCATGCCAGCCACCCACCACCACCATCCATGCATGCCAGCCACCCACCACCACCATCCATGCGTGCCAGCCACCCACCACCACCATCCATGCATGCCAGCCACCCACCACCACCATCCATGCGTGCCAGCACCCCACCACCACCATCCATGCATGCCAGCACCCCACCACCACCATCCATGCATGCCAGCCACCCACCACCACCATCCATGCGTGCCAGCACCCCACCACCACCATCCATGCATGCCAGCCACCCACCACCACCATCCATGCATGCCAGCCACCCACCACCACCATCCATGCGTGCCAGCACCCCACCACCACCATCCATGCATGCCAGCCACCCACCACCACCATCCATGCGTGCCAGCACCCACCACCACCATCCATGCATGCCAGCCACCCACCACCACCATCCATGCATGCCAGCCACCCACCACCACCATCCATGCGTGCCAGCCACCCACCACCACCATCCATGCATGCCAGCACCCCACCACCATCATCCATGCATGCCAGCACCCCACCACCACCATCCATGCATGCCAGCACCCCACCACCACCATCCATGCATGCCAGCCACCCACCACCACCATCCATGCATGCCAGCCACCCACCACCACCATCCATGCGTGCCAGCACCCCACCACCACCATCCATGCATGCCAGCCACCCACCACCACCATCCATGCATGCCAGCCACCCACCACCACCATCCATGCGTGCCAGCACCCCACCACCACCATCCATGCATGCCAGCCACCCACCACCACCATCCATGCGTGCCAGCACCCCACCACCACCATCCATGCATGCCAGCCACCCACCACCACCATCCATGCATGCCAGCCACCCACCACCACCATCCATGCGTGCCAGCCACCCACCACCACCATCCATGCATGCCAGCACCCCACCACCATCATCCATGCATGCCAGCCACCCACCACCACCATCCATGCGTGCCAGCCACCCACCACCACCATCCATGCATGCCAGCACCCCACCACCATCATCCATGCATGCCAGCACCCCACCACCACCATCCATGCATGCCAGCACCCCACCACCACCATCCATGCATGCCAGCCACCCACCACCACCATCCATGCGTGCCAGCACCCCACCACCACCATCCATGCATGCCAGCCACCCACCACCACCATCCATGCATGCCAGCCACCCACCACCACCATCCATGCATGCCAGCCACCCACCACCACCATCCATGCATGCCAGCACCCCACCACCATCATCCATGCATGCCAGCACCCCACCACCACCATCCATGCGTGCCAGCACCCCACCACCACCATCCATGCATGCCAGCCACCCACCACCACCATCCATGCATGCCAGCCACCCACCACCATCATCCATGCGTGCCAGCACCCCACCACCACCATCCATGCATGCCAGCACCCCACCACCACCATCCATGCATGCCAGCCACCCACCACCACCATCCATGCATGCCAGCACCCCACCACCATCATCCATGCATGCCAGCACCCCACCACCACCATCCATGCATGCCAGCCACCCACCACCACCATCCATGCATGCGAGCCACCCACCACCACCATCCATGCATGCCAGCACCCCACCACCATCATCCATGCATGCCAGCACCCCACCACCACCATCCATGCATGCCAGCCACCCACCACCACCATCCATGCATGCGAGCCACCCACCACCACCATCCATGCGTGCCAGCACCCCACCACCATCATCCATGCATGCCAGCACCCCACCACCACCATCCATGCATGCCAGCCACCCACCACCACCATCCATGCATGCGAGCCACCCACCACCACCATCCATGCGTGCCAGCACCCCACCACCACCATCCATGCATGCCAGCCACCCACCACCACCATCCATGCATGCCAGCCACCCACCACCACCATCCATGCGTGCCAGCACCCCACCACCACCATCCATGCATGCCAGCCACCCACCACCACCATCCATGCATGCCAGCCACCCACCACCACCATCCATGCGTGCCAGCACCCCACCACCACCATCCATGCATGCCAGCCACCCACCACCACCATCCATGCGTGCCAGCCACCCACCACCACCATCCATGCATGCCAGCCACCCACCACCACCATCCATGCATGCCAGCCACCCACCACCACCATCCATGCATGCCAGCCACCCACCACCACCATCCATGCGTGCCAGCACCCCACCACCACCATCCATGCATGCCAGCCACCCACCACCACCATCCATGCGTGCCAGCACCCCACCACCACCATCCATGCATGCCAGCCACCCACCACCACCATCCATGCATGCCAGCCACCCACCACCACCATCCATGCGTGCCAGCCACCCACCACCACCATCCATGCATGCCAGCACCCCACCACCACCATCCATGCATGCCAGCCACCCACCACCACCATCCATGCGTGCCAGCACCCCACCACCACCATCCATGCATGCCAGCCACCCACCACCACCATCCATGCATGCCAGCCACCCACCACCACCATCCATGCGTGCCAGCCACCCACCACCACCATCCATGCATGCCAGCCACCCACCACCACCATCCATGCGTGCCAGCACCCCACCACCATCATCCATGCGTGCCAGCACCCCACCACCACCATCCATGCATGCCAGCCACCCACCACCACCATCCATGCATGCCAGCACCCCACCACCATCATCCATGCATGCCAGCACCCCACCACCACCATCCATGCATGCCAGCCACCCACCACCACCATCCATGCATGCCAGCCACCCACCACCACCATCCATGCGTGCCAGCACCCCACCACCACCATCCATGCATGCCAGCCACCCACCACCACCATCCATGCATGCCAGCCACCCACCACCACCATCCATGCATGCCAGCACCCCACCACCACCATCCATGCATGCCAGCCACCCACCACCACCATCCATGCATGCCAGCCACCCACCACCACCATCCATGCATGCCAGCCACCCACCACCACCATCCATGCATGCCAGCCACCCACCACCACCATCCATGCGTGCCAGCACCCCACCACCACCATCCATGCATGCCAGCCACCCACCACCACCATCCATGCGTGCCAGCCACCCACCACCACCATCCATGCGTGCCAGCCACCCACCACCACCATCCATGCATGCCAGAACCCCACCACCATCATCCATGCGTGCCAGCACCCCACCACCACCATCCATGCATGCCAGCCACCCACCACCACCATCCATGCGTGCCAGAACCCCACCACCATCATCCATGCGTGCCAGCACCCCACCACCACCACCCATGCGTGATTTTTTGGGGGAGTGGTCAGTATTGTTTTTGGGTAGGGTCGCTCTGCAGAGTGACCCCTACCCTTGCGCAATGTCGCAGTCTTTGTTTGTAGGGTCGCGCTGCAGAGTGACCCCTTCACGATGAAAACTTCCATTCAGTGTTTGTAGGGTCGCGCTGCAGAGTCACCTTTCCAAGATACGTTATTCAATAACATTTTGTTTGTAGGGTCGCGCTGCAGAGTGACCCCTTCACGATGAAAACTTCATTTCAGTGTTTGTAGGGTCGCGCTGCAGAGTCACCTTTCCAAGATACGTTATTCAATAACATTTTGTTTGTAGGGTCGCGCTGCAGAGTCACCTTTCAAAGATACGTTATTCAATAACAGTTTGTTTGTAGGGTAGCGCTGCAGAGTCACCTTTCCAAGATACGTTATTCAATCACATTTTTGTTGTAAGGTCGCGCTGCCGAGACACCCTTCCATGAAATATTTTTATGCTATATTTTGTTGGTAGGGTCGTTCCTTAACATGGTTCTTATGTCTTATTTTGCGGAAGGGTCTCGCTACAGAATAACCCCTTCCCTGACATTAGTTACATCTTCGATTTTTTTTTTCCCCAAACCTGAATGGGATTTCATCCTTGTTTCTTCTTAGGGTAGCGCTGCAGCGCCACCCCTCACGCTGATGCGAATTTACACTTTCTTCATCCGACATTGGTCTATTTGTTTTTCCTTATTTGCCGCAGAAGGAACAGAAGGAAAAGGAGGAGCAGGAGAGGGCCTCCTTGCTTCAGAAGGAAAAGGAGGAGCAGGAGAGGGCGTCTTCGCCAAAGAAGGGAAAAGAGGTGGAGAGGGCCACCTATGTCGACAAGGTCAAGTCGACGAGCGAGTCTCCTAAGTATAGTACGCCACCCGCCTCTCCGCCGAAGGGCGTAGAGGAGTTTCCTCCTCTGTCAACAATGCATGCTGCCGGGGCTGGGCCAAGCTCCGTGGAGGTGTCGGCCTCCAAATCTCCCAAGCGGCCCGCACCTGAGGCACAGGCTGCCGGGGCTGGGTCCAGCTCCGTTGTGTCTCCACAGTCTCCCCAGCGGCCCGCACCTGAGGCACAGGCTGCCGGGGCTGGGTCCAGCTCCGTCGTGTCTCCACAGTCTCCCCAGCGGCCCGCCATCAACAAGGAGTCCCCCGTCCGCGGGGCGTCGACCTCAAACTCGCCGAGGTCCGCCCCCGTCGAGGTGGTTACCTCGAAGCCCAGCTCGCCGCCCAAGTCTTCTCCAAGGGCCCACCACGAGGCTTCGACCTCGAAGGTCAGCACGTCGCCCAAGTCTCCCTCAAGGTCCCACCCGTCTCCCCAAAGCTCCCCTCCAAATAAGGGGGCGACCTCCAAGTCCCGATCACCGCCCAAGTCGCCTGCAAAATCTCCAGGTCGGAAGTCTCCGCCGAAGAGCCGGTCGCCACCCAAGCGCCGGTCGTCCAACTCACCTCCGAGGAGCCGCTCCCCACAGGCAAGAAAGAAAGCAAGAGCGGAATGGGAGGAGAAGGAGGATGACCATGAGCAATTCCTGCGTGATCTGCAGAAGAACATTGACCTCCTGATCAGCATGGAGGACAGGGACAAGGCAGACCCAAGGGCACTGGAGGATCTTCCGGAGGAGGAAAGAAAGAGAAGGAATGACCGCATGGCACTTCTGACTTCTTATCTGGATCAGGCAACGCAGCACGCCGAAGATCTGGTGAATCTGGAGAAAAAGGACAAGGAACGGAAGGCCGCCCAGGAGCTCCTGGAAAGGGAGCAGAGGGAATGGGTGAAGAAGGAAAGGGCAGAGCGAGAGGCGAAGCAGGCAGAAATGGAAGCTGCGGAGATGGAGGAGGCGGAGCGCAGGAAGAGGAGGGCGTCGTGGGAGCGGGACGAAAAGGAGAGAAAGGCGAATGAGGAAAGGAAAAAGAAGGACGAGGAGGCAAAGGCGAAGAGGAAGGTGCAGGAGGAGGGGAAGAGGATGATGGAGGCGGGTGTGGCGGCACGCCTGAAATACCAAGCCAAACTTGAGGAGGAGCGCAGGAAGGCGCAGGCTGCAGAAAAGTCGACGGAGGTGGATGGGAAGACCGCGGGGGTCTCGGAGAAGGAGGGTACGGAGCCGTCTCAGGTGAGAAACAGTTTTTACCCCCATTAGTGTGCGTGTTTTTTTTAACGGTTTCGTTATTCCTTATCTCTGCTAAGCTCGTCTGACCATGAATGGGTCATTTCGCAGAGTGACCCTAACCTGAACCAACAAGTATGCTTTTCCCTGTTGTTTTGATTTCAGAGGAAGCGGGGGGCAGACGAAAAGAAGTCAGAGGATCCCAAGAAGAGCGGGACAACAACGGAGGTGAGCGATAAGTAATCCTGTGTTTTTCGCCTTTGTTCTTTGTTCATTTGTCCTTCATTTCTGAGTTGCCGTTTCCTTCGCATGTGTGATTAATTTATGGAGGGTCATTTCGCAGAGTGACCCTAAACTTTTTCAACGAGTATGCTTTCCTCTGTCTTGCTGCATCCAGAGGAAGAAAGGGGGAGATGAGACAGAGTCTCAGGGGAACGCCGAGGTTGGGAGTGGGGAGGAGAAATTGCGGGTGAGCTAATAATTTTTTCGCCGCTTCATAGTGCATGTCAGTTAGTCGTTCGTTCTGTTTGAGATTTTTTTTGAAGGGTCACTTCGCAGAGTGACCCTAAACTTTTTTTCCGATTATGCTTTTTTTTCGTTTTGTGGACCTGTGTGCAGCCGATCCAGTTGAGGGGCTTGGAAACTTGGAAGTCATGGTTGACGACTTACGAAAAACATCTGAACGATGACGCCAAGTCGTTCTTGAGCACCTTTGTGTCGAAGGAGATCGAAGTTGCGATCGATGACGGTGTCTGGCATGAAAGGATCTCAGTCGGGTCTGATGAGAATGTGAACCCTTGGAGTGATCCAACACTTCGTGATCTTTTGTTCGAAGTCATGGGGCGGAGCCTTCGAGGCAAAAGGTTAAAGGGGAAAGAAATTGCATCTCTTTTCGACACCTTTGAGTTGCTTGTTACCGAGTGCGGGTCAACGATACCCGACGCAGCGGATGTTACAGCTTATGTTCCTCGAAGCCTGCTCGTCTGGATCAAGCTGTCTTGTGCGACCAAACAGTACTGCAAGGACACGAGACAGCACCCATTGTCACACGAGTATTTTGACATCATCATATCTGTCTGCAGGTGGGAAATGTACCAGGTCCTAGAGCAGGGGAAGACAGGTGAGGATTGGGACACCTCCCCGCTGACGGAAACGGATGTCAATCTGCTCTTGAAGAAAGGGTTCAAGGCTGCACAGTTCGACTGGGATGTCTTCGGCGACTTTCTGATCGCCATGGACCACTCGGTATCTCCCGAGTTGTTCAGGGCTGGTTCAAGTGATTGAAGATTTGGATGGGGTTAGATCGCACTTCCTTTCGTCGTATTCAGTGTGGATGGCGCAGTTTAGGGTGAACCCAGACCCTATTCTTCCGAGTCGAGCTGTTGAATTGTTTCTTCAGTTGTGCGAGGATGAGATCCTGCGTTTTCGTCAGAGTGGGGAGTTCGACATGGCCGGACAGTATGAGCCCCCACGAAAGGAGGTTGTCGCATGGCTTGAGTACAAGGGGATCGACGACTGCCTGTCGTTAGTGACGGCGAACATAAACGAGAAATCATGGAGTCAGGACATGCTATCTCACTTGTTTTTTCTTCGGACGTTTTTCGAAAACGAACTGAGCCACACAACTCCATCTGAGATGTGGCCGATCGGACAAGTGTTGCGGGAGTGGAGATTTGACATTGAGGTAATTATTGACATTTGTGTACATTTTTATTCAGTCCGTTTAGATTGTGTTGTGTATTTCTTTTGTTGAAAATTGTTACTAACGATGAACGCATTTCTTGCTCTCCTTCCCGCCAGGAGGGTGACATTCCATGTTTTGAGGGACAAAGTCCTTCAGCGTGGAACCGGAGGTAAGCAAATGCCGCTAAAGGTTCGGGTCGATTTGTGAAGATAGGATATTCAAGAAATAGTTCCTGTTTTGACTGACTTTGTATATTTATCTGAACGCACGTTTCGTCTTGCAGGATGACGATCAACCTTTCGAAGAGGTCGAAGGGATGGGGACGGAGAACGTAGAGGTAGGAAATTTGTTTCATTTTACTGTTCAAGCTTAGGGTTGGGGTCGCTCCGCAGAGCAACGTTAAAACAAAATTAATGCTCGTTTTTTTTATGTCATCGTCTGAATTATTATTATTTTTTTTTCATGCAGGAGGTGGACGAGAAGGAAGAGGAGGAGAAGGAGCAGGAGGTGGACGAGGAGGAAGAGGAGGAGGAGCACGAGGAGGAGGAGGAGGAGGAAGAAAATGAGCCCGAGCCAACTCCGAAGGGGAAGGGGAAGGCAAAGGTTTGTACAATGTTTTTTAAGTTTTAACGCTGAAGGTCGCGCTGCAGAGCTAGGATGCCAGAGTTCAGATTATCTTCTTAATACATTTCGCTTCATGTGTATGTTGTGTGTTGTTGGTATACCTTCCAGCAGGCTAAAAAAAGGCGACGACGACACTCCAAGCAGCTTACCTAAAGCTTATTGCAGAAGAAGAAGGTGCAGACTGCTGTGATATTGGCGACTCATCCTAGGCAATCCCCCTAAGGATGTTACGATGGGTGCCGGGGAGTTTCGCAAGTATCTCACCCAACTACGCGTTGAGGCGGCGGCCGATTTCGCAATGCAATCTGACACCTTCAACGGTGACTGGCCTATGATTTTGTCAACCAAGTCAAGTCCAAGGGCACCGAAAAGTTCAAGTGGAAACCAAAGGCGTACACGGAGGCGAAGGTGGACAAGGTCATCAAGTTCATGAAGTGGGATCTCAAGAGAAGGGATCGTGAACGGGCGAAGCTGCTTGAGGGTCAGGCAAAAGTCCAAAAAGAAGAGGGATGCGGATAAAAAGGAGAAGGGGAAGGATAAGGGGGAGGATGACGCGGCCGGGGGGAGAAGGGCGGGAAGGGAAAGAAGGGGAAGAAGGCGGGAGAAAAGGAAGAGGTGCGTTTTTTGCGGAATTTAGATTTAGAGGGGTAGCTCTGTGGAGTGAACCTTTTTACCTTCTCCGTGCTTTGCACCCTATTCGGTATTTTTTGTCTGCACGCCGACTATTTGCAAACGTTAAACTATTTATTGTTTTCCTGTCTCATCTTGTCAATGCCTTCCTCCAGGGTGGCGAGGGGGAGAAAGGCGGAAAAGGAAAGAAGGGGAAGAAGGCGGGAGAAAAGGAAGCGGTGCGTTTTTGGTGATTTAGATTCAGAGGGGTAGCTCCGTGGAGTGACCCTTTTTACCTTCTGTGTTCTTAGCACCCTACTCTGAGATTTTCCTACGCTCGCGGACTATATGCATACGTTAACTATTTATTGCTTTCTTGTCTCATGTTCGTCAATGCCTTCGTTCAGGGTGCCGAGGGGGAAGGAGACGGTGACGGAAGGTTGGCCGGCAATGATGCCGTTTTTGCACTCGTCAAGGAGATGCTTAACTACGTCGAAGCCAGGGGCAAGGCGCCGGCGTCGGATATATTAAAGTGGCCTACCTTCTCCCCTTTTCTTGAGCTTCTGAAAGCACTTTCAAAGCTCTTCAAGGAGGGGATCCTGACGAGTAGTGGAAAGGTGGACAAGGAGCCGATCATCAAAGATTGGAAGATGGCAACGACCGTGGACTCCGAGAAGGAGATCAGGGACAAAGCCATTCGGGACGCGAATGCTGTGCGGGAATCCCGTTGGATTCGACCGAGTGACTTCATCGATACCGGTTGCAATAGCATGCGCATTCACACCGTCAACGGGCTGATTTTGCCTGACAACATGAGGCAGCGGTTGCTAAGCGATGAGGTGTTCAGGGAGAACGGGCGCATCTTGCTGAATGCAAAGACAAACAGTTTGCATTTTAAGGTGTGCATCCCTGTGTGGCAGTTCGCCTTTCAAGCGCTTGCGGAAACCAAGCCAAGCCTCTTCGCCAAACACATCACGTCCACCGGCCCTTACCGGGATTGGCTGAAAAAATGCCATGGCGCTAGGACTGACGCGGAGTTCGTGGGCTCGCGTTACTTTCGCCCCTTGTCCGACAAGGAGATTGAGAAGTATCTTGGAACCAAGTCCACCGCTTCTTTCCTCAAGAGAGGTGTTGAGTTCCGGACCTATGCACGAGTCGGGGAACAAGACGACGTTCTGCCCTTTGATTTTCAACCAAGGGAGGTCTTCAGCCTAATAAGCCAGGCCTCCTTAAAGGCATTCGACCCAAGATTTCACGAAGAACATCCTGATGGCGAATATCTCGTTCTTCGATATGCGGTGGTCGACGGAAACCACTATTTCAAGGGTTTAAAGTCTTTCAAGCAATTGGAGGGGGAATGGACGCCCGGTGTGACACATGTTAAGAAACTAATGTGTGAAGGGGGGGCAGCGTCTGAGAACGCGAAGGACAGTGCCGCGGCGGCTAAACTTTTCTCATCCCTTATGGAACAATTCCATACTGGGTACGGGGGAACGAACGTCATTCTGCTTCGGGGGGCCGACCTTCTTCCAAATTGGGACGAGTGTAAAAAGTTCCCGGAAATATCTGTAAGTGGTAGTTCTATCTATGGCAATGGTGACGCTGCAGTTCCACCACTTCGTCGTGTTATGTCGAGTAAGGGTCGCACTGTGGAGTGACCATGTCAAAAGTCTTCCTTTATCATGCATTATAAATGCGGGAAGTCGCACACAGAAACGACAATGGCAGTCAAACTCTCATCCCGACATATTTCTGGGGTGGTTTCGCAGAGTGACCCTAACTTACCGATTTCGGCGCTGAAGACCATTTTTCGCGCTCCCGTGCGTTCATAACGTCACGCTGCAAGTCGACCCTTGAATTGTTCTTGTGTGTCAATTTTTCGTTCCTCTGTTCGTGACAGGAGGTTGGGAAGAAGAAGCTGGATCGCCTATTCGAAATCTCCAAGGGCGCCAATGCCGAAGATCAGGCGGTAGCGGATCGGACGCTTGGGCAGGCGCTTCTGGATGTTTGGAATTACAACAGGCTGTACTTGCACGGCGTCGTGAAGCAGGGCAAAGGGCATTTTATTCCCGATGGCCATTACACGAACCTGCTGGCGTACATCCTGCCGGCCACCAAACAATCAGTCGGGAGGGAAGGGAGTTTGGAGGGGAGTAAGGAGGATAAGGGGGAGTTGAGGGAGGAAGAAGGCGAGCGGAAAAAAAACAAGGCCCAACCTTCCCAAATTTCAAATTACAATCGAGTTCTGGCGAACACCTTCCTGCGCCTCACAAAGGCCAGGCCGGATGATGAGAATGACGTCACACCAGCTTCTGAGGAGACTATGACTCTCAGATGCCGGTTCGCTAACGCCGAGGGCACCAAGAAGGGGCAAAAGGTGTCCTGGACGTCTGTAAGGAACCTGGCGTCGTTTCCGATGATGGACGCTGTGTGTGAATGCATCATGAGTGGGGAGGTTGGGCCCGAAAAGCTGTCAAAGTTGGTGGAGTTGGCCAAGGACGTACTTGAGTGCGTTCGCCAATTCATCCTTATTAAGTTTCAGGAAAAGCCCGACTTGGATGGCGAATGTAAGGGGGGGGCTGATATGGAGTACAAGGCTTCTCGCTTATTTGAAGAGGTGTTCGGCTGTCGACTACTTGGGCGGATGCCAAGGAACAAGGACGTCGTCGATCGATTCCTTGCATTTTGGGAGAAGGCCGTCATCATCACGCGCAATGTCGCCTACCTCTTAAAGTCCGAAGGTCTTGCCAATCACCTAAGGATTCCGAGAAAGGATCTGATGGATAGCAAAATCGATCTAGTGGATCTCCTCGACAAAACCGCTCCGAACTTCAGCATGAAGGGTTCGCACGGCCTTCTGGACAAGGACTTGTATCTCCACTATCAAAAAAAGATGGAAGGAGGGGAAGGGAAGAAGGAGGCGGTTGTTGAGGCGAAGGAGAAAGTTGCAGGGAAAGGGGGGGAGAAGGTGGAAGAGAAAAGTGCTGAGCCGATTGAGTATAACTGGCGCAGCATTTCCTGGGATAAGATGACCGTCTGGTATTCTTCTCATAGTCTCCCTAAAGGCGGCCCTGACAGGAAGAAGGCATTTGTGAGGAGGGTGGCGGCGGAGGTGGCGGTGGGCGACGGTGAGGGCTTCCCATCCACTTTCGCGAGGCAAGACGATGGCCTGACGCCACTACCGTGCTGTAGAATCCTGAATTTGGATGGTGAGTTCGGCCGCAAGTGGACGTCCTTCAAGGACTTCTGGTGGGGTGACCATGACCTCTTTATGGTTCCTCCAAAAAAGACAACTGTCGAACGAGCTTCCGGTTACCACAGGAAGCTTATCGAGCTAGCGACGCAGTTTTTCGAGGAGTTGCGTCCCATCGTGGTCGTTTTTGGCGGAAAGAAGTCATTGGATGGCTTCGAAGACTTACTGGTTCGGATGGGGAAGATGCCTGACGTCTCGTGGACGTCATTGGCGAAGAAGAGGAAGGCTGAGGATGACGCGGAAGGAGATTCGGATGGGGACGAGGGAGGCGAGGGACAGGGAAAGGAAGGAGGGTCGACTCGCAGAGCGACGTCTACGGGGGGAGAGAAGTCGTCACCGCAGAAGACGTCTAAGGGGGGAGAGAAGTCGTCACCGCAGAAGACGCGGGACAAAGGGAAGGGTGGGCAGCGGCCGTCTGTCCAGCCGCAGCCGGAGTCACACCCTTCCAAAAAGCTTCGAAAGGCAGTTGTTCAAATCTCGGACGACGAAGATGAAGCTGAGCCTGGCGCTTCTGCCCGGCCTGTCGCTCCTTCCGCGCCTACGCGCGTTTCAAAGTATCCCAAGAAAGAGCTTCGAAGGCAGCCAGTCGAGTCATCATCATCCTCCTCCTCCGAGGAGGAGGAGGAGGAGGGGGAGGAGGGGGAGGAGGGGGAGGAGGGGGAGGAGGGGGGGAGGAGGGGAGAGGGGGAGGAGGAGGAGGAGGAGGAGGAGGAGGAGGAGGAGGAGGAGGAGGAGGAGGAGGAGGAGGAGGAGGAGGAGGAGGAGGAGGAGGAGGAGGAGGAGGACGGGGATGACGACGAGGAGGAGGAAGATGGAGGGAGGCGAAGGGGTGATGGAAGGGCAAGGGGTGGAGGGGCAGGAGGGTCAACTCGCAGAGCGACGTCTGAGGGGAGGAAGAAGCCTGCCGCGCCCTCCAAGTCTTCCGGCTCGTCTCGACCCAAGACAGCTGCTACTCGAGCTCCGAAAGGAATAACAAAGGGTGAGGAAATCGCTGTTTTGGTCGTGGCATGTATCCTGAATTTTTTTTTTAATTCGTTTGCAATCTATCTACGTTGACTTTAGTCCGTCGTTGATGTGCCGATTGGTTACGCGCAGGTAATGATGTGGTGCGGGCGAACGCTGCGGTGGGCTTCGGTCCTGCAGCTAAACTTGCTGCTCAGTCTGAAGGGGTGGAAGCGAATGCGCAGAGCCAAGAGCCTTATGAGAAGCCTACGCTGTGGATGAGACTTATGGACGGGGAACAGAAACACGGAGCACCGGAGTGCTTCTGGATTGATGGGTGGGCCGAGAACACCATGAGAAGGGCCAATGCGAGTAGGGAAAAGCAAAAGTATACCAAGTTACAGGAGGTGAAGTTGTACGGGCAGGTAGGTGGATACGATCGGAAATGGAGGGACGTTTGCATGAAGTTTTTTCCAGAAGAGACAGAGGGCGGAAAGTTGCATCGGGGCAAGTTCTGGATGCCTTTGGACTATGTGAAGAAGGTGGTGACTCTGATGGACGGAAAGAGTTGGAATGATGTGGCAAAGTGGGCACCTGCGATGTCCATCGATCCAAAGAGGAAGAAGTCCAAAACAGAAGAGCAGAAATTGGAAGCAGAAGCAAGGAGCAAGAATAAGAAGTGACGTTCGAAGACTTTATTTTATGTTGGACGAGTCTTTAGTAAATTCATTCGACTCCGTCGCAAGTGCGACGAATGTATCCATGATATTCTTCAATGAAACAATGCAATTTCACGCTAATGTAAAGTTTTTATGTCACACGAGACTTACAATGAGATAAATACCCACAAATTGTAATATTTACGTGAAATTTATACGTTCGCAAGCCAAAATTCAAGATTTTTGCCTCAAAATTGAAGGAAAAGTGTCACACACTTGGCTTGGACCGCGGAACATTCGAAGTGGGCCCGGCCTACAGGCACTATACCAGCTGAGGCCTAGCCTTTTTAGTCATGTACATGTGTGCCTATGATGAGCCACCCTCCAGATGATGCCTAGCTTTATTTAATTATGCAGTGCCCATGCAGGGAGTCCCCCCCTGCTCAGAAGCCTTGCCCTAGTAGCTCTCGTATAGCCATGATGATCTATTGATCTTCCCCCACATGGCATGCTCCGGGCACAGGGCATAGCGTGATAGACCATGATCAAGGGTGCAGGTGCCATGGTGCACCTAGAGCAAGCCGGGTAGCTTACATTCCCACCCTTGCATGAAGTAGCCTAGAATGTATTAAAAGCCATATGCCCCTTCTCAGGGATATGTCTTTTTTTTCCTCCCAACGAAGTGATGTTGATAATTAATTAATGGTCGCCGCAACGCAACGGGCAGAGAGCCCGCCAACGTAAAGCTAGCCTGCTGAAGATTTTCTGCATGGCTGCTGTACTCTAACATTATCACTCGCAAGGCGCAGCCCCGGCCCCCTAAAACCCTCATGAGGTCCGGGGAAAGGGCACCATTATATATATAAATATGCTGGTTGTCTCTTTGATATAAATATGCCCTCGCCCAAACCCGCCTAAGGGGAGGGTCCCATAGAAATATATCAAAACTTACCCCCCCTAATAACTACAGAAATGCAACTGACAACCACTGAATGATGTTTGGGGACCATAAACATGATGTTTGGGCATGCATACCACCACTTGTTGGGGGTACTACCCCCAGCCATACACCGGCTATGAGCTAAAAATAGAAAAAAACGCTGTCCGGGGCACATCTTGCCCAGAACAGTGGGATAACCAGTTGCATGAAAAAAGTAATACCCATATAAAAATGTCATGGGACATGGTTTCTACCTAATTGGATCAACAAAATCAGCACATCCCTTTGAGTTATTAATTTTTGGGCAAAAAATACGCTTTTTTAGGCGGGGCGTCCCCATACACACTCATAACACATCAATTAGGCCTAAAAAGTAATAGTCAAATTCTGTCATGACCATAGAAGGCACTGTCAAAGTTTGGTGGCATTCTGAGCTCAGCTGTAGCAGTTATTAATTTTGGCAGTTGGCCACCTGTGCAGACGCTAAGGAAGGCATTAGTGAGTATTAAGGCACACTAACACTTCCTATGCCATCCAAAAGGCTCCTGACCATGCCCAATTCGACCACAATGTACAAGGAGGTGGCTGGGCACGTCATGTGCCCTTGCCTTACCTCGACACGGGCAACCTGTTGCGTGTGTGCACAACAATGAGGCAGGTAGCTCTACATGCCTAGCCAACACTTCTAAAGCATATTCCAGGTTTATGGTGTGGGCATCATCCCAAAACCAAGCTCAAACACACCCTAGAAAGCCATATCCACTAATTGCCCAACAAGGGTAACAACAGACAGTCCACAGAGAAAGCAGAATTATCATACATGCTGATTGCCAAGGCTTCTTACCATGGTTACCTTGCCTTGCTAGCATATGAATTAGGGCTCTCCCATTTTAGTGGGAGAAAGGCCAACAAGACAACGATAACCCCTACCTACGTGCAGTTCCACCCATGCAGTATGCCCCTTAGAAAAACCACTGCCACCTTTCTTTCCAGCGCAATTGTTTGCCAAGAAACAAACTCAAGCTTGTGAGCCTCTAACCACAATGAAGCCTCTGCTAAGAAAGGCCGCGTCAATATTCACACAAAACTGAGTGCTGTTAGCAATCTCCTTCCAAGAAACCACTCAGCAAATCCCTGACAACTTGACGATATGCCACGGTAACGCTTTGACACATCCCAGCCATGCAACGTACATAAAAACCACTGAAAGGTGCCAGGAATCTGGCGATGCGCAGCACGGAATGGCATTATACCTGGCGCTAACTGCACGGAAAGAAGCCGAAAACTTGCGCTGATAACCCATAAAGGAAGCGAAACATTCATAGGGTCACGTTGATCACACGATCGTACCATTACCGGCATTGTCCTTCGCCCAGCGGCGCAAGAAAGAACAACCTTCCATGGAATAATAAGACGCGCATCCCGCGAGCCTGGAGAGTGTCTTACCGATCATGACGGAAATCTTGCCGAAACCCAGCAAATTTTTTTAAGCTTTACCAATAACGATTTAAACGCATCCTTGACGCTAGGTAAAGCCCATAAAACCTGACAATCACCGCCGCCAGCGTGCATTCTAATTTATTCCTCTCGACGAAAACATCAGATTGGACCCCCGTGGCGATGGTCATCAATAAAATCATCGACACTGCAAAAAACGCGAACTCCGCTACGAAGTGGTATCATTTACTCATCGTCTTTAAGATTCGCTCAGTTTCTCTGCATTCCGCGAGCTATCTTTTTCTACTCTGCCTGAAAGCACGTCGCCATGGCCAGCTCCGGTAGGGGTGCGCGCCCCGTGCACCACTTTTTCACGGTACGGACGGGTACCGCGAATTTTTCGGCGCCAAAATATTCGCGCCGGGACCGTCCCCGGGTGTCGATCGGGCGACCAGACAGCGTGGCGCGCGCCTTCAACGCAAAACATGTTATACAGTCATTCCCGCGTTTCTTAAGGTTGCGTTCCCGCGTTAAGTTGCGGCGCCGAAGTTTGGGGGGCGACCGCAACTTAAGCAAGGAGGCCATCGCAACATAACGCGGTAATGACTCAATTTGTAGGTGTCACGCCATTTTTGGCCGCGCAGGAGGCCATTTTTTGCCAAGTCCGGACCCGCTACGGGATTTCAGGCGGCAAAATACGCAAGCCCCACTGGCGGGCGCGCAAATTTACCCGCCTGCTGGCTTAGCGGGTGAAAAACGCGAATGCAACCTTACAAATTCAGTTTTGCAGTCTGCGGGCTGCGGTACATAAGAATCCACGACCATGTAGGGTCTGTTACGGTAATTGAGACATCTTGCCGGAAATTACCACCACTTCATGCCGAATGCACCACTGAAGGGCAAAGACAAGGTCGTTGAGGCCACAGGCAGTCTCGCTGTTACGTCCCAGCCCAGACACTCCTAGCCTGAGCTACGTAGCGAAAGATCTACCTTGCCGGAATTAGGAAGATTCAAGGTGGCCTAATGCAGATTGCGCTTCACGACTGGGGTCGTGAGATATCTGGCACCGCGACTTGATGCCAAGCTAATTAAAACACACTTATAATGGCTAGCAATACCAATTACAAATGGATAGTTGCCCCAGGTTTAATGTGTAGGCGTATTCGCACTTATCATTCATCAAACCAAGAGGACGAGACTCTCGTCCTCGGACCAATTTCACCTAGGTCTGCCACTACGCTGGCAAGGGGCGCCGACATGGCGCCGACCTTCTAAAGCATGCAGTCCACACAAGATCCTCGGGTCGACATCGACCCTCGCCTACAGAATCCACGCATGAGTACAATATCTCAACTAGCTATAAAGTACGCAGCGCGGCGCGACTGCACCGGCCCCTAGAAGATACACGCATACAACAACCTAGGCCCAAAATAACTGGTCCGAATCACCCAAACTGTCATAGTTCCATACAAAAGTCCTGACCAAGGGACAATTCCCAAATTAAGTCCCGAAATGAGTCCCAAAGTCCTACGGACCATGACAACAAGTCAAACTACATAATTTATTCCATTGTTACGTCCGTCCAAAAGGGCCGGGACGTAACACTCCTCCCCCCCCACGGGGGTCGGTAGTCCCTACCGTACAAGAGATAGAAAGTAAACAAGTAAGCTACTATAAGAGTACTATGTCCCAACCCCGGTTCACCCGCAGGTTAGTAATACCAATTCCTCTAGAGGTTGATACACAGGACCAACCCTGACGTAGTAGCATGAAACAGGATGACAGGATAATTCCACTATCCGTCATAAAACTCTCACAACCATCTCAGCGACCGCCGTTGTTGGCGCGCCGATCCACTGGAACCATCTTAGGGGGCGCCACCGCGTGCCCTATCCCATCCACATAATAATGCACAGTCCATGTAATCCCGCGCAACCAGTCCTGAGGTCCTGTGCAGCCTCAAACTTGATGAAATGTTGACCATAGGGGTACTATGTCCCAGCCCTTGTGCACCAACGGGCCAGTGAAACCAGGTCCCCCCAGACTTGCCACGCAAGGGCAACTCTTTATATAGCCAATCGGGACTGTCAGCAGGAGGGAATATTTTTCATGCATACAACTTGATGATCCGGTCGACGAGGTGGCCAGTCATGTATCCCGTCCAGCCGAAACCCAGCCTTACAGCGCGACTGATGCGCATAATCACATGACGATTAAGAAGTACTACTAGCGTCGACGACGGTGAGGCACAGCATGCAGTGTAGGCCCCATGCTCAGAAGCGAGGGCGTGCACCAGAAGAATCTGATCCATCGCCTCACTACCGACAGCTGTACGCGTCCTCTCAAATACAGGTGCGCCGTGAGCCAATTACCGACCATGCAACGTGGCCGTCCCTGGCCGCCGCTGGAGTGGCTGTATAGCGGGGGAAGCCCTAGCGTGGCCGCTAGAGTGCGCCTCCCCTGCCGCCTGCGAACGCATGCAGGTGCCCGCAAGGCCCTAGTGTGTCCACTAGAGTGCGCCCTGCCGTCTCTATCCAGCGCAGGAAACAGGCAAAGTCGATCAACACCGGAAACTTGGATAATATGGCCAAAACTAGCAGGGCCCCAGCGTGTCCACTGGAGTGCGCCCTGCCAACTCCTCCACGGAGCTGCAGTAGTTTAGGCACAACACCACTCCGGCCGATGTGCATAGACCGGAGCAGTCGCCGGTCCCCGCATTCCTTGCTGCCAATGTGCCTGAACTCCACCGCAAGCGGGGGAAAACTCCTCAGCTCGCAGTCACACCCTCCGTGACACTTGCACAGCAAGAGCACGGTTGATGTTTGCGCGGGCCCATAAGCATGTGATACTCGAGGCCGCCGGCGTGGACTGCATAGCGCCCGCAATGCCCGCACTTATATAATGCAATGGGCAGGTCGGGGAGTGACACGCCTTGCAGGAACTGCCGTATCAGTAACGTTGCCCCTGCGAGACACCGTGCTGCTCATGGAGTAGGGCCGAAGCAACCCCGCAGTCCCAAACATGAAGAGCTCCTCGGGCTCGATCGCGCCCAGCCCACAGGTGCTCAAGCACATACAGCGATCGTGGACCGGGGTCAATGCCGCGCACGACCGATCACCGCCTGTCCACCCCGCTTGACTGTCTTGCCCAGGATTCCCATCCCCGCAACAGAAACGCGTCCCTAGGTATGCAGTCCCCACCAAGAGCTCCTCGGGCTCGATCGCGCCCAGCCCCCAGGTGCTCAAGCACATACAGCCCGCCCGCCATGCACATGGAACGCCAGCTGCTCCGAGTCCCTCATCCATGCAACCTCGTAGGCGCGCGGACACGAGCCACTTGCACATCACGCTCGATCGGCCTCCACCAGTGGTGTGCACAAGGAACAACTCCCTACCGGGCTCAGCCCACAGGAGGGACGCGAACACTGCGCGATGGTAGCCTTGCACAGGGTCGCGGGCAGTGACTAGGTGCTCAGACTCCGGCAGCTCGATCCTGCCTGCCTCTCAGTCTCGGGTCGCCGTTACTACAGTCCCCGTGACTCACCCTCGACGGCCAGATCCCGCACGTCCCATGTACCTCAGTGCTCTGCCATGGCTCAGCGCGCGTCAGCGCCGGGTCCGCTCAGAGCGGATGTACCGGCCCTATGCAGTGATACCGGGTGTTACTCGGACACCGGTCGGCAGTCTGCGGGGCGACAGCGCCACATCATGTGGCATCGGCACCATGCACGCGCACTGTTGAGGCGGTGAGACAATGACCGGACACCGCCACCTGCTTCTGATGCAACCACGACCGGCACCAGCGCCACCAGTGCAACCACGACCGGCTGGGTCATCCACCACTACTGCCGGCAGTACGTGATGTCACCATGCAACTGCACCGTGCCCGCATATGCTTGCAGCCCCGGGGGCCCTTACTCCCGACGGTCGCGGCGGACGCGGGCGCGCCCTGCATGCACGGTTACTCGAGCCCAGGAGTGCCCTGACCCAGCTAGGCGTCGACTCAATGCCGGGGTAGCCAATTGGTTGGCTACCGACAATTCAACAAGGTGCTGTACATCTGTTTGCCGGCCGACCACGATTCAGTACAGGCTCCGCCCTGCCTGATCGCCCAGTCGCATCGGGGTTGCAACAGCCTCCACGCACCGTGCCGTCTCCATGCACCGTGCCGCAATGGTGAAATTAATCACGTACGGGTGCACGAGAAGCGAGGCGCGTCCCTCATGCGCCAGGAAGTCAGGGAGCCGTGACTCATAGCCGCCAGCCGGAAGACTCCCTATAATAATACTTGGCCACGTGCCATGGGACTCCGCGTCCGTTGGTCACGCGGGACGCGACGTGCAGTCAGGCCGTAGTCTGGGGTCACTGGCACTCGCTGCCGAATCCGGCATCCCCGCGGAGATGCCTCGGTACGGACGCCTTAGTAGTAGAATCATCAAGCATCCGGTGAGCCCATGTCCAAAAGGCCAGGACCATGTGCACATGCGGTGCTGAGTGCCTGACGTGGTCCTCTTCGGGACGACCCGTTCAAGCCCACCGCCAACTGCAGATTATCCCATAGAGAATATATCATGGAGAAAATATATTATATAGAAAATAGAGAATATCGAAAATATATAATATCCGCACGCTGGCGCATCGATCCCTGGCATGGCAGTAGAAGGGTCGTCGGATCCACGCGCGGCTGCGCATCGATCCCTGGCATGGCAGTAGAAGGGTCGTCGGATCCACGCGCGGCTGCGCGGTGGATTCCTACATAGATGGCCGGCTCGATCCAACGCCGAACCGTGCCGATCATACAGGAGCTAGATATAGTTAAGAAGAGTATGGTATCATAAAGAAGTGTAGTGGACCAGTACAAGTACTTAGTATATAAAAGGTAGGTATAGTAAAGAAGTATATGGTATTATTAGTAGCCATCTGGTTTCATACGCTCTGCGACCCCTCCCCTTCCCCGGGGACGACGCGTCCACGCGATCGTCCAATTACTGCCAAGGAGTCAAGGATGCTGGACCGCCGGGCGCTCGTGTGTAATGCGATATGCCCTATACTCGCCGTCAGGGCACCAAAAGGAACCATCGGGAAACCAAACTACTCGCCGGCGCACGCGAATGTCCACATCCAGCGCGTCCAAAGTCGAGCCCAATGATGATGTCCGCTGCGCCCAGCGGTGCGATGGTCGCAGCCAGGTCGAACGGGGTGCCTTGCAGCACACCTTTGATATCTGCCAGACCGGGCGATTGGTGTTGGCGACCATCCGAGTGGGTCAGATGCACGGCCGTCCGGTGTGGGGGCTGTGCGTCAGTCCCAGCCGGCGCACCAGTGCCGCGTTGATGAAGGACATGGAAGCGCCTGTGTCGACCAAAAACTTGACATCCATGACGGTTGGTTGGCCGTGTCTGAATATATTATTACATTCTCATATAAATATCCCATTACCGCCAACGGTACCCTATATAAAACCACTAGTGCTAGACGCCTAATAGTAATTTCCCATTACCGCCAACGGCGTCTATGCATGGGGTCAGTGTATGATTCCAAACACCCCCTTACTGCTGATAGCATGATAACAGGGTGACCTGCTACGGTGCAGGACCAATGCACCCTTCGTACTACTGACATCATGATAACAGGGTGACCTGCTACTGTGCAGGACCAATGCACCCTTGGTATTTGGTACAGATGTGGGGCAAAACAGACACCCCCCCCTTGCCCTACACAGGTGGGCATTCTCAGAATGGCTAAGGTGGCCAGCCACTAGGACTGGAAAAGCGCACCGGACTGAACATATTATAAAAATATAATTATTAGTTAAATATACTTATATAATATATTTATAGTATACTTCCCAGCGGCAAACTCGTAACCGGCCACTGCTGGTGACTCAAAGGTCGCACGCTGTCCGGAGGCTAGTCGATGAGCCTCGATCTCATTGACCGCGCGCAGCACGCCCTTGGTAGAACTCATCGCTGGCGGCCGCGGCTGCTGGTGCTGAGTCGTGAACTGCCGGGCCTGCTGGCGCCCGCTCGTCCGCGTTGCGGGGCTTGTCCCTTGGGCCGGAGGAGTCCGGGCGACTGCCGAACGCCGGGCCTGAAAACCTGGGCTCGGTCTCCCCCGTGCCACGTCCAGCGTGCCTGCTACGGAGTTTGGGGCAGTCGCGCCTGAGGTGACCCACCTCAAAGCACATGAAGCAACGGGCTTTACTCGCGTCGATGGCGTTGAGGCCATGGTCAGCGTTCCCGTCCTCCAGGTCATCGGGGGAGTCCTCGTTCCCCTCGCCGTCGTGCGGGGGACCTGATCGGAAGAAACGACGCACCGATGGTGCGCGCCCGCGAGCCACGACGTCGGCCACCTGCAGAAGATACCTCTGGATATTCAAGATGTCCCACTCCTCCCAAGGGACCTCAGCGTAGTGCTTGAATACCTCGTCCTGCAGCTCGGGACAGAGTGCCTCGATGAACCTGCTCTTGTACTCATACCAGGTCATGTCGGTCAGATAGGCGGCGCTGGACTCAAACTTGGACAGAAACTCGCGATATGGAGTGGTCCCCTGGCGCAGCTTGCCGAAGGCGAGTCGCTCGTGGAGCTCCGCGTCTGGGGGTATCAACTTGCGGCGCACCCGGTCCATCAGCTCCTCCACGGTTTGCGGGTACGACTGGGATGCGATGCTCTCACAGTTCAGGATGCTCACCACCGAAGGATCCATGCAGGTGTTGACAACATGCGGGATCAGATCGCAGGTGGCAAGTTCCCAACTGTGGTGGTTGGACCAGACGGTATACTGCTGTTGCCACATGCGCCCCCATTCGTCAATCTCCCGCGGTTTCATGTCCGCGTGCAGCTTGGGTACATTCTTGAAATTGGGCATCGGTGGGGCCTTTACCGCGTTGGTGATGGACCCACCGACGTCTACGTGGGGGATGGAGCCGAAGGCGGGGGGCTGCGACCGGGGGAGAGACCCGGACCTGGACGGCGTACCATGAGTCCGCCGCACCTGTACTGATGAGGGATGTTCGTACCCCGGGTCATCCAAGGCCACCCTGCTGAAATTAAGGTTGCCAACAGGCGCAGGCGATGGGACCGCGCTGCTGTCAAACACCCGTGGACGCTGCGGTTGAGGTACCGGACGCTGGACGGGCAAATGAGTCTCCTCGCCTCGGGCAGTGACGCTGCTTCTGTCATCCCCTGGCCTGGCCCGTGGTCTATGAGTACCAACAGGTGGGCCCTGCGTAACTGGTTCCTCGTCAACCTCGCCAGTCCCCTCCAGATCGTCGAACTCGCCATCTGCCCCTGGAATCTCCCCATCCTCATCCGAATTCCATAGCGCCGTGGGTAACAGGGAGGTGCTGCCGAAGGACACTCTGCGTCTGCCCCGGTGGGTGGGGCCCGGCGGAGGTCCCTGGGGACGCCCCCGCCCAGCCCAAGGATGCGATGGCCGCCCTGTAGCTGGCTGCTGATAATGGTAGGGCAGGGTATCTTCATTCTCGTCTCCCTGCTGCTCATCATGGGGTAGCCACTGTAGTCTCGTCTGAGGTTGTTGTTGCCGCGGTCGGGGCTGCTGTTGTTGCCGTTGCTGCTGCGGTGACGGTTGCTGCTGCTGCTGCTGCTGCTGCTGCTGTTGTTGCTGTCGCTGCTGCTGCTGCGGTTGCTGCTGCTGCTGCTGCTGCTGCTGCTGCCGCCGCTGCTGCTGCTGCTGCTGCTGCTGCTGCTGCTGCTGCTGCTGCTGCTGCTGCTGCTGCTGCTGCTGCTGCTGCTGCTGCTGCTGCTGCTGCTGCCGCTGCTGCTGCTGCTGGAAACCCCCCTGGAGCATCTCCTGGCTGCGCCCGTCCCCCCCTTGTTCCAACCTGGAGTCTGGACTGTCACCATCTGATGAATCTCTGCGGCCCTGGTCTCTGAATCCTGGGGAGCCTTCCGCAGGTCTCTCCATAACCTCACCTGTACCTGTCCCTACTTGGACGTGCGGTGGTACCTCTACCACCTCTATACCTTGCTCGTGGTTGTCTACCTGTTCTATCTCGCTGTTGACAGGTTCTCTCCGTTTTCGTGGCATGGTGCTCGTACCGATACCTTACACAGCAGGCAACACCTCCCCAGAAAGAAAGAGAGAGAAAAAGAGCAACCACGTGCTATGGATCTATAGATATAGAACCTAGTATTACTACCTAGTAATAGTATCCTCTACTGTTTGCTAGGGCCAATGGTCAGCTGAGAGAAGGTAACTGTAAATGCTGTCCCCTCCCCCTGACTGCTGAGTGTGGGTGGCTTGGAGCATTCACGTGTGATGTGCATCCCCTCAGGCAATGGCATGTGTTCCCTAACAAACCTATCTGCATCTGTAATGTTATCAAAACCTATCCACTTAGCACTAGAGCCTTGGGACAATATCTTATCTTTAATGTGTTCCTCACAAGTCTTCCAGCTGTAGAATATAGCAGGTCTACCCTTATCCCCGTCGTGAGCTACTGCATAGTAAGGAAATCCAGACTGTCCACCCTTGTTTATTTTACGTCGGGGCATGTTACATCATAGTCTGGCAGCGGCTTGCAAGCAGGAGAGAAAGGGGAAACCCAGGCTACCTCTAATGCAGTGACCTTAAACAAACGAGGAGAGAGCACGGAGTGTAGCACAGCACACGCCCCCAGCCTTCCGCGGCAAAGGGGCTATACAACGATTACACGGAGGTAAACACCGTCAACACAGTCGGCAACAGCCAGACGGTATTCACCCCCACAACAGGTAAAACAACGAATGGTCGTCGTCCGCAACTTCCATTCGCACCAACGACATTCACACCCTATAGAGGCACAACGTATAACGAGAACCCCTACGCGTGCGAACCCGGAGAGAAAGCGAGCACGCCAGCTAGCCTTCCACAGGCATAGCTTGCAAAGAAAGAATCCTAACTAGGGGACGTACCATCGTCGATGACGTAAATCCCTCCTGAGCTGGCCGCCACCCGGTGTCGTTGAAGGCAAGCCCTGGCCGCCACTGGATGTCGTTGAAAACAGGAGAGATGAGCGCTATCGTTGACAGCACCTCACCACAGGACTATTGCTAGCCCCGCCGAGTATCCCGGACTGGCCGCTTGCTGCCTAGGTCGTCGTTGAATCCCTTTACGGGCTGGCCGCCGACCTGTCAGCAATCGTTGAATTCCGGAACCTCTATCTACGCCAAGCACCGCCCTGGTTTCCTAACTGGCTACACTAGCTCTCTCCGCGAGAGTTAGCTAACCTTGCCGGCACATTTCCTCCGATAACCAGTGTTACGTCCCAGCCCAGACACTCCTAGCCTGAGCTACGTAGCGAAAGATCTACCTTGCCGGAATTAGGAAGATTCAAGGTGGCCTAATGCAGATTGCGCTTCACGACTGGGGTCGTGAGATATCTGGCACCGCGACTTGATGCCAAGCTAATTAATACACACTTATAATGGCTAGCAATACCAATTACAAATGGATAGTTGCCCCAGGTTTAATGTGTAGGCGTATTCGCACTTATCATTCATCAAACCAAGAGGACGAGACTCTCGTCCTCGGACCAATTTCACCTAGGTCTGCCACTACGCTGGCAAGGGGCGCCGACATGGCGCCGACCTTCTAAAGCATGCAGTCCACACAAGATCCTCGGGTCGACATCGACCCTCGCCTACAGAATCCACGCATGAGTACAATATCTCAACTAGCTATAAAGTACGCAGCGCGGCGCGACTGCACCGGCCCCTAGAAGATACACGCATACAACAACCTAGGCCCAAAATAACTGGTCCGAATCACCCAAACTGTCATAGTTCCATACAAAAGTCCTGACCAAGGGACAATTCCCAAATTAAGTCCCGAAATGAGTCCCAAAGTCCTACGGACCATGACAACAAGTCAAACTACATAATTTATTCCATTGTTACGTCCGTCCAAAAGGGCCGGGACGTAACACTCGCTGCCTGCACTATGACTGTGGCCTCCATGCTGTTATTATCATTGTTTACATGCAGGCCGTTGACAGTAAATGAAGCTCAGTTCCCTCACGACTGTTCCCATGTTTTGTCACAATCAAACGTGCCAAGCCGGCTGGCAATTAAGTAACCTGCCAAAAAGAGAGCCGAAGTCAGAGGGTTAAACCACACATTTGTAGTATAAAACGCAGGCACCGCGTGTTTTGCAGCCCGCCTTTGTCCAAAATATCTGGCATGGAAAATGGACTTTGGCCGGCTTTGACGCTGCAGCTGGATCGGGCTTGACGAGAGCTGTCGAATGCCGTATAGAAGTCCGTCAGAGGAGGAGGGGGTGGGCTGCTAGCCTAATTCTACCGTTAAGTTGCGTTCCCGCGTTAAGTTGCGGCTCCAAGTTGTAGGGGGCGATCGCAACTTAACGCGGGAATGACTGTATATAAAGACCCCTGTTACGTCGCGCAACTTTTGTTGTTGTTACGGACGTAAATTAGGTCCTTCGTTGCCTCAGCCATTCCGGAACAGTACCTCTCATAGAGTATAGAAGTCATTACATAGTCAGCAGCCCAGCCTTCTAAAATTCTTCTTCTTGTTGTACGGTAGTTACTAGTTAGAAGTTATACTGCCAGCAAACAGCATAATCATGCACCGAATCCCACGCACGTCAATAGTTTTTCCGAGTAAAGTTCCTGGTAAGTTATATATATTTTATTATCCAACCAGAGATGTAAGATTGGGAAGAAGTATCTGCACCATCCACAAATTAGGGTCGTCACTCCTCACGCACGTCATTATCGATGGGTGTGCTCGCCAATTTATCCGTTCATGGCTGCAATATGCAACACCAGCATTTTCGTATCAGCGGCAGGAGTTGACATAATTTTTTAGGGGCTCCACGTTTTCAGCTCAAGCGTATCTAACTTTGATAATGGTCAAGTTCCGATATTTGTCTATTAAGGGCAGCGAGTTCTTTCGTG